>VXAV01006375.1:199723-221781 GCA_013399715.1 Alectura lathami | reverse complement strand
GCGTGGTCCCGGGCGCTGCGCGGCTGGAGTTGGTGCAGGCTCCAGAGCTCAGCGCGGCCGCCTCGGGGCGGTGTGCGGCAGCAGCACCTCCCGCCGCGGGCGAGCGGGTCGTGCTGGGTCGGTCGGAAGGTACGGACGCGTGGGAAGCGTGCCCCCTGCTGGGTGCCTGTCACGCTCTTCAGAAAGCGTGTCGTGCTGGTGGCCTGCATCCCCGGGATGCCTCCGCGCTGTCGTTGACGTTGCCGTAGCTAAATAACGTCTTTTAACCTCATAACCGGATAAACTCAGACTAGGTGCCGTTCAAGTTACAAAAACTGTCCCCGCGGCCCCCGTTAGAAGCATTAGGGCCACCACGGAGTACCTTGCGTTTTAGGGGTGTATTCGGCGTTCCTTTTGATAGAAGGAGGCCAATTCAAGCCCTTGAACAACAGCTCTTGCTTTTATCACCCTGTAGCACTTTGTTAACTCTTTTGTGTTGGAAGATGTAACTTTGCTCTTCAAGTTAACACGTCAAGCCTCGTCTGGGGACTGCTCGTAGGAGCGCTGTATTTACTGCTCCCGTCAATTAATTTACTGGAATAACAGCGCTGGCTCTTGCCTGTGCCCTTACATAAAACATGCTGTCTGAACCACCTGGACGGCGTTCTGTTGGGGTGCTACACAGGAGTCAATGGCAGAGCAGTTTGGTGGTTTTGCTCAGGAGCAGCTGTAGTGATTCCAGTGTGCCAGGAATCAAGGGCGCACAGGAAGGCACTGGCCACCTCCAGAAACAAGCAGGTTTGCTCCTCTGAACCCTAGACTGGCAGGGAGCTGGCAGCGTCTGCTGCTCAGTGGCTTCCCCACTCGCTGGGAAGGGCAGAAGTAATGGGGTAAATACTGGCTACGTGCAAGTCCGTGCAAACCAGTCAGCCTTGCTGGGTGGTTGTTTGCTTTGAGTTTTCGGAGTACATGGCACAAGGCCGGCAGATTTGGTGTAACCTGTGTCCACAAAGCTTTTCTGCTTTGCTTTTTTTTTTATGAACTTACTGCTTTCTAGTTCAGAGAAAATATATGCCCTAAAGAAAATAACTATATTAGCAAATGCTGAAACTTAATTGTTTTCTCATGTGGAGCAATGTAACTGCATTCTAACCTCCACTCTGTGGTTTAAAGAAGAAATAAGTGGGTTCTCTTTGTTGCTGGAGCACTTGAATACTGTCATGTTCTGCTGTTTTACTCTCTAGATCACTTGCTTCAGGGAAGTGGATTTTCCGACTGAAGAGTTGCAACGAGAGCTTGTAATGTTGAGCAACCGCCGAGCTCCTGAAGTCACAACTGACTTAGGTGTAATAGCTGCTAATCCCTTTCTTTCTTACTAATTCCTTTCGTATCCTCTAAGGCATTTTGCCAAAACTGGAGGGCAGTCATGATGTTGCCACCTGTGTTGTATTCAATTTAGAAGAACAGCAGCTTTCACTTTACAAATGCAATTAACACGTATGCTATGTTCCAATTAAGATTTCCTAAAACTAGCTGACATTGCTGGCAAAAGGAACTAATTTAGTCCGTTTCACTGAAAGAGCCTTTGGTTTAAAATAGCAGCAGTCTCCCTAGGATATCAGGCATCAGCAGCAGCTCACCTGAGTGCACGTATCCGTGCGGTTACAAAACGACAGGAGAGAGCTCCGCTGCCCTGAACTCCAGCTGTAAAACAAACATTTCTCAGCCGTTTCATTTCTGAAGCTCTTGCATTCGCCCTGTTTTCCCATCGCACGCAGTGCACCCCAACGAGCATTTCGCTTCCTTTCTGGCAGCGTTGCAGGCACTGATCGCGCCTGCGCAAACTGACTGCTGACAGAAGCCTCGCTGTTCACCACTGGAATAGAAACGTATTCTCCTTTGCATTAACACGAAGTGTTTTTGTACATGTTTCTGAGATAGTTGCTGTTTGAGCAGTGCTGTTTTCTCTGTTAACCTTCCCACAAAGAAGATGAAAAGGATAGCACTTGGCTTAAAGCTTTTTCCCTGCCGCACCCTTTGCGCCAAATCTTCATTTAATTTATCTGCAGAAATGACAGCCTCTGAGAATTTTTCAGATTATACTAGAATTCCATGCAGTCGTTGTTACCTTTTTCCAGTTCCCTCAAAAGGCTTTTATCATACAGAGCGTCCTTGCACAAGTTTACGTTTACAGCTTGAAGAAAGGCTTCTGTCAAATGCAGAATTTGCGTAGGTCTCACCTTGCACTTTCTCCAACCAAATCAAATTATAAAAAATGAACAACCATGGCAGTTTACACTGGTCTAAGTATTGTCCCTGTCCTCACTTACTGTCTATGTTTGGGTAGTTCCTGAGGCCCCAGATGGTCCTCACCAGATGAGGCAACCTATGTGCGTAGAGCTGGGGGGAAAATCCATCCAGTCTCCTTAGAAGACCTTACAAAAAGAAAGCCTGAGAAAGTCTAACTTTCTTTTTAACTCTGCAGGGGTGTTCCTTCTAATGAAACTGCATCCTGGCTCTTGCAAGGTTGTGCATGAGTGCAAATGTTTTAATTTCTGTGCTAGCTCCACAAACGTGCATTTCTGAACAGAATGAAAACAGCTCTTTGCAGTGTTGGGCCGTGAATACCAACACATGACATCAAGGTATCTCTTTCACTAAAGGTGAAAATATTTTCTCCTTTTAACAAATGCTGTTAACACATGCTTTCCTTGCTTTCAGATGCTCTTGATATTGCTGTTCAGGTACTGATCGAGAAGCTGCTGCCTTGCTACCATTTTGCGTTCCCCTTGCTTTACATGAGGGTGGTGTCTTTTTGTTAATACCTGTGTACATAATGAACAGAGGAGCCTGGCTGTGGCGGAAGAGCAATAGCTATTAAATATTCATGGTGCACTCAGTTAATCCGGCTCAGTAACCCGCTTGCCTTGCCACAATGGCTTTTCAGTGTGCTAGGGAAACTTTGATATGAAGGCTGTTTTCTGATTACGTTATCAGATTGTACGTACACAGCGTGTTGTTCTGCTTGTCTTTGTTTAGTGGCTTTGCCAGCACACCTTGAGAGGTGGGGAGAGCCTTACACAGTTACGAACATACTACATGTCATTAAATCCAGCGCATCTTTGTGATCCTACTTATGGTTTAATTATGGAACACTTGCTTCTAAGATGTCAGGTCATCCTCAGGCAAAGTCTACTGGCTTATAATTTATTTCAAGATCTACATATTGCTGGCCCCGTTTCGTTATTGCTTGCTTGAGCTTGCTGCTGTCCATCCCAAGGAATCTTTTTCCCTCTCACTGTGTAAAACTTTTAAACTTTTTTTTTTCTTTTTTTCTTTTTTCTTTTTTTTTTTTTTTTCTAATCCTCCTGCTCTTGTGGCACTGATGTCCATCTCCAGCCTGCGGGCTGTGAGACCCATTCTGTTTGTTAGCTTCTGTGCTCTATAGTCATGGTAATCAGTCATGACTTCAGCTGGCAGAGAAAAGGGAAACTGTTTGCTACAGAGTATACAGCAGTCTCTTCCTGCTGTGGTTCAGGAGTTCTCGCTCCTTGGCCTCCAGGTGCTGCCCCCTGGCAGAACAAATGGACCAGGGTTATGATAGTCACCACGAACCTTGCCGTGTTCTCTCTGTATTACCCTCAAGTTAACAGCGTGCCTGGAAATGTCACCTACTCTCAGTTACTCTGAACTTCTCTCTCTACATCTGAGTGACTCTCCGCACAGGGGGAGAGCTCTGGTACTGGCAGCAGGTCTTGCATAAAAGAAGCCTTGTTTGTGGTCCTCTTTGTTGTGCAAATGAGCTCCCTCTGGCTTCGGGTGTGTTGCTGCCTCAGGAGCTGCGTACTGCGTGAAGTGCTGAGGTACAGTAAAGCCTCATCGCCCTGTTGCTGAGCAGCTGCTTCAATGGGAGGGGCGCTGGGGAGCACCTGGACGCGTGGGTCGGCTCTGCTGCTGCGTGCCTCGGCCTCTGCAGGTCAGGCTGCCGTGAGCTGCAATGTGTACTAACGTCTTCCAGCCTGCAGCGGCGCAGAGGCTGGAGTAGTGCAGCAGGGCAAAGGACCCAGCGAGCAAGACGGGCAGATCCCAGCCCGTGTGGCTCTGAGCCGTCGGTCCCGGCTCGGCTGCGCGGGGGCTCTGCCTCGCAGGGACCCGGCAGCGGTGCCGCCGTGTGCTGCCCCCGATCCCTCCCTGCCCTGCTGGCGGCTGTGCGGCACGCGTGAAGCAGTGCCACAGGATGCACGACTTTTCCGTACTGTTACACTCCTTCGTATGGAGAAAGGGTCAGGCCCTCAGTAACAGAGGGTTCTCCTGGCGGCACAGCTTGCACCAGGGTCTGCAGATTTGTCTTTCTGTGACCAGTGAGCCTGGTGGCATCAACACGTGGCTGACTATAGGCTGGGTGAACTAACTGCATCTGAACATGCGGTTCAGCTACACTGCAGTAATGCAAAATTGCTAGAAAACTGTTCTCTAAATAAGACCAACTCCATTTTTTAAAATATAGGTGGTAAAGACAGCATGTACAATAACATTATTTAAGCTAAAAACAAGACAAAACCTTTTTTTTCTTTTTTTTTTTTTTCTTTTTTTTTTAGCATCAAATGGAAGGGTGTGTAGTATTCATTACTCAGCAATCCAATTCTCTAACTAGCGTAAATTAGCACAGCTCTACGACAGCCAAGCTGACATGATCAAGTTGATACTCTGGCCACAGTTTTCTAACTAAAATTATCATCAATTCATATTAAATTAACTCCATTTTCCAGTGCACAGAGCTAGCAGAACTATCCTACTTCCCGTTCCAAATAATTTTTATTCCACAAGTAAAAGGGCAGGGGGAGGCAGCCTTTGCTTCTGTAGTTTCCTTTGAAACAGTGAATGCCCACTAGCTGGGATTTAAGTGGATCAGCTCATTTCAGTTACCAGTTAATTTGCTCTATGTGCTCAGACGATGGATGTATATTGCCATACGCTGTTATGGCAAAACTGTAGTCGCCTCCACACCCCCCAAAAGCTCAAGTTTTAATTAATCACAAGGCTTACACAACTACACAACTAGAAAAGTTTGCTTGAGGATATTTTCTAAAAGTACATTGTACCTTACAGTTAGGATCTACAGGTGCATGTGCTCACCCAGTGTTATTATTCAGCCCGTGGAATCTGTATTGTAGCAGCAGATAACCATAGTGCCTTACCTGGATCGTCTGCCAAAGAAATGTTGGTGAAAGTGCCATCCTCCTCATCTAAGGGTGAATCCATTTTGTTTCCTTTCTTCAAAGTTTCCGGGGAAGTGCCTTAAGCATGGCAGTTGTCAGCCATTTGCAGTGTGTGCGACTTCTGTTAAATCCTTAATGAGTCCAGCACAGGTGCTATCCGACCCTGCGAGCAGCTACGCAGCGCGCTCTGTGCGATATCTCGTCTGAACCTTGAGCTGCCGTCCGGAAATTGTTCAGCTGGAAGGCTGAAGAGTTGTAACAGCCTCGTCAGATATGTGCTGAGCAAACACTGTTACTGCACACTCTTTCTGTGCAAGAACTGTGCGCTCACCCGAATCGAGGGGGTGTTGGTGGTGGTTTTTCTCCAGGGCTGTGTATGATTGTCTGTTGTTTTGTTTTTTTGATAGAGGAGAAGAGGGAAAGTCTTAATGTGAAGTGTTCTAAAATGTTGCTTACAGACCAAGCAAATGCGATGGATGAATGAATTTTGGAGCAGCAAATGTAAAGTGTAATCTTCAGATACTCAGGAACTTTAATTACTTGAACAGTCGCACCAAAACCAATGAGCTGATGTGTACAAGTGAAGTAACTAAGTGAGCGTGCGAAGTTCTGCAGAGTGGGCGGGAGGAAGAAAGAGCAAACAAGTTCAAAGGAAACCCCACTTCTGGGGGGTGTTTGATTCTGCTTCTTAAAGAAAATGGAGCGTGGTTTGTACATATAAACTGGAAAGTCACCTCAAAATTCTTACCACTTAGAAATATCCTTCTTTTGCCCGTGCGGAGTGGAATATTTGCTTGCAATTAATTTAAAAACAGATGTCCCTGGTCTTGATTAAAGACAATGTAGTGAGCAGTGGGACTGCTCCCTGTCCAGGGTGTTGCATGCTCAGTCTGCTTGGCTTGGATTTTTTAGTCAAAATTTGTATTCAGAAAAAGACCAAGTTTAGATGTTGACAAATATATTTTTGTTTAAATTAGCAAGCTCTGTGAAGTCTTACTGAAAATGGACTTAGTCTTGTGAAGTGTTGCCCAGCTTACGAAATTATAGCTGTAATGTTATTCATTTTTTTTTTTTCTTCTGATCCTTTAGCTGCTTGTGTGTGTTCTTAGTTTTGTTTAAGCTTGTCTGTTGGTGTCAGTGAAGGTACTGACATCTGATTTCAGAGATTACTGAAAATCAAGCACGTCTTGCATTTTCAGAATAATATTGAGTGTTACTCAGTCTTAGTTCTGATTCACATGAAGCAGGTCTTTCCTGTGTGATCTTATGGCATCTCCATAAATTTTTGTGTTCATTTGTAAATTCTGAATGAAGAAAGAAAAGCAGAAGGAAAGGAAGGAGAAAAAGAGCATTAATGGAATCTTCTGCAGGCAGCGGCCCTGTGGTGTGTCAGGTGGTGGTTCAGCTGTTCGCTGCTCTTTTCTCGGCCGTTGCCAGCTGTGGCTGCTTACAATCCTATTTGTTGTCTTGTTGAAATCTGATTGTTTTCCCTCGGGTAGAGGAGGCTCTGTGTCCTTTTTTCTCCTTCCTTCAGTGATGCAGTGGCACGGTTCAGAGCCCTCTCAGTAACAATAAACAATAACAAAGCTTTCTGCTGTTGTCTTTTTCCTTTGTTGTTCTGAGACATGTTGAAGCATTTTGACAACTTGTTTGGAAGGACATATCCTAAAAACTCTTACAATTATATAATATTGCCCCTGAGTTTTCTAAAATCACATGCCTGTGGAACTGAGATTTGTATCCTGCCATACAGCTCTCATCTTAAATGGTTAATTAACTTTTCTTGCCGGTGTCAGTATTGTTCCGCTATACTGCCCATACGGGCTCCCTCTGTAAGGTTCAGGTAAATCCAGGGAAATCATTAGCTGGTGTTGAACAAAGACTTGCACAGAAGCACAATGAGTATGGAAGCTGTGCTGCTTTTATTCAAGTCTAAGTCACAGCCATTAGTACAAGTGATGCAGAGTGAAAGCTGTGTTTGATAACAGCGGGTAAGAAGGCCTCCTCGGGCTGAAGCAGCATGGCTGAGGGAGGAGCAGGCCTTGCGGTGAAGCAGCATGGCTCAGGGAGGAGCAGGCTGCCTCACATGAGGTGCACTGATCCCTGCAGTGGCTGGACTCGGTCCATGGAGGTGGAGTCTTGTTTGCCAGCAGAGAAGGATGGGCTTTAGCTGAGAGGACTCCACAGACACTGTCTAGTTCCCTTCTTGCCCACAAGGCTCTTCATATTTAAAATGTAACACCTGTGTTCTATAATTTCAAAGGCACTGCCGACTTGCATCTATCACTTGTTTATGTGAGCGCTGTGTTGAGGAACACTTCCTTTGGCTGGGGCCTGCTGTTTAGCGAAATAAGGCCTTTGGATAGCGGAAGCCATTCCGATGTGAAGTGAGAGTACCGCTTTCTTGCTGTCCTCACGGTTTGTTTTATGAGGAAGAGCAGAAGGGAGCAGCTGGAGGCAGAGGGACTCTGACCAGCTCGGAAGAGAGCTGTGTAATGGAATTAACTGTCAGAGCACGATGAGTTCAGCCAGTTCCATGTGTGAGTTATTGTCACTGGAGTAATGGGCGTTAATGTAAGAGTTAATTTGGTTATAAAACATCAGTTCATCTGTCTGATGAGGGTTTCAGCGATGTGCTGAGCAGAGGCTGTGGAGTACCCAGCTGCTGTGTGGCCGCCATTGAAAGGGTGGCACGAGCTGTCTGGGGAGAGTGAGGCGCGAGGTGCGGGGCAGCCTCTGGCAGCCAGTCCTGTCAGCCTGCGGTCTGGCACGGCAGGCGCAGCGCAGGCCGTGTAGCCGCGTGCCGGGCCTGTTTTGACGGGTATTGATCAGGAGCACGTTAGCAGATTGCTGTCTGGATATGCTGGTCATGAAAGCAGCAGATAAATGCCCAAAGATATCTTCAGGCTTGGTATTGCAATGATTCTCCAAGCTCGGGATTTTGTAGTCAGTGAGGCAGCTTCGTGTAAAGTACACAGTTACAGGAAGGCTTAGCACCTTCGATTTAAAACCCTGTAGCTAAATCTGTCTGGTAGTAGCTTGTTCACATTTTTATTTCTGTGAGTGCCGTGTAACTGTTTCCTAGTTAAAATGATTGAATGGTGACCCGAAAAGGAAGCTGGCTCAGAGTTAAGCACAGGTGTATGAGCAACGAGCTGAACCATGGCATGTGCTGTGACTCCCGTTTCTACTCAATGGCACAACAGTGCTTATAGCTCAGCGGAGCTGGATTTCAGTAGAACTTATTTTACTGAGGCTCAGCCTTGCACTTAGGAACTGAGCTGTAACGTCAGAGCTTTCAAAACCCCTCTCCACCTCCCTCCCTTTTTCCTGTTACAGTGATAATCTGTTATCTCTAGGAGTCTGTGGCTGTGGTACCTTCTGGAAACACTTCCCAGTGTTTCTGTTTGAAATATTTTTCTAGTCTGGAGAGGCAAGGAGAAAGACGGGGGTCAGAAACAGGAGGTTAGTCAGCTGAGAGACGTTTTTGCTGCGGGTTCCACCCAGCGAGAGGTCATTGTCCCCTTGTTCCAAAGGTGTTCCAAAGGGAGATGCCTGGTGTTGCTCTAATGCTCTCTCAGTATCAGTAATAGAGAAGACTTTTTTTTTTTTGTAAAATCACAAAAGCACCGAAGTAATGGGTTTATGTTGATTTCAGAGAATCACGGGACACAGAGTGCTCTGGGTAGGTTATCTCCGTGCTGTAGCACAGCGTATGACTGATGTTCTGTCAGGCTGTGCTGGTTTAACCAAGAGTCTAGTCTGAAGACAAGATTTGCAAACGCAGATTTGTAAGCAACACAGTGTGTTATGTAAGCTAGTAGGGCATTTTGAAAGGAGAAAACTGTTTTGTATCCTTGGGAAAGTGTAGTCAGCACGTTTGAAAACATTGTATTTGTTTCCAATAAGAATATCCCCAGGTAAAGAGGATTAGAATCCGGCTCTGACTGTGCAATTGTGTAATACACATTTGTTTAAATTTGCCAGTACTTTGTAGCATACAAAAAAGTGTTTGGAATTATTTTTCTTACACAAAACATTCTAAAAAACCATCCACTTTATCAGTTACACGCACTATGTAAAGCACAGCATTTTAAAAATATGTGCCTTGTTAGGAAGTGACAGCTGCCAGTGTGTTTCTGTTTTAATGAACTTAGAAGGGAACTGTGGCACGTGTTTAGTGCATGCTAATAAAGCAGTGATAGTGCTAGTACATTCACAGCATGTTCAGAGCTAGCCTGACTGACACTGCATGACAGTAACCTACTTGCAGAACAACAGTTTACTGAGGCGGTGACAGAAGTGTATTAAATGTGTCATTCGCAGATTTAACCAGTAAACTGAGGTATATTAATACTTGTCAGCAAGTCTCCTAGGTGTATACGCTCTTCCCTCCTGCCTCACCACTTCCCCCAGTTTAAGATACTTACGAGCTCTGGTGTGGCAGAGTCTTGCAAATCTTGTGATGCATTCTGAAGGCATGTTATGCAAATGGGTATCAGCATTTGCAAATGCTGCTTCTGAAGCTGCACTGACAATTGGCCACCTGGAAGCCATCCATGACAACTGCCTGCTTGTGTTCATACCCACTCGTTACATTTAATTTTGATAAATGCGTACATGTTGTTTTCTGCCTCAGTAATTATTTTTAAGTTGGATCTGAACCTTTGCTGTCTGAAAATGAGTAACTTGTTCATAACATCTGGTGTGTGTGTCTCGAAACAGACCCACTTTCCTTCACACTTGTCCATTCTACTCTCAGATTTCCTGTCATGTGTCTGTCTGGAGTTNTATATATATATATATATATGAACTGCTTCAAAGTACTTCAGATACTCCTTGAAATTTAATTATACTGTGATTCCTGTAAAACTAGGCAGTGACTGGGCAATGGGTGAGCCTGTCTGTATTTTACTAGTGTGTGAATTATAGTGGTGTGTTGCTTTTCCCTCTCCTTCATCTTATCCATCTTTTTCTAATTCTTAACTAGGTGACTCAGCATCTGCAACAAGCACCAGAACAGGACTTCTCACTGGATGTTGGAAGTAACTAAGAATCATCCATCTGCTTTTCTCTTCCAATGAAAGCTCATTCTGCTTCACGCCACTGATTTATAATTCTGGAGATGGCACTAATTCAGGAACAGACCTGGCTCAGGTAATTTCTACATATGTAATAATTTTTCACTGTGTTCATTAAAGATACTAGGAAATTGTTGGTTGGCTCACTGGAGAGCAGCAGTTTAGAAACTGACAATAAGCACATTTTCTTTCATCACTCTAGTCATACTAAATGTTTTCTCTGCCTCTTCGTAATACCTCAATGCAGAAAATTGGGCTGCGTGTAGCACTGTTCCAGGGTATCCGTTTCTTACGCTTTTAGCGGCGTTCTGTAGTGTGGCTGTCCGCTGCCATCCTTCTCAGGTGAATGTGGCCTGTCAGAATGTAAGAACTTTTCCCCTTCTTGGTTCTTCTGGGAGCTAATATGTGTGCTTCTCCTGTTCCACAGTGCAGTTAAACGGAAATTACTTCAGATTTGAAATGTGTACTCATTAAAACAGTCTTCACTAAATGGGTGGGGGAGATCTAATCAGTTTATGAATTTGATTGTTGGTTAATCAACAAAGTGATCGTTAATAATTTTACTTTGCAAGTGAGTTACAAAAATGGGTGGATCTTGATACAGAAATTTCCCTTTGTGATGGTTCAGGTGCTCAGGTATAGCCAGTTTGAGTACTTAGGCAGGCTGGCTCTAGCAACACGTTCCAGTCCTGGCTTCAGAAGCACCGCCAGCTTCAGGAGCACACTAAGTCAGTACTTACTGGGCCCTGCGCTGCAGTGGCAAGTCAGATGCTGGTACACAGTCCAACAGTGTGTCAGCCCACAGGCTCCTCTGTATCTTCTTCCTGAATCTTAGCACTTAGAGGGAAAAAATAAGGGACCTTAAGGTATTTTGCAGTTTAAAACTTAGTTTGAAGAAACACGTTGTGGTCTCTTTGTGGCTTGAATTCTGTCTGCCTGGGGCTTGACCAGCTTCATTGCAAGTACTCTGACTGGGGTGCCTCTGCTGCTAGAGGCTTTTAAAGAGGGGGTCATGTGGAACAGCATAAGCTGGTCTTGCTGACTTTGTGCACCAAGGGTCTTGGCATTTGTCAGTTTTTCTTCTGCTGTCTCCCTCCAGGTCTGTCACATACCTGGAACACTTGCCAAGGCAAGTAACCAGGCTGCCACGCTGTGCCTACTGAGTAGGCTGCAGAATTACATGTCGGTCAGTCAGCAGTCAGGTACTGGAGTGACAATGAGAAGGACAAATTCTTTCATGTGTACATAAAAATTTTTTCAAAGGCCCGTACTTTTACAAATATTATTGATGTCTCATACTGATAATTCGTTTGAAGGTCTCACATTTCCTGTTGCAAATCTGCTCTTTAAAACTGACAGATTATTTAATGCTCCTCACAGAAATCCCCAGTGATATATTATCATGTGATGTAGTTGCTTGACCATTTTTGCCTTGCTTGCTCTTGAATGTTGCCTATTTAAGCTGCAGCAATGCTGTTTTTTCTTGGAAGGTGATTGCTGATGGCATCTGTGGCTGAAGCTAGATGGAGAGATGAATTATTTAAGGTGACTAATGCTTTTAATGGCCTTGATGATCAATAATGCCTATAATAATAATACAATAGCAGAGAAATCACAGTTGGGAGAGACCTCATGCATGAAAAAACAGTTTCTAGAGCAGGAAGAGATCTTTGGGCGCATTTTAGCCTCTTTAAACTGTTGTTTGTTTTTCCCCAGTGACTTTAATAGAGTTGTGCCCAGTGTCATTCAGTAGCATTGCCAGATCTTAGTTTTATTGCATGTCTTCCAATAGTTGGTGTTTCCTTAAAATGTTCAGTTCCTGAAATTACAAAAATCTTATATTTCATTTTAAAAAATGCAAAACTTGTGTAAGGATTGAAACTTCAAAAGAAAGTGACCTGTGGACTCTGGAAGAAGCTGAACACAAATGAGAAGTATCAGAAATTATTAAGGAAAAATTCTGTTACTTTAAGCCTTATTCCGTGAGTCACAATACTTACATGGTTGGAGTCTGGCTTTGTTTCAATATCCCACTGTTAGAAAAATACTTTATCAAGTTTATTGATAGGTTTACCTGAGGTTTACCTGACCCTATTTCTGTCATCAGTCACTTAGTGCAAGTCCTGACTCCTGCTGAGTTCTGGCAGGCACAGTACAGTAGTCTGCTTCCCACAGGGGCAAATTATGATCATTTGGTGGGCAGAGGCTCACCTTTGTGCCGTGGTTCACAGCTCCCTGCTCCCTGATCATAAATACAAGGCGAGAGTCTGGTACTTGCTCCTGGGGGGGAGATGGGGGAATCTGGCTGTGTGTTTAGGGAAATGATACTGAACAACTTAACATGAGATGTTGCCTTGGTAGTGGGAGGTAAAGAACTGCTTTATAATTACGAGCTTTGTCCTTTGGTAACGAATGCAGGAACTTTAGAGGTGGCATCCAGCAGAACAACTTCAGACAGAAGGTAAAGATAGAGCCTGTGTAAGAAATGAACAGATAAACACCTCATCTATGCTCTGTTGACTCTGTGTAAGGAAAGCTTGTTAGTTCTCTGCATCTCGCCCATGTATGAAGAGCCAGATTTTGAGATGCTTACTCAACTTTTTTCTTTGACAAACTCGGAGGAAGAATTGTGCAAAAACTAAGCAGCCTCTCCGAATGTGACTCTAACAGCACTTTTTTCTCATTAGTCAGATCAAACTGTCAGAGAATGTCTTTGCCTGACAAAGGGAAAAAAGAAACATATTTTTTCTCTTAAAACTTTTTTTTCACAGAAAGTCTCCTTCATCTTTGACTTTCCCAACAGACTTCAGTCCCTTTCCTTGTGTAAGCTCCCGGTGGAATGGTACTCCCACACCTCAGCAGTGTTCTGAATCCACTGCCAGTCGTCAGTGATGAGTTTGACATTCATTTATGCTAATTATTGCTGCTCTGTGTGTTGTATGCTTTGCATGTGTATGGAAACCAGATCTCTACAGCTGTTTTGTTTGATTAGCTGAGAGTGCTACCTACACGTTTTCTGAAGTCCATTGCTTTGTATGCAAATTATCTTCACTCCTGAGAGTAGGGATGACACCGGCAAGTCATTCTATAACATCCAGAAAAGTCTAGAAGTGTGCCTGTTGTCTTTCAAGCTGGGGCTGGTTCCAAATACGACTCTACAGTTTTGAATTCAATACATACTTCCATTTACAGGCCCATGGCAAACATGGCAGGATTTTTCCCTCCACACACCTCCCCCCCCAAAGTGATTTTTTTAGATAACATTTTAAACCTCCTGGGTTTTGCTGAATTTTGATCACTGACGGTGCTCTGATTTCTCATTTGATTAATTATAGTTTATCTAGCTACCATCTTTTACCTGATTTTTACATGTTACATACATTGTACTTATTTACATTTAGAAACAGCAGGCAAAAATTTCTGTACTGCTATGTGCTACTGCACCTTTGTGAGGGTTGTTAAAATGGTTCCAGGTAACTTACGGAAGTAAACCAGAAACCTTTTTCACCTTTTGCTTTAAACCACACTGCAGCTGTGCTGTGATAGATTAGAACAAAATGCGGTGTGTAGTTTGTGAGGTCATTTGCAAGACGGACCTTACACAGGTATCAGGTAGAGGATGTGATATCTTGCTGCCAGACTGCACTCCTCCAGGAGCAGAGCTTTTCCTGCTGTGTTCTAACCTAACTGAAGAGCGTCATTGTCTGATCCAAAGGAGGGCAGTGTTTTCATTGTTTTTAAAAGGGAACTTGGTTTGGAAAAGAGTTCTGATTGAGAGACTCCTACTTCTTCTGGTTTTTTTTTTTTTTTTGGTAAACTGAAGTTTCTGTGACAGTTGTTGCTTGGCTCAGCAGAGAGCATGGTTGGCCTCCAATTACCAGCAACAAATGGAGAAATACATTTTACTAAATCGTTGCCCTGATATAGTGTCATTGATTTTAAATTATGGATGAGGCAATGATCATTTCCATATACTCGCAGGTTGGTTCACAAAGGAGAGTGGAGCAAACACACTCCGTGATGTGGTTGTGGCATACTAGGAATGCATCCATCATTGCCCAGTACCTAACGGGGGCCTGCAGGGAAGGTGGGGAGGACTGGCCATCAAGGAGTGCAGAGGCAGGACAAGGGCTCGTGGCTTTAAACTAGAAGAGAGTAGGTTTAGATTAGATATTTTGAAGAAATTCTTTGCCGTGAGGATGGTGAGGCCCTGGCACAGACTGCCCAGAGAAGCTGTGGGTGCCCCATCCCTGGAGGTGTTCCGGGCTAGGCTGGATGGGTTACTGGGCAGCCTGATCCAGTGGGTGGCAGCCAGCCCACGGCAGGGGGTGGGAACTGGGTGGGCTGTAAGATCCCTTCCGACCCAAGCCTATGGGTCTATAATCAGCAGGCTAGTTGGCAAAGTTCAAGTGTAGTTCAGCTGCTTTTCATCCTGGTAATACAGCTCATATTTATGTGAAGTTTTACAAGCATTGTTAAAACACTTTTTTTTTTTTTTTTTTTTTTAACATATTTCTGAGAAGAATAGAAAGTGCAACTAAACAGATTGATGAAAGTTCCTGGTTATGTAGGGAGAATGCCAGAGTAATAAAGCTCAGCAGTGAATTCTTACTCATGCAGAGTCAAGGAAGTCAAACCTTAGCATTTCTAGCTCTGTTGTTTGTTGTTGTTTGCCTCTATTTAATTGTAACATTTTTATCCTGTAAATTGAATATCCACAACACAGATCTCTAGTTTAAATCAGTTTTGTGTGATGTAGGTAAGTAAAGCAATTGTCATCTGTATGCACAGATCTGAAAAATTAGGCCTTGGGATAGATGAATAAATAACAGGAATTCAAGCTCTTGTTGTGGCTGAGCCAAAGCATAGAAGGCGTTAGTATAAGAAAGCTGAGTTTCTTTGTAAAGCCATGGTAATTTACTTCGTGTAGTTTCAACTTGTGTCACTGAGCTGCATCAGGAGCACAGGTTGTTCACAAGTGGTCTTGGAGATACGCACGCTTGCTCTCTCCCTCTTAGTGCCTCTGTCTGTATGTTGAGACAAAGCATTCAATGCCCAGCAATTCATTGTTTTCATACCCGTGTTCAGCAGAAGGTTGTTGTGTTTGGGCATAGCTGTTCTCTCTTATCAGGTCACCGCGTGCAGGACTCCTGGTGTGGCACAGACTGGGGGCAGGCCTTGCAGCTGTTTTCCAGTAGCTCAAGCATTAGGCATTCATTAAATATGATGCACAAATCTCTCAAATGCCATGATTTAAAAGTAGTTTCCCTGTGACCTTTTTCTAGGAGGGCATGCACTTTTTTTTCAATGTGTCGGTAGTTGTACCATATGCAGCTTTGCTCGCGAAGTATTACATGTAGTGTGGCAACAGGGCGTACCTTTTGGAGACAATTTTAGTGGTATTTGGAGTCTTAAGTCATTTTGGACAGTATAATTAAAAGGGTGCTTTTTAGTTTCCCTTCTTTCCTGAAAAAGCAGTAGTATGATGAAGCTAACGCTGCATCTGTTACAAGTGTGCCTGGAGCAGAGCTCAGTAGCCTACTGATGGTCTCTGGTTAGGGAGGCTCCCCTCCCAGCTCACACAGCAGCTCAGTCAGAGAAGGACGTTCTTCAGAACACCTGGTGCTTCTGTTTGTTCTGTTGCATGGGAACAGGCAATGCCAAGCTGAGTGAAAAAAACGGGAATCCAGGAAGACTAGTGAGAGGTAAGGAGAGCAGTCATGATGCATTTTGGAAAGCCCCTTGCAAATACAAAAGCGGGAAGACTGCTGAAGTTGGCGAGGGACTGGAGGTTAGTTACACGGAGCTGTATGCTGGAAGCAAAGGGATGACATTAGAAGGAGCAAAGCTTAATTCAGATCAGGCTACCCTGATTACAGAACAACTGTAGTCAGGTTTTAACAAGTGTGTAAACCTGCTGCATCACCAGGCTAGACAAAATGCTAGGAAATGTGCTTTTGGAGAGCAGTAGGCTGGGTTGCATAATTGGATCTATTAAATCAATTCACACAGAACAGAGAATACAGAGAAATTCTGCAAATGGGTAGGTGAGCTCTTCCTCTCAAATATTTCAACTCATGGGACACCATTAAAAACCATTTTTTCTACAAGTTTTCCAGTACCATAGTTGCCTTCACAGTAAAATTTACCCCTGGATATGAGATGGAGTGCAGCAGTTTGTGAGATTCTTTCTTACAACTGTGCCAACAGCTCTGACAATACATTGGGGAATTTTTTCCTAATTTTTAACCCTAAAACATATTTGGGTTTTGCCAAAAAATGCCACTAGTATTTTCACAGAAATGCTACCTAAAAATATTATGATATCCTTTAGAAATGACAAAGTGTGCCAGCACAGTTATACGCGTTGAATATTAAATGTAGTCCACCTTGCAGATAGGACTTGAGCTTGCTGGCAGCTCCTCAGGCTCTGGCCTACAGCATTTTCTCAAAGAACCTGTTAACCCCTGTGGATTCATTACTTCTTATATTTATGTTGTGTACCTGACCCTTAGCCACAGATGGGGATTTCAGTGTTTGATGCTGTACAAACACAGAACAAAAAGATCACTGCTCAGAGAAGTGCAATTAAGACCAACTAAAAAGAGGAGGATGGATGAGGAAACAGAGGGATAATGATGGTGATATGCCAGGTGATATTTTTGGCACACTGACACTCTGAGTATTGTCAAAGCTTTTTTTTAGGGCATCAAGAGGGAGAGCATTCTGAAGGGAATTGCCAAGAAAGACAATAGGCTAATGCTGCCAATATGTTGCAGCTGCCTTTAGAGATCTCTCGGTCACCAGGGGAAGTGTGGCAGAAGGCTCAGGAATGTGACAGCCAGGCCCGAGGCCTGCAGCTCAGTGTGGGCAGAGTGGACCACCTCAGCAAGGCACGAGAGGAGGAGGGAGAGAGCTGGGAGACCTCAGGAATCAGAATGGGCACCTGTGTTTGTAGCAGAGAGTAGCTGCTGTTTGAAAACTACCAGGAGAGATGGCCTGGTCAAGAGAAGGAGCTCGGAGGAATCATCTTTGCTGTAGTATTTTGAGTGAAGTAACACAGACAGGGTTGCATCTGTCGAGGCCAAGGAGAAGTATATTATAATCAAGATAAGAACTGGAGTGTTAGCTGGGCGGGTGGAACAGAAGAGTCGTGTCTCTTGATGTGTTATACAGGTTATACAGCTTGTGCTGAAAAAATAACTTCTAATGGAAAGGAAAGGTCATCTGTCCCAAGCAGGTGTTTATTAAAACAGTATCAAACAACTTGAGGGGAAGTGGGAGGAAGGCTGAAATGACAGATGAAAGAGGAAGCACAAAAATGTGCCAAGGGTTTCCAAAGTACTGCTTTCCTGTGGCAGCCTACTGCAGCCAGGGTCTGTCTGTAAATCTGATTATAGGGTCAAAGTTGGCCTTTTTCTTCACTGTTCCAATGCTTCTCAAATTGGCAGCTTTGGGAACTGTAAGTCTACATCTGTGTTGGGTGCCCATCCTTACAGGAGATGGTCCTCTGAAGTTAAATCAAAACACCAGGGCCTGCAGGCATCCATAAACATCCCAGTCTCGAACAGCAGCAGGGCTGACTGGGCTGAAGTTATTAACCAAGCCCTGGCTACTGATCTGTGGGTTTCCATCAGCCCATGTGTCACTGACAGTGACCACTTACCAGTCAAGTTTGACTTGATTCTCCTTACCCAATAGCAGCGTCAGGGTCTTTAAGTGCCATTTACTGAAAGACACGATTGGCTCCAGGAAGAAGCTCTCTGGTATTTCCCAGATCCTGTACAAGTGAACCAGCTTGTTTATTGTAGTGAAGACTACAGACAGAATCTGGCAAACAAGTGGCCACAGAATTTGCTGCTGTCTGGGAACTGCAAGGATGATAATCAGACATCTTTTCTTCTGATATTCAGTTCCTGGAAAAAAAGTTTTGTTGTAAATTAATTTATATGGTAAAAAAAGATGCATAACTCCATCTTAGCAATCATACTGCATATTTCTATCAAAAAGTTAAATGCTGGCTGAGCTGTTACTGTGTTCTGTTGCTGGGGGTCTTTCTCTTGTGTTCCCTGAGCAATCTTTTTCTTCCTTTTCTGTCTGCAAAGAGCACTGGGTGGTATAAGCAGGAGGAGGAACAGACAGGGAGATGGGCTGAGACACAGAGGAGTTGGGGGTGGAAGCAGTGATGCCAGCTGTGCTCTGCACCAAGTTACTCCTGTCAGCTGCGATGTTTGCCTGGCAGTGAGGTGCCTGCTGCTGTTTCTGTCTTCCCTGGCACTCTGTCACACTTGGTATGGTACAATCCTTTTTCCAGGAGACGGGTTAACAGCTGGAAGTATCGCTGAGCCTATGAGTCCTGTGTCCTTTCGCAGGAAATTTCCAATTTTCCCAGGGCAGGTTTGACTCTGCTGACTGTCACCATTTCTAGCATCTGTTGCTAAAACGTATTAGCTTAGGGAATTGAAGAGTACAGCTCTTGAGAACTAACTCCAATAAATGCCTGTGACTGCTTCATGACATTTAGACCTTTTCTCTCTGCAGTGCTGCCTTTATGAAGGTATACACACTGTACATACACACTGCTCCCCCAGCGCAGGTAACAGATTGTTAAAGGATGTGGATGGGATCGCCCCTGTCACTTAGGCTAAGTGGGGTGGGCTTACGGCATTAAATTCTCTTGCCCCCAGAAGCTGTACGGACAAACAGCCTTTTGCACCATGTTCATTTTCCTGTTGTTCATGGCAAAAGGGAAAGCCAGGGCCCATGTGACTGCGTGTGAGGAAAGACTGCCCTGCAAGGCTCACCCAGTCACTCACTGTATGCAGAACACGTTTTGGCTTTAAAATTTATATATATGTTGCAAGAGTTGTATTTTGCAATAACATAGTGTCCTGCTGAAAGGTTTATAACTTTTCCTCTCTTTAGGATGCTCAAAAATCATCCAACCTGCCAAGCAAGGTTATACATTAGATTGTAATCTCTTCCCTGTTAACACTGTCTAGTTAAGTTTTTGCAGCCCAAGGAATCAGACAAGGTATCCTGCAGTCATTTCAGAAACTGATATTCCTTTCCTGTCAGATGTGTTACATCAGACTAACATGCTGATCCAAAATATTTTCAAGGATCTCAGGATCCTATACTTTGCCTGGATAGCTTTTTGGGAAAAACAAAACACAAAAATATTCATCTGGTGAAATAATGTTTGATTGGTTAATATAACCCATTGCTTCCTGAGTGAGTCGTTAATGTTACCCGTAGTTCCAACACTACCTGGGAGAATTCAGTAACATTTAACTCCTAAATTATGTTGGGGTCATTTTGTTTACTGAGATACAAAACCCAGGTACATTTCAATAGGAACAGCAATGTCAAAGTGCATCTGAATTAATTTTCTCTTTGTGACATTACTGCAATGGACATCTGGCCCTGGAAGAAGGACTTGACGTTTGTTATTCATTACCAGAGAGCCGTTTCTCTTTTACCAAAAGCAATTTAAAACTTTCCCAAATGTATATTTTAAATATGTTGTTTTATTGCCAGCTAAAACACTTACTTTATATTGTTGAAGCACAATTGTTTGCCTACAGAAAGATGGTACAAAAATGTGACTAAATAGTTTGTGTATCAAAATATACAATGGATGAATGTTGAACACTTCTGAAAATCCCGTTTGGACTGAATTTTCTTTCTCATGTCTGTAGTATTTGTTTCCTTTGTGCAGGAAGTGTGAGAACAGGTTCAGAAGTCTCCTTCCCACTGCCTGGTCTAAGCTCTAGAAGTACAGCTGGGTTGTAAAATAACTCGTCTCCCCTCTGGAAAGCTGAAAAACCAGCTCAAAGTCCACTTCAAGGCATGAACAGCCTTCTTGCATTAAATGACGTTTAACTCATCAGCAAGTGACTTCTTTATGGCCAGTATTGTCCTGTGATTTGAGGAGGTGTTGGAGGTGTTCTGTTCAGCTGCTTTGTTTTTTTCAGTCCTGATCTTAGGATAGAGTAACGCTGACAGTGACAAAATGACTATTTGGATGTGGCTTTTTGACAGATACACACAACGTGGATCTCCATATTTTGTAGGTATTGCTCTCATGTAATGGCTGGAATGATGAAGTGCTTTGCACAGAAGGAGTATTTTGAGAAGTAGTACAAAGAAGAAACAAAGCTATCAGTATGCTGCTGTGTTGGAATGCTCCGCCGCTCTTTGTTTTTGTTTTTAAGTGCACGGGTATGCCAGATGAATTCTTTCTATTCATGTCTCGCACTGCTTGGCATAACAGTAATAAGGCTAGTTACATGGCAGGATAATGCTTTGCCGTGAGACCTGTTTCAGACAGGGGGGGAAGACGCATGACCTCCTAGGCTTCCCTGGAAATCTCTGCATTTCCTGCCTGCCCTCAGGTCAGTGAGTTCCAGTTCTGGTAATTCCAGAAGGAGCTGGTGAGGCAATCTGGTCTCCCCCATCTTCTGCAGCAAAGAAATTTGGGGACAGGGGCAGCACCCCACCTCCTCTCAAGTGGTGAATGTTCATTTGTTAACCGTGGTTCTGATTCTCATAAGCATATGTGGAGTCATTTTCTCCCCTTTCAGTTATGTAGGTAACGCAATAAAGGAACCTGAGGACCATGCTGTTAGGTGGAGGTGACTGAACACAGAAGAAAGATCTGAATCCTTGGCAAGTAGGGCAGTTCCCGAGGGATCAGTTCTTCTCCCCTTTCTTTTCCGGTGTGTTCTTAGGGACAACAGCTGTGCAGAAAATACAGGACACACCCTGATACCTCAGTGTTGTTTTTCCTTTGCTGTCAAGCGCAGCTCAGGAGTGGTTGTTCTTTAGTCTGTTGTGGTCCTGCATCAAATACAGTTTCTCTCTCCTGCCTTCATCCCAGCAGATGAGGAATTGCCTAGGATATTTTCCCCTCAGTCTGCCAGCCCCTTGGGTGCTCTTTTAAAGCCACCTCAACATCATGATCTGCTTAATGAAAGCTGGTGGGATCAGACAGTGGGCAAACACAATGAGAAGTGCCACTGCACCGAAAAGGTGGGTGTCATTTTAGCACCTCTGTAGCATTAGCCTACAGCTGGCTGCATCACAGGACATTGTTGTCTCTCCGTAATAGAGTTGTGGTGGCAAAACCAGTATTCTTTGTGATTTACTTATTTTGATCAGTGCTATTCTGGAAGCAGGAGAATCTCCTCCTAGAGATTAAGAGATTAGAAAATCAGATGACAGATTCAAACTGCATCACTGGTTAAAGAAATAAAAATAAAAATGTTCAGTATGAGTTTGGGCAAGGTCATTTAATGGATCTGGTCCTCTTTTCTCTAATTTGGGAATATGCTTTCTCCTGTCATCTGTCTGGCACATCTGTTTAGACCTCTCTGGAGAGCTGTTTGTTATTGCACATTTGTACAATACCAATTTTAGTTGGGGTTAGTCTATCCCATTGCTCATCTCTGTTCATTCTCATGTAATTACTGAAACAGGAAAAGCAACTGAACATTATCAAATACTCCTTTGCATTTGTATAAAAAAAATCTTTCCCTTTGCAAGAAAATATCAGTTTGATTATCATATATTAACAAAGTTTGAGTACACTCTTCTTCAGCATCTCATTTTCTTCACAACAGGCTTTTACTGAAAAAAAAAAAAAAAAGAAAACAAAACAAGTGGTTTCTAAGAACACTGTAAATCAGACTTTAGCCAAAGAGGATCTGTCCATTATTGTATACTGTCAGGATTTTAGACCTTAAAGATTTTCAAGACATGTAAATTACAAAAAAAA
>VXAV01006375.1:171063-190589 GCA_013399715.1 Alectura lathami | reverse complement strand
CCTGCCGGCAGCCCGCCGGCGCCGGGAGCCGGGGCGACGGGCTGAGCGCGTCCTCCGGCCTGGCTTCGTGCAAGGGCTCATCCAGCGGCAGGCTGCTCCGTGGCACGGGCCGGCCTCGACAGAGCGGTCCTTGCGGCTCAGCCGTGCTGTGGTGGGCGGTGCTGGAGCAGGAGGCTGCGAAGAGCAGTGTGTCCTTGGGGCTGCAGAGGGGCGGGCGGCTGCAGCTTTCTTTCCAGTCCTGAGATCGAGACCAGGCAGTGCTTATTTTGAGAGAAAATAATAGGATTTTCAGATGTCTGTGTGTAAAATATGCCACCTTTTGTCTTTATTCCTTCAGCATCAACTAGAAAAAAAAAAAAAAAAAAAAAAAGCAGAAAGTAAGAAAGGTGTAAGCCTGCCTTTGAAAGTTCTCAGAACCCAGCTCCATTGCTCTTCTTCATGCTGAGCAACGTTGTAACACAGAATTTACCTGAATTGCATAGTCAGTGCAGGTTCCATTCCATGTTTCAGTATTTTAATGTGAGTAGCCACGATGAGCACATCTGATCCTTGCTAGAAGTACCTGCACAACGACTGTTCACATTTTAAAATGTTTTTTATTCTCATTATAATGTAGACGTACTCAAATAACGAGGATCTCAAACGTGGGGTCTGTTTTCATTTCTGAAGAGCATTTGCATCCTGTGCTGGCCAAGTTACTCTACGGCATTTGCATTCCATAGGGAATGCTTACAGTTGAGGCTGGGTGTTTTCTATTTGAAACTAGAACTGGCCAGTGGAATTACCACTGAATCACTGAAAGCAGAGATGGAAAAGCCCAATTAGATCATGCAGCCTTTCTCCCTCCTGGTGTAAGATTATTGTGTACCAGGCACTTCAGTGCTTTTTCCAGTGTAGTTTTAAAAGTCTCCAGGGATGTGCCTTGTATCTCTTCCTTCAGGCAAACATTCCATAACCTTCTGCACTTCACTATTAGAAATCTTTTCCTGAGATTTGACCTAAATTTCTCCCTTCTTAAGTACGTTCCATTTGCCAAAGATTTATTACCTTGAACCATTCTAAGTAATTCCAGTCACTCTTTGATACTGACATCCCTAACAAGCTGTGTTCTTTCTTCATGCTTTGTCCCTTAATCAGAACAGCTATCCAAGCCTGTCTTTACAGTCTTACACCACCTCTGCTTTAGCCTGTAGGCCAGTAAGGATTTTTTCTACATTCATTGCACTTCCATCTTATGTTCATTTTCTTGAGGGTGACTTTTATGACAGTGACTTTTTCATGATTAACGTGCCTGAAATTGCAGTTTTTCTCCGAAAGAAAATTGTAAAAATGCTGTCGCTGGGCACTATGGTTATTATCTTCAGAGGATGTACAGATAGAAATAAAAGATTATCTCTAATTACCAGGCCTGCAAATTTAGCCAGAAACTGTCTCCTGCATCGCATCAATACATTCTGATTTCAGGGTAAGTTAATAATGGCTCATGATGCAAAAGGAGTGTAAAAAAATCTTTCCTACTCTGCTCTGCCAAATCTGTGTTAGCTGTTTTTCTTTGCTGAGAGCAAAAACTAGCAGAGGAAAATAGTTAGCCAAGACCAAATTCTCAGTGCATGTATGTTGAGCAGTTCTGTAGAGTTTGAAGGCAGCAAAGAAAATCATTCTTTTGAGTAGAAATCTTTGTCATAATCACCACTGGGACAATTTGCAGGAAGGGGAGTGGTGATATGAGAGATGGGGGTGTTGTGAAGGTTGCAGAGTTCTGAGTTTTAGCACTCCATCAGCCTTTACAAGCTTTTAATTGTCAGGTTTCTGGGGGAAAGGGTAAGGGGCCTCAAACCTGCAACTGCACTTCTCTTTCATGAAGGTTGGATTTAGTGATCAAATCACATTTGTTGAAATAAGATACTTGTTATTTTCCTGAAGTCTGACAACACTGTTGACAATTATTGCTAGACTGTCTGGAGAGACTTGCTGATACACGTATAAATCTTGATAGAAATTTACCTTTTGTTCCTTTGCTAAAAATGAGAAAGTCCCTAGTTTGTATCACACTTGTGGAAAAAGAAGAAAAAAAACACACACACACAAACGAAAGGATTTTGCTGCTTTCATGAGAAGCAGTAGACTCAAATTGAAATACAAAAATTTCCATTTAAATGTTTTTTTAAAAGCTTTTTCACTGTGAAGCAGAACACTGGAACATGTTGCTCAGAAAAGTCATGGAGTTTCCATCCTTGGAGATGTTCAAAACCCAACAGAACGCAGTTCTGAGCAAGTGGCTCATGTCAAGCGCTTAGAGCAGGTAATCCCCAGAGGTCCTTCCTGACCTCAGCTAGTCTGAGATTCCGAGATTTGGTTGGAAAAGTCCTGGTCTGGTACCAGCAGAATGATAATGACATGATGGGACCCTCTGAGTTCCCACACTCAGCTATTAGTGCTTTGTAATGTCAGCTGAGCCCTTTCTTGCTTGAGATAACATTCAGTACGAAAAATCAGGATAAGAATTGTATTTGAGATGAGCCCAGCCTTGCAGGTGGGAAAGATGGAAATTTGTATTCATCTTAAAGAACACTAATAAGGAGTTAAGTTTCATAAGGCTATCAGAAATTGAGAAGGCAGAACAAAGAGCTGGGCACTCCAGCTGTAATATGTTTGTGCCTATACGTCCTCTTCTGCTGCTTCACCACTTTGCTTACTTGTCGTGGACACCAGCTCCTGATGAGTGCACAATGCTGCCAAAGTGGCGTTGTCCATGAGTGAGCTTTCCCCTTACTACCCTGCGCCTTTCCTAAATGGCAACAGCCTTTATGGCAGCGAGAACTAGGCTCTTGTGCTGGGTACAGCACCTCTTCCTCCAGTTCTCTCTGAAGAGTGCTTCCTTGTGTACACCTTTGCATACCTCAGGTGCTTAGGTTTGTGTTTTTTTTTTTTTTTTTTTTCCCCATTGCTGTAGAATGTCTGTGTGTCCTGCCTACCCTTGTGCTCTGCTGTGGTGTGCATTTCACTTTCCTCTGTTCTTTTTTGCTCTCTCAGCTGCTATAACTTAAAATTGAACTTTTACAGTCTAAGCTGGACTTTAGCTCTTTCACAGCCCTCTGTATTATTTTTCATCCCTTTTTCAGTGAACTGTTTACCTGCAACCACCCTCCTTTCCAGTCTTTTAGTGCTGTTGTTTTGTACTTTGTGTTACATGAGACCTGAGGGTCTTTGACCTAGCTGTATGCTACCTACAGCTAAGCAATGCTCTTCCTTCTCTTTCTCAGCTGTCTGGATTTGACCTGTGTTTGTCTTGGCATGGAACAGTTAAATTTTATGCCCTCAGGAAGGGATGTCAGTGGTCTGCTTTTAAATTTCTTAGCCCAAAAGCAAACTTAAGCTAGACCTTGGATCAATTTGCCTCATGTAAATTTTTAAATTTTGCCTCAACTCCTGGGTGCACATATGGACACTGAATTCCCTGGGTCGACAGAATCCCCTCTGAAGAAATCCATCCTTGCTTTTACTGCTGCAGAGTGTACGTGGGGATTTGAGTGTGTCATGGGGTTTCTGGAAGATTCAAGGCCATCTTTATTATCAGCTTGTTGTCATTCCTGAACTTGTTACTCCTTTGGCTGCAGTTCCTTACACTGAAGCTCAGGCACAGAGACACGGGTCTTAATTGTCCTTTGCCCAGCAAGGAGGGAGAGAAAACATCAGGCAGTAGTATCAGATCTTTACCCTGTTTTACTTTGCTTTTCCCATAAATGCTCTGTTTCTTTTTGTTTGGCAAGGTCTTCTCGTAGGCTCAGCCTAACTTCAGCCAGTAATATCTACCATATAGCCAGTACAAAATTTCTCCTTCAGCAGCGTATTCATGACTATTTCCCCCAAAAATGTACTATGCACGTGTGATATGAGAAGAGTTTTGTCTCCCTGGCTGAAAAATGTCTGGTTTCCACTGCTTAAAGGTCACAGTGGTTTCTGACCTCCCACATTTTAACGGGGTCTTGGGCTGTGTCACGGCATTCAACAAAGCAGCCGTCATTGCCTACAGTGGTGTTCACACTGTCAGGGACTGAGCAGCACTGCTGGCCTCCCTTCAGAGCATCTCTGTACCGCAGCAGGAGCCACCTGAAGAGCTGCAGTGCATGTGTTGTGTTTGAACGAGTCCTTCCAGTCAGTGCTTTTTGTGCAGGGCTCTGACACAACTCCAAGGTTCTGGCTGCTGCTTTGAAATCATGCGAGGTGGAATATGTCTAACAGAGAGAAGCATTTGGAGAAAAGTTGATTTACAAATAACTGAGCTCTCTGAAAGCAATTTTTCCTTGTACATTCTCCAACAGCAAAGATAATTTAATGTTCACCACTCCCCTCTATTTCCATCTGCTCATTTCTGCTCATTCATTCCGTTTTTTACCACAATTTACCACCCTTTGCTTCCCTCTTTTGCCAGCGTTAATTGGATCAGCTGGAATGGGATCAGTGAAATGAATCAGGGTAAACACCCTTTTTTAACCCACTGCAGTTCAGCCCAACAAACAGAGAGGACAAGACAAACAGAGCAGGGCAATTTCCTAAGCCTATTTTAGTGCCACAGCCAATATGCTAAACTACGGTCTGAGAAGCTGGGAGAATGCATAGCTCTTATTGCCACCCTGGTGTTGCAGTAACAAGCAGAGAAAGGTCAATGTGTGCTGTGCAGGCAATGCTAGTGCAAAAAAAAAACAACAACAAACAAACAAAAAAAAAAAAAAAAAAAAAAAAAGAAAAAAACACAGCATGAAAGCTGGAGTGTTTGGGGTGTGTTTACATCCATGGGGAAACTGCAAACAGTGAACCTGACAGGATTCTCGTACAGCTACGTAACTTTGCTGTGGCATAAAGAAAAAACAAACATCATGACTTTGGAATGACAATTTCATTTACTGTTCTGGCTTTGCTCCTCTACCCTGGAGGAAAATAAAATTACTCTTATCTAATTTTTGTATTTCCAGAGTGTGAAATCCATTCTGAGAATGTGCTGTGCTCCTAAATCACTTCTGCTGCTTTCACATACTGCTGTTCGCTGTGGTGCGTCAATACGGCTGATACCAAAGTGCTACCCAAAGGCCTTGATCATACATGCCATGGGTACACGGAGCCCTCCGTATTCTCCTTGTGCAGGAATTACAGTCTGTGAGCAGTGACATTCGTGACAGCTGCCTCCCACTCCCCTGTGAAGCTCAGCGTCCCATAGAAGGGATCCCAGGGTGACTGCCTTGGCTGCGTGATTCTTTCACAGCTCTGGCTGCCTGTCTGGAGAGGCTGAAGCCACAGTTCGGTATATCATGCAGCTGAAAGCTATCACTGAGTAATCCTAACGTGTGTAAGCATTAGGATGCAAGGCTTGTTTGTCCCCAGCTCTTTCATAGATTTTTTCTGTTGTTTTGAGCAAAACGTTCAATGCATCTGGTATTGCTTTCTCTAGTTATAAATTAAGGTTCTGGTCTCATTTTGGTGCTAAGAGGCAGAGTTCATCCGCGTTCTGTGATCTCAGTGCTAGGTAAGTGCAGAGCATTAATCTGCTGATTGCACCGCCTGCGTGCGTCTGATGTCCGAGAGCCTCAAAGACCCGACAACAGCCTCTAGGTTTGCCAGGAACTTTGATGGGTGGCAGCAAGGATTCAGCCTTGTAAAAGATAAAATTCTGCACTGCAGATGAAGCTCCCAGGAGCTACCGAGTAGCTCAGAGAGAGCCCTAACCTGGGGCTGCTGTCACTACGGGTCACACGGCCTCGTAGGGTGGCTTGTGGCCATGGTCCCTGGGGAGGGAGCAGCGGGTGCAGGCAGCCTCCCTGCAGCGCAGCAGCGGGTCAGGCGGAGCGGCAGGGGCCGGAGGGAGGCTTTCTTCCCTTAAACAGATGGGTTTAGTGGAAGGAGGGAAGGGGGAGGGAGGCTGAAGTGCCCTGTCCCTCTAGCATCTGCTGGTACAGGAAAGGGGGGGATTGCTGCCCTCACTTCACGTCTACTGCAGGAGTGGGGGAGCCTCCTGCGGGGTGTCCGCACTGCAAGGCTCGTGCTGCTCCCAGCAGCCCCAGCAGCTGGTTGTAATTACGCACTGAGCTTCGGAGGAAGTTGCTGGCTGTGGGGAGCATGCAGCGCTTGGCTGCAGACCGCTGCTTTTACGGATACAATGGAGGTGGAGAGAGCAAAAACAGTGGCACAGAGCGAAGGGGAGGGCGAAAGCCCAATTATCCCCCACTTGAACTGGCTGCTTTGTTGAATCGTTACATATTTGTGAAAGTCCCTTGGTAGATGTAGATCCTAAATGAAGTCAGATGAGGGAAAGGCCATGTTCTGATGCCAGGGACTCCTGCCACAAAAGGACTAAAACTTTAATAACACAAAACCCTTTGAAACTATCTGGAAAACTATTTATTATTTATTTCACTATTCTCCCCCCCAAAAAGTTTAGACTGATTAATGTCTCTTGGAAAGAAAAAATACATTGAGCTGACATATTGCAATGACTATTTTTGGTATTACCATTTAAATTTATAGAGTTATAAATAGAGCTGTGCAAAATGCAGCTATTTTGATTCTCACTGGGGTTCACGCAAACATTTTCTTTGGTTTCAGTCATTGGACTCAGCCCTCCGTTCAGTGCTGACTCTGCTTTGAATGCAGAGGATTCCTCGTTTTTAATTTTTAAACAGCCAGATTAATTTGGAGTTGAGAAGTGTTTACGGACTCTGGACCTTAAGGCACCTATTGTTCTAACATCACCTAGTAATTGTCGCAAGCTTACCAGAGGAATTGCAAAAATTTGTGTGAAGCTGGCTTTAGTCCTGGTTTTGCAATGAAACCAAAATGAGGCAAGTTTTGTCTGGCGTCGGACGTTGTAACAAAAGCTGTGGTTATAAATCTCAGGGAAAGAACATTTGTAATGGAAGTGGCCAGTGAATCCTAAATAGCAACAGAACGTGTTGCTATGAAATGTGTATACCTAGAGGGGAAAAAACTGATCCCACTCTTGATAGAAAAGCAGCAGCTTACTCAGAGCCGTTCTCAGATGTCAGAGTCAGTCATCAACTCCCTGGCCTGTGGTTGCATCCTTCTAAACTCTGCCCCTCCAGGCAACCATGATTTATGTCTTTAGCAGATGAAGCAGCCAAGGTGCGTAATAGAGAAGAGATGTAAAGGTGGGCAAGATTATCTGCTGTGCCAGATCATATTTGAGGCTACATCTGAACTCAGACCAGTAATCTTTTTACTGTTTCCCAGATGTAGGTGCTTCTTGGGGCCACCCAGGTGAACGATCGTATGTCTTGAAGTGTCTGATTGTTTCAGGTGCTGTGTAATCACACAGCAGTTCTTAATTTCTGTGATGAGTTTGTGCTGCTCTTCATACCCATACGTCAGCGTGCTCTATGTGGGTGCTCTGTGTGTTGAGGCAGCTGTGTGGAGACAACAAGGGAGGGCTGCAGTGGGCAGCTGATGATTGCCCAGGAGTGCACTGTTTGCAGGTACTAGGTGTTCAGTGCTGGGATTTTCTACAGTAAGTGGCATGGATTTTCCTGTACTCGTTTTCTGTGATTGTGTTGCCTGGGTGTTGCAGGAAGATCAGATAATTCAGCAAGGCAGTAGAAAAAACAGTAGAACAAAATCTGCAAAGATCAGCTCATATGCATTCTTCCCAACATACAGCAGCAGAGGAAGCCTGTTAGAGACAAAATAGACAAGGGGTTTGGGTGCTTGGGTGGTCACAAAAATTCCTAGAGGACCAGCTGTAGCTGCTGAAGGTAGCCACAGCTTGCTGTGGGGATGTTCTTATGCAGCCGTTCCATCCAAAGGGTATGGGGTAACTTCTTTTTTCTCCACAATTTGTTATAAATTCTCACAGATATTTCCCCCAAGCAGAATTACGGGATTGAAGAAAATAGCGTTCAGTTCCTTTAAAATTTCTTGCCAGGTTTTAAAGAGCTTGAAATTTTAACCTAAGTAATGATTATCATAAAAAGACTTTTTCTGCAACCTGGAATTCTTGTGGCTTGACTAAAACCAAGGGCTGCTGTGCAGCTATGGCCTTGAGCTGGTGACCCCTGAACCACAAGGCTAAAGTGCTGCTTGTGAGGAAGTATCTGTATCTATGAAACCAGCTCAGCTGCTCCAGTTGCATCCTACAGCCCTTAGTGATTGCCTTAAACTGTTCTTTTCAATAGCTGTAAAAGAGCCCACTGCTGGAAAAAGTTATGACACTACAGGTATTGTGAACATCGCTGTAAAGATTTGCACAACAGACAGTGACCAGCATTTTAAAGGTCCTGTATTGCATGAGCAATTTGCAGAGCACTCGAGATCAGAGTCACAGAGCCGTGATGCTTCAGGCTGGTTAAGGTGTCCTCAGGCCCTCAAGGCAAGGTTCTGAGTGTTCCTGGTTGTGCTTTCAGGCATTGTGAGGTGTTCCACCATCAAGTAAACACATAAAACTACATGCCGTGGTATTTCTAGTTCACAGCTGTTGCATGCTGCCTCGTTTTTAATGCATTTAGCCCTGCAGAACTCCTGCTGAGGCAGGTGGGGACTGAGGAGATGAGCTGAGTTCAGGGCTCTGTGGTGAGTGCAGGGTTCTGGTCCGGAGGTGGATTGAACACAAGTAGCGCCTAACTGCTGTGACATTGCTTCTTGCTTTCTCTCACTCATAGAATAAATATGTAGGAATAGATATTATGTATTGCTGATGGACAAAAGTCTACCTGAAGTTACTCGGTTTAAATATAGATTTCATATGTATGGATAAACACATAAGGATAACTTCACAGCTTTCAGCAGAATGACTCTGGAGAAGCCAAACTCCAAAGCCCATCACATCCCTGGATGCTTTTTATGGTTGTCCTAGGTCCTGCCTCCTAATTAACCAGGCCAAGAACTTGCTGCTGTTCCCATCTGACCGTGCATTGGGTTTCTGTGGAAAGCAGCCCATGGAGGGAGAGGGCTGACGTCAGCATGGAGTCAAGATGCGGTCAAGACCTAGGACCTCAGAAGTACGTGGACAGCTCCCACTTCACACGTAGCCAAGGCTACCTGTGCAGATGGGAGGCAAAAAGAGGAAATCTGTAGCTCATAAATCTGTATTTACTTAGCTGAATAAACAACCTAGTTGTTGGAGATAAAAACTGTATCTTCATGTTGGAGGAGCAAGCGTTACTTCACAGGAGGTGCGTACGTGTGCGTTCAGGTGTTCAGCTGAGGCATACGGCATTGTGGGCACTGTGACCCAGAGGTATCGCCTGTTTGGTGTAGTTTTTTTGCTATGAAAAAATAACTTCTAATAACACTTCCCAAACAGTGAAAATTCAAAGGTACATATTTATTAGCTGATATGTTGAAAGAAATTAACACAAAACTTACATTCTTGAGTTGCTGAAGTCATTGAGTTATTAAAGCACAGAAAAATACCTGAAACTACAAAAGCCAGATTTTTCCACACTTAAAAAAAAAAAAAAAATGCTCATGGACTGAAACTTTCTGATTGGAACACACACTTACAGCTTTCAAAACTGTAAAAAAAAAAAAAAAAAGGTTGGGGTTGGTGTAACTGGCAGCAGTGGCAGATTTGTAAGTATAGGGAATAGAATGGATGCTGGCAGATGTTTATAATGTCTGAGAGTAAGTTCTTGTCTGGGCATAAATGTAGTCATTGAAGATCCAGGAGAAATTATCGTAATAGCAGCAGCAGTGCTGGAGAAGTGGTCTGAATTTATTTCATGTAATACTTTTTTTAATAACAATGTCTATTAAAGACATCTGCTGAAAGTCTGTAATGCTGGTTTAATAGGGAGAAAAAATAACAAAGTTCTTTAGCAATGCTGTCTTCAGTTTAATATTATGGGCTGTTAAAAGGGGGTTTATGTGTGCAACATTATTAACTGAGATTCTGCTCAAATTGAAATCAGGCCCACAAACCTCGCTTTCTTTAAGACCTTGCTAGGTTTTTAAAACAAATACTTAAAACTATGTGAGAGAATTAGTATATTTTTGCTTTATTTAGGATTTTAAGGGCAATCAGGCTAGGTAGAGATCTATTTCTAAACACCTATACTCTCGTGCATAGTATGTGACTTCTTTCTAGCAATGTTAGAGCGCAACAAAAATGTACCGATTTCCTGCACTAAGTCGTTACTATTACAAGAGAGAGAATGAAAATCCACCTCCAAAGTGACTGAATTATAATTTGTAATAAAACACCCAATATTTTGCACTGGCTTTGTCAGGGCTAAAAGATATAGGCTTAGTTATGGGAGAGACTGGGGCAGATGGTGGTGGGGACAGAATCCCAAAGGCTGTGGTCTGGAAGAAAGCCTACTTACAGAAATTAAGTACTGAGTTTAAAGTCGCTTCACTATGTCTAACGTTGTTGTATTTTTTTAGAAAACTTAAATGATGAGAGACCTCGTGTTTCCATGCCCATAGGCCTGATGATTCTTTTGGCAGCTCTGCCAGTGAGAAAGAAATAACTCACCGCTGTCAGGGAAGCTGGCTGTTCCCTCACTGACATGAGGGGCCAGCACAACTCCATGGTGATTGCTGTCTAAATGACTTATGTAATTTCTTCATCTACTTTTTGATTGAAGAGTGATAACTCCGGCAATGAGTTATTTGGCATCACCCTCAGAGACAATCTGTTTTCCTTAAATAAATCCTGAGGCACCTTTCAGCCACCCAGTTTTAAATAAGACTGTGGTGGATCGGCTTCTGATGTGCCTGGCAGATTTAGCCAAAGGATGAAGTTAAGTTTTGCTGTCATTATTTTGCTTTGTTTATTTATTTTCTTGTTGTTGTTAAATGAGAGTTTTAGAAGCAGTATTGATAACAATGAGAACTGGGCTACCAGACTGTATTTATGTTACCACGCTGCGGTATGGCAGGGCATTTCGTTCCTGGTGGCAGTGGCACTGTCTTTGCCCCCAAAGCAGACTGCATTGTCCAAGAACCCAGAGAGGAAAAAATACACCAACACCAGCCAGGCTCCACAGCCTGGGAAGTGGGAGGCACATCCAAGAGGAGGGAAAAGGGTAATTAATGTTTTTCTACAACTGAATGCAAATCACAACTCAGAGTGTCTTTATCAGAGTTTTGAACATAGAGTGCCATTATGCAAGATAGCAAGTGGCTGTGCATCAGGTTTAGTATGCAACAAGTTGATTTGCACTGTGAATCTGACAGGATTTCAGGCAAGATTTTGCCCCTGGTTTGTTGGAAGCAGAAGCAATTCCTTGCTGAGTAACAAAGATGGATACCTGTGCTAGAGTTTTATTTGTGGGGCTCCTAAGATGGCTATGGAGTGCCAAATATAATCTCAAGAGCTGCAGAGGTGGTGGCTGTTTCGGGCTTCCCTTTTGTTAATGTCTGCTGTATGCATGCTGATAATGCTTTTGCTAAAGTTAGCCAGTTAAATCTTATAGAAGGGGTTGTCATTAATGCTTATGTTAAACTAATCAGCCTCTTGTGTTTTTCTTTGTCTTCGCTTTGGCTCATTACTTTAGACAGAGCAGTAGGTGACATGTATGAGCGAGTTTTACAGCATTTACTGTACAGTAATATATGGGGCTCCCGTCAGGATCCACACCCCTTTGTGGCAGATGTTGCGCACCAGTACATGGGCATGTTTTCTTCTGGAAAGTATGCACCGTACAAGAAGCATCTTCATCGGGCATGTGTCTCCATTTGGGTCACAAGAGAAAAGATTCTGTCTCTTTTCAGTTCTGTTCATGCTTTGAAATGACAGTGCATCGTTGTTTGGTTACTTTCAAAGAATTCTAACTATGCAGAGGTTAGTATTTGTCAAAGGAAAAAAAAGGAATTGGATGATAATAGTTCATTTCATGTGGGAGGCTCAGGTTTGGATCTAAGAACAGTCACCCAAAGCAAGTGAGCAGAGTTATGGCAGACAAGGGCTTGTCATTCTTCCTTTTCTCTCACTCTTGTTTTTATCCTTTTCTATTTTTTTTCCATTTCATGTGCATTTATAGGTTTTCATTTGTATTTCCTTATTGTTTAGGAAGTGCTCCTTCAGGGAAAAGAGGGGTATATGATCTTCCTCCCTGTCTGGTGACAGACTGTTAGCTTTTTGGTTCTGTGCAGAACCCCAGAATTCTTGGTGACAGGTGAAGCAGGGCTGCTTCCCCCAAATGGAAGGCATTTCAGACACAAAGCAGCCTGCTATACCCCTGCGAGCAGTACTGGGAGCAGCTCCTGTGGACAGGAAGACACCGTGCATTAAGCACAGGTGTAGTCTGTAGGAGTGCAGCCATCCCCTTCACGCTGCTCTGGCAGCGACTGCTCCACTGATGCTGTGCTCATCTACCTTGTGCTCGCAGTAGATCTCTCCTCCTGGTCTAGTTTGGATTCTGTCCATGTGAGGTTTGCACAAAGTTCCAGACTTCCAAACCTGAATTTGCTCTCCCTGACTCTGACATTCAGATTTATTGATTGATTTTTCAACTCCACAAAAACTCACTTTTATTTTTTTAATTCATATTTAATCTTTCTCCACAGCAAAATCTGCCAATCAGAGCAAATTACGTGAATGATTCTGTGGAGGCTGAAGCAAGATTGCTGAACTCATTTTCATGCATGGCTAAACGGAGAATTGAACCTTGTGCTCCAGAAGTGAAAGGTTAGTGATTTTAGATAATTCTAAAACGATTGCATAGGAGTTGATACAGCTGCTGACAGTCTACCATAATCCTGCTCTTTGTTGAATCTGCCCTTGCTGAGACACTGCTTTCTGTCGGTGATTAAGGGGAGACATTGCTTTCAGAGGTGCTGATTCAGCAGAGCTAAGAATCAGTAAATCAGCAGTGACTATAAGGGAATTTTAAATATTGGTGGAGCACCAAACTTCTATTGTTACAGCGTCCTGGAGATGAAATTCCAATTAAGGAACTGTACCAGGCAGTGTGGGGGAGATGACAGTCCTCTTTCTAAGTCACGGTGCAGTAATATGGGGAAACTGTGTATGTGGATTTTGGTTTCTCAGTGTCTCTGCTACAAAATGATGTTGGAGGACCATGAAAGAATAACTCAGTCTGTATAGCTAGTATACATTCTAGTAGGCTGCTCATTTGGTAATAAAATGATGTAGACTCTTGAAGAATAATTAATTCTGCTGATCCAGTGTCCTTGCTGTTTATGGGATATGATACTCAGTCCTCTTTCAGGTCTCTTCCTGGCTTTTTCCTATCTGCATAAAGTTAGATGCTTTCATAAATTCAGTATCAACTTAATTAATTTTCATGGATCATGAGAGGCCTTTATGGATGTAAAGGTACCTGATCCATACAGCAAACAAATACAGTGAAATTAACATGGAAACTGAAGTAGAAGTATGCTTTAAAACACCAAAGAAGCCCCTGCTTTGACTCTGTGCATAGCTATGCTTGGGACCAAACATGTGAGATGATAATGCAATGTGGAGCTTGACGTAGTACCAAAGCATTGCTAAGTAAAGCTGTGTTCAGTGTGTGAGAGTACTGAAGGGGCTGATAAATGTCACCCACTGGGTAGTGTGTAGCTAAACCCTTTCTTCTCTGTGGAAGTAAAGTCTGTGACCGTGCTTTAACGGATAATTAACAGTAGCTGACAGCGGTCAGATCAGAGGAAAAAGCATCAAGTCGTACTAGCTGAGGCAGCATACGTTTCCTTTTCCAGAAAGGATATGTAAATTGAAAAACAAACCAAAACACTGTAAAGAAAGGATAGTAGCTTCTTGTATGCTCTCATCTGCACACCTTGGAAACACAAATTACTTGGCTAGTGAAGCAAGTAACTCTACCCCTAAAATTAAACAATGATCAGTGTGCTGACCTCCAGCTTAAACTGACCTAGAACCAATATGCAAGCTACTGTGGAAAAATAGTGTCGATCAGTGCTAACAGGTTATCTCCCTGTGAATGAGACATGCAAAACTAAAGTGCATTTTTTACTAAGTTCTGTATGGCTAACATAGATTAATGGAAGAAGTGGAAGTCAGCAAACATAGGTGAAGTGGGAAGGGAATGACTGTATATGTCACAGGGCAAAGAAGAGGCCAGAAAAATCTATACACATGATAGGTTTCCATGTTATGCCATGGAAAAGTTAAAAATGCTGTTGTTTCCCATTTTAGAGGTGTTTATAAACTGTGTATTTGTGCAAAGATGGTGCTTTAGTATTCTTGGCCTGTAGTGCTAGATTTCTCTAGGGTATTTACCACATACATCATGGGAACACCTGGCTTTGTGTCTGCATTACCTTACTTGATCGGAGTGCCTTGTTGAGCTGAGATATGTAAGCCAAGCTGAAGCAACTTAGAAGTTATCTTAAAATATCTATTGCGTGAAAATTGTGCTATGTAATATTGCTACAACACAAATACTTGTTGTATGTCAACACAGAATGGGCTGAAAACTGGATGTAAACACCCCATCTAGGCACTCTTCCTACATAAAATCAGCTGTAATTATAATAGCATGATTTGGAAGCAATACCTCCAACAGTCTGCAAAGTTAGTAGTTCCTGGTAAATGAAGATGCCAATACAGGTACCGGAGAGACATGAAGAAGCACAGGTACTGTCTTTTCTTTGTCACTTCATTGTTCTGTGGCTCATAATTCCTCTGCAATAATAATGCTTAGAAGGGTTTAAGAGCTGCATGCAATAAATGCTAGTTATTATCAGAGCATGCTTCTGGCAGACTCTGACGTGAGATCAAATCCAAATGAACTTTCACTCATGTCTTCTTATATCCAAGAAGCAGCAGAAGTTCTTTCACAGGTGCTTCCCAGTTTACCAGCCACATCTGCCCCATATTGCAATTTGGATTATTACATATAATGAATACATACATACATATACAAATGTATGTACATGTGTATGTATATATACACATATATAGTTGAACATATACACGTATATGGATATATGTGTGTGCATATCTTGCTGACCATTAAGAATGCTCTTTGAGAATGACCATAACACTCTTGGATTCAGTATCTCTGGGGAGCTATAGAGGCCAGAATGCCCACCGCTGTTGTGTTCATTTCAACATGATGAAACTTACCAAGGGTAAACAAAGAGTGGCACCCACTACAAACCTACAGAGGGGTCATGAAGGCTACAGAATACTAATCAGGAAGCACAATGCTAATGCACATTGTTTACTGGACATCCCTGAGAGAGAAAAAGAAGCAGCGGTGGCTGAACAGCAAAGAGAGAGAGAGTGTCCTTCTAAAAGCCGAAGACACTTTTGAATGAAGAAAATGGAAAGGATCATAAACACTGACAGATACAGTATTAAAAATATTGTTAGGCAGATGAGGCTGAGACCTTACTTACTAAGAGAATCAAAAATAGTTCAGTATCCACTGGAGAGAACCTGAACTCTTTGCATCCTTGTTCAGTGTGGAAGAAATTGGGGAAATTCTCCCACCAGAGCCGCTTTGGGGCATTCGGGCAACTCTGTAGAGAGTTCTTCTGGAATTGTATCTGAAAGAGGTAATGATACGAGAGACAGATGAATCTCTAGGATCTGAAGAATTCACTCAAGAATTCTAAGGGAACCCAGGGATGAAATATCTAACAGCAGCATGTGACCTGACAGTTCAATGTTGCTCAGTACGTGAAAATCAGAAGGTGTCAAATGGGATGTCAGTCATTAAGAAAGGTGCCAAGGGTATCCAGCAAACTAAAATTTGACATCTGTGCCGGGTGAATGAGTAGATATTGTAATAAGAGATTGAATTAGTATCTACCTGAATAAATATGATCTAATTAGTGAGAGCTAACAAAGCTCTTGGACTTGTTTTAAGGGGTCATTGACATGTAGATGAAAATCATCTGACTGATACAGTCAACCTGGATTTCCAAAAGACTTTTGACAGAACTTATCCAAGTGTTTCAGGAAAACCAAGCAACATAAGACTGCTGGTATAAGAAGGAAGGCCTTGGAATGGGTGGGAATGTGATTTAAAAGACTGAACAGTGGGTAGGCCATCACTGGATGGAAGTACATGGTCACTACTTGCACAGGAAGGAGATCACGTGTAAAGTTCCACATGGTGTTTTTGCTGAGGCATGTACCGTGATAGTCTTAAATTGCAGAACCACAGAATGGTTTGGGTTGGAAGGGACCTTAAAGCTCACCCAGTTCCACCCCCCTGCCATGGGCAGAGACACCTCCTGCTAGACCAGATTGCCCAAAACCCCATCCAGCCTGGGCTTGCACGTCTCAGAGATGGGGCATCTGCAGCTTCTCTGGGCAACAAGTTCTGGTGCTTCACCATCCTCACTGTGAGGAATCTCTTCATTGTACCTAATCTAAATCCACCCTGTGGTTTAAAACCATTTAGTTTAAAGGTGTCACCCCTTGCCTTATCAATGACTTGGAGAAGGGAAGTGATTAGAGAAGTGGCAAAACTTTGCTGATGATAGGAGGGTATGCGAGGTTAAAGGACAAGGGCAGACTGCATGGATTGCAGCGAGATGTCTTGTAAGATGGACTGTACAAAATGATGGGAGAAACTCAGTGTAGATAGAGTGATACACTCGGGGAAGAATAATCCTATGGGTCATTTCTAAGCTGACCCAAAGGTCTGCAGGAACAAGACCTTTGGGCTACAGTCGACAGTTTCATGAAAATATTGGCTTACTAGAAAAAGAAAAAAGGAAAAAAATATAGGTTTGGAAATATTAAGAAGCAAATAGAGAACAAAATGAAAAGCATCATCATGCTGCTGTTGAAGGCCACATGCTACTGTAAAAATCCAAGGTTTGCACACTTGAATACTGCGTATGGTTGTATCTTGGAAAGGACTAGAACTTACTAGAACTGAAAAATATTAAGAGATTGCAAGGATGATCAGACATTCGCTGTGACTTCCATACAACATACAAGGAACTCCATACACGGAATAGCCAAGAATCTGACAGGCACGGTAAGGGGAATGTAAGAAGATGTCTACAGAACTGAGAGGTCTGGAGAGCAGTGGAGTGGGCTTGGCTCTTCACCCTCTCTTCTGATACACGAAAGGGATATCAAAAGAAGCTAGTGAGTTTTATTCAGAACAAACCGAAGAAACTGGCTCTTCAGACAACCCGTGTGGAGCGGTGGTGGTACTCTTCAAAGAACTTTCTGGATCATAGAGCTTATGGGGATGCAAGGAGAGACTGGGTAAATCCTTGGAAGAGATGCTGTGGAGTGTACCAACTAGAGCATCACATCTAACCTGAAGATGGTTGATGGCTGGGAGGCAGCATGTGCTGACCCTGCCCTTACTTTCCCTGAGTGTCTTCTCTCAGAGTTCGGTGACAGATAGACCTGTGGTCTGATCCGGCACAGAAGTTTGTACGTAACCTTCTTACACCAAAGTCAGGATTGAATAAATGAAGTTGTTAACAACTTCAATGCATTTATAACTTTTGAGCTCTCCAAGTAATCATAATTTTACAACAAGTTAGGGCTGGAAGGGACCTTAAGAAGTCACCTAATCTATCCTCTTGTTCCATGGATGGCAAAGTCAATTCCATTTGTGTCCTTACTGATAAATTTGTCTACCCTGTTCCTACAGCTTTCAGTGATGGAGACTCAACAGCCTCCATGAGCAATCTATTTAAAGTCTCACTATTCATACTATGAGAAGGATTTTTTTTTTTTTTCCTAACTGGAATCTAATCAGCTGTTGTTCGCTGTAAACCATTAGTTAACTGCAAGCATGAGCTAAGATGGGAGGCGTCCTAGACTTCTGATGAATGTTGTCCAGTGATTTTAGTGACTCTGGAAATAGCCTGGAAGCAGGGTTGGTTTTCAGTGTAGCTCATGGGTTGTTGTACTTTGGTTAATATGACCAAGCACAAATGGGGATCCTTTCTGTATCCTTTTAGGGACTTTCAGGTTATTTTAATGTCTTATCTCTTTAGCATTTTTCTGGCTTCAGGGAAACTTTCCTTGAGCAGTACTTTCTAAACACTGTATGTTTTGGTTTCAGAAAAGGCTGTTTGAAAGGTGTGTCTACAGAAAAAGTGGGACAAAAAGATTTCTTTTAAAAGATCACTGAAAAACAGCATGTAGTTTTTTCTTTCTTCTTCTTTTTTTCCTCCCCCCCCCCCCCCCCCCCCGTAAGGTCTAATTTCTGGATTTGCCAATAAATGTACTGAACTATATGCGTTTGATATGAAATGTCTGAACTATCTTATGTGATTTTACTCAGTTCTCTTAAACCCTGCTTCTTGCAGGTGATCACTATTTCTGTTCCTCCTTTTCTGGGTACCTGACTTGCGTAGGGGCTTTTGATTAGCAGTGATGCTAGGCACCTGCAAATCCAGTTGAACTTGATGTGGGCTGATCTTACAATACACAAGTTGTTTAAAAAAAAAAAAAAACACAATTCTTAAAGAATCAGCTCAAATGAGGCATTTTAGCAAAAAAATTAAGTTTTATTTCTTTATTTCAGTTTCCAGTGTCCAACATAAGTAAGAGCACTGTCCTCTCACTTGCCATGAACTGTGGACATCAGTTCAGCGGTATGTGAAGCAATTTTGAGCAGCAGTGGTGGTCATTCTGAGGAAATGAATGTCTATGAACAGGGGTTTGACTGAAGTAAATAGACGTGAGGTCATATGCAGAACAAAAAGGAAAAAAAAAAAGTATTAAACAGTTGTTCACTGGTGAGCAGTGGCAATTCTGTGTACAGAATGAAGCAAACATCCTGTGGAAAAATAGTTTGTAGGGGTGTATTTGAAGACTTCATCATACTGTGGATTACAGAAGGAAGCCAAATAGAGATTGCACAAGCTCTTTGATTTTGGTGGTTTTAAGCTCATTGACTGCAAAACTGCAACTTCAGTGATATACTTTTAGTATAGTTTTTGTGTATGCTAAATACATGTGTATTTGTGGATAGTAAACTGTAGCACTCTCAGTGAAATGATGGCAACAGCAGTCGGCACATTGGTTTGCAGAAGAATATAAAGCATTTCTCTTGAAGAATGAACTTACATGTATCTTACCAAAAAAAAAAAAAATCACTGTGGAAAATGACCCTTTATTTCTGTTCCTCTGGAGCTTAAGAACTTACAGAAACTTCTGTCTTTGAATTTTAAACTTGATTGGTTCTGACAAGGATTGCAGAACAATCATTGATCTCCCACATGGGGAAGGATGAGCAGCAGTGTTCAATAGGTTCAGCCTCTCTTCTGGCTCAGAAGATCCAGAGTGATCATGTTCGCTCTGAAATTCTTACAAATGGCTGACATTTAACAGCACATGCCTAGGGGAGAAAAAAAAATCCCCTAGCTGCTTCCTCCTCACCAAAGCTGGGATTTGATTTTATTGATGAAGGATTTTTTGTTTGTTGCCTTGTTAATTCAAGCTAAATGGAAAAGGGTAGCCCTTACTGAGAAGCAGTGGGCTATTCAGTATGAGAATGGCTACAGAAATGTAAGTTCCTTCATGTATATTTCTAGCGTAAGCCACAAGGAACCCGCACAGGCAGCTCTCTGGGACTTTTCCTCATGTCCTTTCTGCCCCC
>VXAV01006375.1:99048-163459 GCA_013399715.1 Alectura lathami | reverse complement strand
GGCAGGGCGCAGGGGCAGGGCGCAGCGGTGGCGGCCGCACAAAGCGGGGGCGGGGGCGGGGGGAGCTGGGCGAGCAGGAAGCGGAGAAGCCTCCCGCTGACATCTTGCCGCTCCCCGGGCGCTGCCTGCCCGCGCCCCGTGCGGTGGCCGAGTCCCAGCGGTTTGCTGATCTGCGCTGCCCCCTTCGCCCCCAGCCCCACGTGAAGACGTCGGGGCCCGGGGTTTTTTAGTGGGGGAGCGCGGTTGGTCGGCCTTCCCTTGAGGTGCAGGGTGGGGAGCAAAGCCCCGGGCTGCAGCCTGAAAGTTGGGGAAACACGGTGACAAAAGGAGGAAACGCTGTTGCAGCTCTCGCTGGTGGGAATTTGTTTCGCGTTGGGAAACTTGAAGAGCTGAAAGTAGCCTAAGGTAGAGATACTATGCATTTCCCCACGAACTAACTGCGTGGCAGTCTGGGTGCCGCTTGTGGGTTCGTGATGCGCAAGAGCCTTTTCAGTTTAAAATTAGAAATAATAATACTTTTATCAAAAAAGACCCATTTCCACCAGCCGCTATATTTTTGAGAACGTGCCTTGTAGAAAAATTTAAAAGGATCATCTGCTTTGTTTCACTTATGTGGAGTGTTAATTATGACTTTCCTCTCATCTGAGAGCATTAGGGAATGTTCGCTGCCACATGAAAGTTATACTTCAAACCTGGGAAACTGCTCCTTTCAAAGCAATTGAAAGGTATTTTCTGTGAAACATTCATGTTTCTATAGTACAAAAAAAAAAAAAAAAAAACACCACAGCCAGAAACTTCTTCATGTCTGGCACAAACTCTGCTGCGGGTGCTGTGGTACCCATCACAGCCCCCACAGCGCACCCTCTTGCTCCTGGGTCCATGGAGGGGTGGTGCAGTTTGCACTGCTCAGGACCCCGTGACAACTGACAGGCGGTTATCAGTGGAAGCCTTTTTTTGGAAAGGGATGTAGGATCGTGGGCTTGGCTCCGTTTCATGAGCTGCTGATCTACTCTGAATTTGTGTCTTGTTACAGAGCAAGTTTTTGCTGGCTGAATTTGAAATATCTGAATTTATAGCTTTTGTAGCCTGTTCTGCTGGAGGATAACGGTGGGTTTTGGAAGAAGTTTGCTCTCCTGCAGGCGTTGATTGGGATGTGCACAAAAATTTTTTTTTTTTTTTTTTTTTTTGTCCAGTCCAACCTGGCAAAAGCCAAAGTTGTTTTCCGTGCTTTTGGGCTGGATTATTAGAATGCTGTACCAGCTAGGTTTTGAAAGGAGGTATTGGGAAAATTTTCAGGCCATCCAAAACTCTGCTGCTCTTCTTCGGACTGGTTCCAGGAAACATCAACGCATCAGTTCAGTGCTTTGGTTCTTTGTGAGCTAATCTGCCTTTGCATTTGCAGCTTGAAGTGCAAGAGTTTTCTGGCTCTGCATCCGTGGTATGGTGTGAACATGGTTTCGAGCCTGTATGTGTGTATCTATAATATAACTAATATGTATTTAGCATATAATAGTGTGTATGAGATATACATATATATGGCCAGGTTAAACCTCCTCTGTCTTATCCCTGACACTGCTCCTCTTCTGTGCATTCTTGTCATTTCTTTGTCCAACGAAACACTACTGTAATTACCACAAGGGCCTTCTGATGCACGTTTATTTGCATCTGAGCTCTCCTGTAGCGTATGAAGGGGCTGGAGCTACTTTTTCCTGTTTTAAGGAACTTATTTATACTTATTTAGCTTCCTTACAGCCTTGATGGATACTGTCAGAGTGACCGTTTGTACCCCTAAAGCCAGCCCTTAGAAGACTGAGCTTTAAACACCGTAAGATGTTATTTAGACCATAGAAATCAGTGACGGAAGTTGAATGACCTATTAGATCAGCCTTTCTGTTTCCCTGCCAAGGCATACTATGCTGGGTCGGAATTGGTTTAAAGTTGGAGAAAACACGGCTGGCAAATACAGCTTTTTCCAGTGCTGCTTTTTACCCATCCTGGGCTATTGCACTGCCGCGTGGAAGGTAATGGTCACATCCGTCCCCTACCTGAGGGAGGGCAGACGGGCAGACCACTGCATTCGGTTTGCTTTGCGTAGGGACAGAAGGACTTATTCAGAGTTCTGGAAACCTGGCTGTATCTCCCCCTTGTCGGCAGATATTCTACCACAGGAAAGCAGTTTCCCCCTTTGTTTCTCCTTTCTGTTGAAAAAGGTGTCCCCAGTGGAACGCGTAACTTCTTTGTTTGTCTTACTGACTCATGGCGAATTTTATTAATGAAATCGAGTGTCAAATAATGCTGTCGGTCTTGCAAGCAGTTTTTTAAAGCTTACACCTGCTGTATTTACTGTGTACCTGTGCGCACGTTCGTACATCTGTGCGCAGTTCCTGTGCTCTTCCTCACGTGGTGTTGCCGTGTAACTTCCTTCCAGGTGCTCAGGAGTTTGTCCGGTACTCTGTAGGAAATGCCTAATTCTCTAGCATTGCAAAGGTGAAAAGGAAAAAAATGTTTTTTTGGACGTTTCTTTTTATTTTCCACAAGAGGTCCAACACTGCGGCCCTTACTCATGCCTGATGACTAAGTAGGATTAAGCATCTCTTCAGCTGGTAAGCTGTGCCTGATCTTGTTCGCACTGGGGTAAAGTCAGTGGTAAATGCAAAACTGGGATGATACCACAATTAAATCCCAGGCCAACAGCACTCCTCCTCTCTCATAAGCCTCATGGAAGGAGTCATCCTGTAACCCTTTTTATTTTGTTCTTCCTCTAAGGGTGGATCTCTGTGTCTTTCCACAGCCTCTCCCATTTTTCTTCTTTTCATACAAACACTCGCTTGATGCTCCTGTGTGATTCCTGTCCTTTAGGACAAGGAGTTTTTGTGTTGACCTTCTTTTGCAGCTAGTCAGCACAATAGGTTTCAGCTTAGCAAATGGAAAGGAATGGAGAGACTGTTCATTGCAAGCACTGCCAGTCCCTAATGACCTTTATATGCTCTGATTGAAATTGTGCCTCTTTAAAAGATGCTGGGTTGGGTCCGTGTGAGCCATGGCTGGAGCAGAGAAAGTTGTGTTTTGACATACTGCAGCCAGTCATAGTGAAATCTGCCTTCAGCCTGGTGGGGCTGTAAGTCCTGCAGCGAACCTTGAGGCCTTGTGAAGTTCAGGAAGAAAGGCTTTGGCTGGAACTTGTCCAGAACTCTTTCTGCTAACACAGAGCCAGAAATAGTAGCATGTGATTGTGTTGGGACCATTGGCTACCTCTAGGTTAACCTGAATTTGTGGTAACTTGACCTAAAGCTAGCTGGAGCTGGTGTAAATCTGAGCTGCTGCCACCGAGGAAGTCTCATCTCTTGTCAGTGGCCACGTTTTCTTGCTGCCTCCTGTTGCTAGTGCCAGCCCTGCCCATGTAGCGTTGTGGTCAGCTGGCTCACCAAGCGGGTAGGGAGGATGGAAGCATTTTTTTTCCTTTTAATCTGGGTTAGTTTTCAGCTGGATCAGGTCCATGGTTTGTTTGACTGTCCCTCCCATGGGCAGCACAGTCTTACAACACCTTAATCCTCTTGTGAAACTTCGCCCTTATCCCAGGACGAACACATCAGACATGTTGGTTACAGCATGCCTGCCTGCTGGCACACACTTTTAGACTGAGCTAAGTAGCACCTGGGTGGGTGCACACGATCCTGTCTCTTAATTCACACAGGGGAAGAGGAAAGGCTGCAAGAAGTAGCGAGGGAGTCAGAGTTCATTTTTCCTTAACCACTCGCAGGTATATGCCATTTGGTTGCATATTACTCCAGTATGTATAATTCATGTGAGAGATGTGCTTGGGTTAGCAGAGGTTTAAGGACAGGTCTGACAGCCAGGAACTGCTGACTGGAGTCCTTCGAGTGTTCTGTTTGGTGAATTGAAATGTGAGGTACGGTCTCAGCCTGGAGTTAGGAACCTGTAATCAGTTTTCCAGTCTGGGATCTCACAGGCTGTTCAGATAAGCAGCATACTTGCATGTTCAGTGGGAAATGGGAGTCTTAGCAGTCTGAAGTATTTGTTTTCCTAGTTTGTCTAAGATGATGAATCATAAAATCATATAATTTTGATTACCCTTTTGCTTCCCCCTCACATACTTTAGGTCCACAGTATTTTCAGTCTGCTGCTGTTTGCTTTTTGAATACTTGAAACCCAGTTTAACAGGGGTTAAGAGAAAGTGTCTTTGAAACTCGCAGTGGTTAATAAGATAGCAGCTGCTGCTGCTTTTTTTTTTTTTTTTTTTCCCCTGCAGGAAGGGGCTGAGCTGCTTTCTTTCAAGACTTCCCTCTTTCAGATTGATTTTGCTTGCCACCACATACAGTTTAATTGGTAAGGAGATATGAATGCTTTAAATTTAGCTGACCTGAGAGAAGAGAGAAGTGTGCCCACCCATAGCCTCCTTGCGTTTTCTGTAGGTTTCTGTAACTGCTGAGTGTAATGCTAAAGCGCTGTTGGTAGTGGAGATGATCTGTTGCTTTTTGCTTGCAGTCAGTTCTGCACAACCACAGCATGCATGGAGTAAAAAAGAGGTTTGAACTGATGACTTTCAGAATAACTAAGCTGATAAACAGAAAGACCAACAAGTCTCAGAGATTCCTTCCCTTATTTTTTGTCAGGGCCACTTTCTACAAGGTTTCCGTATAGGACTCTGTCATGTTCTGTAAGGTCCTTGGTTCTCAACAGCTGCAGCTTGGTGGAGTTTCTTTTAAACTGAGTGCAGGTGGGGCTCTAGGGCTCTGCCTCCTCCCTTCTTCCCACCACTGCGTAGCTTTAACTGAGTGCCATACAGGAGGTTTGATAAAACAATCGCAGCTTCATTTCCTCAGGTGTATAGATGCAGACAAAGAGCTGTAAATACTGTGGTGAAGGTGTAGCTTTCCCACGTTGGCTTCATGCTGCTTCTGAAAATCTTGGGCCTGTTAAGAAGCTGTTCAGAAGCCTTTGGATTGTTGCATGCCTAGGTAAGGAGCTGGGCACTGGTCCCCAGCCTTACCCTTGCCCTGGGTGTTCTCACAACCAGCAGCCAATATGAGGTATGTGTGTTTATATAAACCAGTACACATGTATGTATGCTGGCTTTTAGACTGTGCTCTAAAAGACAAAGTGGAAGGATTTGTGCTGCAAGGATTTGTAAGGGTTGGAGGGTGACCAGTGATCAGTTCTGTGGAGGGAGGTGATGTACTGGTCAGTTGAGGAACTACTGACATGGATCCATGTTCTGTATTTTCAGCTTCCTTTCTCTTTACTTTGGTTCATACCTAATCCACAGTGAAATTTTGGCACTTCTTCATTGCCTTTACGCTAAGGGAGGAAGGCAGTTGGTTATGGCAGATGAGAGATGGGAGGAGTTATGGAAGGTATTGGAGTTTTTAAGTCATTTAAGATGTTTCTCTATATTAAGGAGGATAGAGCAGCACTTAGCCAGGAGAGAAATTGTAGCATTTTCTGCCACTTCTCTTTATGCAGAATATTGTGGTTAGAGATGCTCTAGTATTTGAGAAAATGACTTTAAAATAAATCTTAGTTGGCAGGGGTTGTCTTTGGACTGCTAAAAAGATTGTTACATTTCAGCTGTGATTTTTGCTGTTCTTCATTTTTGTCTCTGATGCTGGTGGCTGTCGTTCTTATTTCTCTGGGTTGCATTCCAGTGCATAAATGAGGCAGCATAGGGAAAGCTATTACAAGTATTAAATAACAATTTTTTTAATGATGTTTTTGGCAAGTGGTGTCTCTATTCATTGCAGATAGTTTTAACTCTCATTGAAGCAGGAAATGTAGCTTTGAAGACTTCAGCGAACTCATACTTTTATATGAGTGAGCTCTGTAAGTGAGTGGCAGCTCCAAGTGAGTTTGAGCTCCAAACTGGCTGAAGCGTTCTGGCGTGTAATCCATGACTGGATGTGAGGTAATGCTTCAAAGTAGTCTGTAGATCCTTCTACTACAGCAAATTTCTAGGCTGAGCTTGCAGTCTTTGCAAGTGTAGTAAAAGTGGAGATGCTATGCTGAGGTTATGGTGCTATCTCTTTTCCTACTTTGATGACATAAATAATTTGTGCTAACAAGTTTGTAGGCTGGAAGATTATTTAAAGTCTGGGTTGCTACAGTTTTGAAAACTCACCTTAGAGAATTTGGCTTTGTTTTTTAACCTAGAATTGTTGTGTGGGGCTTGCTTTTTGTAACACATTTTAATACATATTCTACCTACTGAAAAAAAAATGCATTTATTTTGCTTTTCTCCATTTCATTTTTAAAATTTTTCTACCTGTATACTTCCACCAGGGTTTACTGCCTTTCCTGGTAACAATTCTGCTGTGGGAGGTGCCAGCTGTGGGTGGTGATAATGGAGATTAGTGAATGCGGAATAGCAGAAACAAACCTGATCTTGGAAAGCTGCTCTCTCCCTTCCCCTCACCCATGGCTGTGGTAAAGTGTCTGGCTGTCTTGTTGCAGCTGGAGAGGGGCTCTAGGAAGCTCACACAGACTGTCTTTCCTTAAAGTTGCTATGGATATTTGAATACATGAACTGCGCTGTTTTGTTCTTCTATTTTGTGTCCAAATACCCACTGTGTTGAGAAAGTGATTCCTTGGGGAGTGACTTTGCTGTAAAATTTTATGCTGCTTAAAGGCAGTGGTAAGAACGCAGAAGTTCTTCTAAGTAGTTCCTCTAAATGACCTATCTGCATTTGCACAGCACATTGCATGCCCTGCAAGAATTTTATTAAGCAAGTACTGAAAACATCACGGTGTCTGGACAATGCAGCTAGTTAACCTCTTTCTGGTCTTCTCATGTGTTGCTGCCTTAGGCAGAGTTAGATGAGGAACCTGAGGCAGTTTAGCCATTTGCTGCCAACAAACAGGGTGGTTTCCTCCTCTGACCCATGGGTGAGCCGGCCTGTGGTACCAAGATGGCTGAGAACTACCTGTCAGGAGACCAGCATTCACTTACTGGTGGAAGGTGGAACCGGGCAGGCAGTTGGCTGAAGGTGGCTCAGGGCAGTTCCCTGAGCTCTGCCTCTGTCCTGTGGCCATGCTCTGGTGCTTTGCCCTCCTCTGGGCAGCCCCCAGCTGAAAACCCAGTAGCTGCGGTGCACGGCTGTAGTGAGTTTGGATGTGAAATGCTTCAGCAGCACACAGAATATCGGCTGGTGCTAGCAGGGGGTGCTGATGGGCTACCTGCAAGGATGAGGTGGTGGCCCGAGTGCTGAGAAGTACCGTGTCTTTTCACCCTGGCCTAGGCTGAAGCAGACGTCATGCTGGCCACAGTGTGGCATCAGATCGGGTAGGTCATCCCTGTTGTTCCTGTGAGATGGAAGTGGTTGTGTTTGTATCTCGTTTCCTAGTTTTCTTCTGTAAAATCAGTAGACTTTACTCATTGGATAAAACAAGGGAAAACTAGTATGTTTGTTTATCTTTACAGTATGGTGACTGAATTTTCCTTCACATTACTCAGATGTGCTTACGCTCATTTTAGTTCCATGTAGAATAATACACCATGTAGAATAATTGTGAAAGATCCACATAGATGGCACCGCCGTTCCTGGAGTGGGATGCCTTGATGATGCATGTATGGGACTCAAGTGAGATGCTGAGCCCAGGGTAGAGGCTCTTGCCTTCTGTCTTCCTTCTCTCTGAAGCTAGTTCTGGACAATATGATAATGATATTTATTCAAGTAGTCCAGGAGAAAACAATCACAGAACAATTTCTATAGCTTTGTAACATGAAAATTGGTAAGGATGTTATGAATTATAATTCTTGGAATGGATTTTTCATGAAACTGTAGTTTGAATGCTGATTAAAATAGTTGATTTGTTTTTATAATAAGTTAGGGATGGGTGATTCAGTGCAGTGTTTTCATTTAGTTGTTTTTTGTGGGTGTTTTTTCCTCCTTTCTCAGATGTTTTATTTCAGAATTAACTTGCTCACTAGGATCACAACAGCTAAACAACAGCACTAGGGATAGCGGTATTTTTGATGCAGTGTGTTTCAAATGTCAGGATTCAGTGCTGGTTACTTGAGAAGACATTTGTTTGTGGTTTCAAAATTATTTACCTCCCAAATCTGTGATGTGTCTTGTGGATAGTTAACACAGTGAACATACATCTTAAAGCCATATGAAGAGTTTATCAGAGCTTGCTGACTAGCTTGCTCACAGAGGTAATGGTGGGAGTGAGTCGTGCTGGTCATCTCCAGTAACAGTAGGGTATGTAACAAATTCCACCAAAGAGCTTCACCTCGGGTTTTCTTTTCCCCCCCATTTTTAGAATGCTTTTAATTTATGGAGTTTTTTAAAGGTAAGAGAAGCTCTTCTGAGCTCTCTGTTTATAAACCTGTGTGTTTGTGAAGGCAGGAAGACAACTTCTGTCACACAACGACAGAAGTTTTGCAGTATTTCATGTTAGGATATTCTTGCTTTTGCCTTTGGTTTAATTGGTTGCAGGTAGTGTTGTTATTCTGTTGTCTTTTTACGCAGAGCTGCTTGCTTCTGCTTAAAAAGGTAGGACATCAAATACAGTTGTCTTACAGTTCTCCTAGTGGAGGTGGATTAGTAGCCTGAGCACAGATGAGAAAGTCAAATGTGCGTGGTGTTGCAGTGTACGGCAGAGCTCTGTGGCTCCCTGGATGCTGGCTGTGTCTCACAGCAGTAGGGCTCACATGGAGATCGTGGTAAGGCTGCCTTCCATACAGAAACAAGATATATCTGTCTATCCTGTTCTCAGTTGCTGGTGTCGTATTTTCAAAGCCACTTTTCCTGGGTTGGAAACTTGTGGAGAAATTTGCCTTGAGTGGTTTACTTGCTTAATCTGAGGGTAACGTTAGGTAGAGACACACTGCCTGTTTTTTTTGGACGTTCTTGAAAGTGTTACAGTGAGGAGCTTTGGCGCGTTTGAATCACACTTCATGAGCTGCCATTTGTGCTCTCTCTAGCAGTGGGAATGGAGAGGATGGGGAGATTAAGTGCTTTATTACCTGTGGAAAATGATGCACTTCCCATGCGCTTAATGGTTGCTTGCTAACACGTGCTGGAGGCTTCATCTGCACCGACTGCAGCCTGCCTCCCTGTAGCCTGACGCACCGACTGGAGCACCGGTGGGGCCTGGGGCATGCTCCTGCCTCACCACCAGCGCTCGGTCACGCTTTCCTCTGGTTTCTCCCCCAAGGTTTCTAGCACTGCTGCCCTGGTCATCGCAGGAGTGGCAGATGCGCAGGTTTGTCTTTGCTGCACTGCCAAGCCTGTTCCTTTTGGAGGGAGAAGCAGGAGGGTGCTGCGCCAGCAATGAGGAGGCCTGAGGAAATGGGCTTTAGATCCATGAAGGCCTTGCAGCGTGTAGTGCTTTATGATTTTCTGCATGGTTGTTAAATTTGGTGGTGATGGGATTTCTGGTTTCGCTCTGATCTGAGGAATTCTGAATGATTTCCAGTGGCACGACTAACGACCTTGTGTGACAGAGTTGTTCAGCAAATGTAAACCTGCAGACAGCAGCCTTGCTTTTGTGGCTACCTGTTGCATACGTCATGCAGGCCACCAACAGACTGTGGCAGTCTGCGTGCAAGCTATTGCCCCAGTGACATCTGGCAGATTAGTAACAAATAGATGTGTGTATTTTAAGTCCTTTATGTCCAAATCCTATTTGCACACTTCTCAAGTTGGTTAAGTGGTGTTGGTATTTTTTTTTCCCCTTATGGATTAGCTTTTGTCTTGCTTAAACAAGCTACGTTTCAATCCTTTTTCCCCTCAGTGTATCCATTCACTGCTAGTATAAACAAGTTTACAAACTTTGTTGTGGTGGGAGGTAGAAGGCAGTGAGTGCTTCTGAGATCAGTGGGACCAGTGGAAAGCGTCTTAGGTTGTTCACAGTGGTGTAGTGGCTGCCTGTATTCCTGCTTCCTGATGGATCTGGAGAGAAGTGCTGAGCAGTGCACTGCAGGCCTTATTTTACTAACCAGCTACAAGAGATTTCCTTTCCCTTGGGTGGTAGTGTCTCATATTTTTGGAAGGGAGGGAATGAGCTTCTCTCCCTGGGGTCAGACTACGTACCAAACAGCGAGTGTTTTCAGGAAGATGTACAGGTTTGACAGTGCAGTAAGTCATCGATACGATCGTATCCTTCTGTCGGCTGAGCTATCCTGTCTGTGCCATAGTGTGTGAAGCGGGTGGTTAGTTGGCACATCAGGTTGTTGGGGTTGTTAATTTAGATGCATACTGTTAAACAGGTGAGCTTGAAAATTAATACCGCGTTTCATCAGACCTACTCGGACCTGCACAAGTTGGGCCATTACCCTCTCGGGCAAAGGAACTGTATTTTTCCATATGAATATCTCAACTGATTAGAGACTACTTTATAATAGGTTTGTATGATATAAAAAGGAGGATCATAGCCTTTTCCAGATTCAGAGAAAAATTATTAGCATTAGGGTAGGTGACAGAACTGAGTTCTGCCTGCAGTGGTTCGTGTTTCAGCCATAATACTAAGCTGGCAACATTACGTAATTACTGAACTACATAATAATGAGACTTCAGTAAGGGAGGGCCCCTATGTCATAGAGCTACCTTTCCTCATCTGAGAAGGTGGCAGGATGTAGCTGACTGTATTTTTCAGCACAATGTGTTACCTGTCCAAGAAGTATCTGTACTCTGTTTAGGTACGTTTGACTTGCTTTAATCACAAGACTTTTGAGTTTGGTCTTGAGGTAGAGAAGGCTATAGACAGTTAGTGTTGCAAGAGCGTGGGCAAATGCATTGCGTTTCACGCAGAGGATGTAGGACACACCAGCCCACCAGCAAAACCCATTTCTTCCCCCCCAGGACTGTATAACTAAATGGAGGGTCTTGTGGATTTTGGTAACAGTAAGTAACAGTGTGGTTATTTTCTTCTCTTGTTATTGACAGCTGTGTTTTTATGCATTGCTTCTGTTCCTTTTGTTGTTCTGTAAATATCAATATAAATCAATCTCTTATTCTTCCTTGTGTTATGAAGGGATTGTTTGTATCATGGTGTGTTAAGAGGGTCATTTAACTTCATTTAGCTCATCTTTGAGACACAGAGCTTGTGAGAAGAGAAAGAGTTAAAGATACCTATGGCATTGTTCTGTCCACATGAGATTACAGAAGTGGGAGTGTTGTGGTAATACTTTGAACGTATTTTGGGGATATCTTGGAAAGTTAGTACTGCAAGAATCCAATACTTCCATGTGTGTGCGTGTTGTTTCTCTGGGTGGTGTAACTGCCAAAAAAGCACATAAATACTGCATTTTGGATTCCTCACAGTAAAACTACATACATTTCATAAATGCGTGTTTATTTATGTGCAGCCACTACATGACTGCTTTCATTTGGCATAGATAATGTCCACTGATGGTTCAGGTTTTATTAAGAAAACATATTTTCACAAGTGCTTTGTGATAATAAATATGTCGCTCAAAGGCTATCATTCTTTGTAGCAGAGGATGTTGCATTCAATTTTTAAGTCTCAGAGAAGAGACATACAGGCAGTCTTTACAGTTTAGTAGCCTCACACTAAAATTGCTCATAAGACAGTATAATTAATATAGGGGGAACCTTGCAGTGAGTAATGGGTTTATTTATGGTAAATGTGTGTTTTGACAACTGGTACCATAATTTTAATTTCCGTTTGTAAGGTGGAAGTTTGAAGAATTGGAGGGCTCTGACACTTCTAGAAAATTATGTGACTGGAAAAAGTCTTCATTTCCTCTAAAATAATTTTTCTGCAAAGGCCTTTCAACCTGGCACGACTAAGTTAGTTTAACTTCTCCAAAGGAAGCAGGGGAGGGGGAAAAAAAAAGAAAAAAGCACAACTCTCACTGGTTATGCAACAGGGTTTTTCCTGGCTGCCTCGGTTCAATATCCCTCCCATTATGGCCATGTGAATTTATCTTATTAATGGCCCTGTTACATATGGGAGATGAAATTTCAGAACTAGGCTGTATTTAAAATCTCCTTAGTGTTATCTTTACTTTCTCTAGCTGAATCTTCTGAGGTAGACCAGTGCTTTGGAATACTGGGTTGTGATCTCGGTATCTTGTTGAGCAGAATGTGTGGGAATGGAGGAATGGGGATCTCTTTCAGTGGTGGTTCATGAAGCTATTTTTGTTTGGTGTGATGTTAGAACTGTATCCTGAACCACACAGTGATCAAGGCTGCAGGTTTTCTTTAGGACAACCCAAAAATGTCGGTCCTGGATTTTTGTTGTAAATAGCCACTGACTGTGGAGGACTAATTCAGCATGGTCTGTCATAGACTGGAGACCATAATGGGAAAAAACAGAAAGCTTTTTCGTTTGTCTGTCTTCTCTCAAAGTAATGGCCATTTTCTGTGCACTCTGAGGGACAGGACATCCTGCTGGAAGAGGATCGAATCTTGATTATTTAATAGAGGAGACAAAGCCTCCTTCTGTAAAGTGATTTTTGTCCTATAATGGTTGATAAACATGAGCTAGAACACCTGAGGGGATTTTTTTTTCCTTCTTCCAGCCAACTTCAGTATGGATTCCAGAGGGTTTGTCATTCATTGCATCACTCAGCTCCTTCTTGCTGTGAGGGCAAGTCCAAAGAAGTCGCCTCGCTAGAAGCATTGCCTTGGAGGACTCAAGGAGTTTCTAGGGACTTCCACTTGTTGGTGAGATCTGGCACAGCTTGTTTCTGCAGAGCAGCTGGATCTCAGCCACCTAGGGGGTCCTGGGAATAGCAGTGCCAGCTGTGTGGTTTTGGGGCAGTAACAACCATCTGCGCTAGTCTAGTGAGTGAGTAAGCACTGGGAAGAGGAGCGTTAACCTGTCACCTTCATACTGCCAGCAGCACGAGATAGGAAGGAACACGAAGGCCATGCTGTGGGCTTAAACCTCTCCTGTCAGGCCTGTGCCAGCACCCCAGTTTGCCAGTCAGGCTGGAGAAGGGTAACACGGAGAGGCAGGATCCTGCTGGTCACCAGAACCAGCATGCACTGAGCTCTAGGCTAATCCCACTGGCTTGTGTGGTTTCAGGTTTGGGGGTTTTCTGGGGGACAAGAAACACCTCCCATGGGGGCAGGCTGAGGGGTGGGAGGAGATAGGCACTGACTTCCTTACTCCTTGTGCTGCCCACCAGCAGGAGAGGGGTTCTATGTAAAAGGAAGCCGTTTTGGTTTGAAGGAAAGCTTTGTTAAATCTTATTTGTTCTTTAGCTGGGATATTTATTTAGCCTTTACCCACTGATAGAAATCCAGTCAGAAGAGAGAGAGAGAGAGAGTGCAAACTTCCCTGAAAGCCGTGAGGTGGCTTCCACCTTCACGTGAGCGGCACTGAGATTTTGCGTGGCTTGCCTTGCTTTTGGGGTTTTCTGTCGAGCCTAAGATGGCTTGTAATGCGGAACTTCTTGGGATTTGTGATTGAGATTTGTCATCTTGCTATTTTGTAAAATAGTATATGCTGTTGGTGGCCATCAAGCTGAGAGCTGCTCCAGGTGTTAAAATGTAATTTGTTAAATCAAAGTAACAGCCAAAGCACTGGTAATTCCTTCTGGGGAAGAAAATCAGCGGCTCAGTGAACTGTTTTGTGGCAGGGGAGCAAAAGCGTTTTTTTTTTTTTTTTAGTGCTGTACATAACATGACAAAATGCATGTTTCTTTTATAGTGCACCTGGCATATTCTGATCTTATTTTCTCACATAATTTTCTGGAATGGCTCCTTTCAGTAGGCAATGCTTTGTGCAATGAGAGATTCAACAACAGCTTTTAAAAAACCAATGTAAAATAGCATTTCTGTGCTGTTGTTTATGTTTTGGCACAGACTGGCATGTGACAATGGCTTGCAGATTCCCCGTATACTTCAGCCTTTGGTCACTTCTGTGTACGTGAATTACTGACTGCTGTACTATGCTCCGTTCGCTCAGCTGTTGCCCCAGAGAGCAGGCTGGCAGAGGCACTGAGCGAAGGGTTCACATCTAAGAGGACGGAAACACCAGCTGGATTGTGCTGGTAGTGGTAGCAGTTACTGTGTCTGTTTCTGAAGAATTGCTGTCATACTTGGTGAAATAGCTTAGACCAGGTAAAGGAAAAACCTGCCTCTGTCTGCAGACATGAGTGATCCTGTTGCTTGCAAGCTGAAGCAGACAGGGAGGCTAAAATGAAGTCCTGTCTGTTGATCACTGCGGAGTTCTCTGAAGGGTTTACTTCATACTTCCAGTAGCGCGGTCCCTGTCATGGTGCAGAATGGGTACTAGCAGCATCACTCGCCCTACATGCACTTTCTGTGGATTTTCATGCAAGGTGCCTACTTGAAAGAAATTAGAATGGTAAGAGGGCATTTGGAAATGAGGTGGTGAGGTGCAGACTGTCCTACCCTAATGTTCCCTTTCCTCAGGCCTGTACAGCGCTCCTCCTCCCCTGGTTTTTGAGGTTATGCCATTGTCCCTCTGGTTACTTGCAGTCTGCATTCCGAAAGGTTATTCAGAACTGACCAGAGTAAACTGGTGGATGAGGGATTGTTGTTCCATATGTCAACTGCAGTTACTCATGAAAGCGTAATGTCATGTTTACATTCACCTGGAAAGGGCCTCATTTCTGCTTCTCTGCTCAGGCCCTTGTTTGGTATGTGTGTAGTGTTTGTTGTCTTTTTGTTTGTTTTGCTTTGCTTTTTTTTTTTTTTTTTTAAATCCAAATGAGGATGGATAACAATAACCTGAAGCACTTATTTCTACTTAGTTCTTAGTAATTTAAATCTCTGAAACAAAATCAAAATGCATGATTTTGGTGTGCAAATAAAACAGCTTATGCCTAAACTTGTTGTCACCTGTTGAAATACTTCAACCATTTAAAAAAAACAACTAAGCGCTGTTCTTACACTGAAGTTTTAAAGGAAATCAAACCAGCCAAGTTTAACATTTAGGAAAAAAATTGGAATAAGTGTATCCTAAAGTCCCTAAACAAGACACCATATCAGCACAGAAGGTTCCTGTTGCCTTTGTTGGTTTGCTCTGCTCAATTACTTCATTTGAGGCTGAAAACTGTTGGGAGAGCAGGAGACTTCTTCCTACCTGTGTATAGGAACGGGACAAAATACAAGTTATCTACTGATTTAAAAATCTTCTTAAATGCAGAGAATAGCCAGTTTGACAAACTTCTCTTACGTAACAACAGGTACACTGAAGGTATTTCTAAAGTGAATTTTTAAAAAGGGAAAGTGTTTTTCTGTGAGTTAATAGAATTTCACCTTGCATCTGAATGTGGCTTTGTAACAATCACCAGCACAAAGCTCGAAAGAGGAGGTTGTTGTACAAAGGCTGTACTTCTTGCAAATCAGTATGGTCCTTCCACATTTCAAGAAAATGTATCACACTTAATGCAAAGGGCACATGGAGTTGTCAGGTTACATGTTTTAATAGTTACCAGCCAGTAAGTATTGACCGTTCCCTAGAAAAATTACTATAAAAACAAAAATGCCAAAAGACTGATTTATTCAGATCAGGGCTTCCTGCCTGGTAATTTCAATCCTGATTAAAATCAGCAATTTAAATGACTTTGATTTATATCAGGCATTCTGTCTTCAAACTAAGTGGGAACAGGATGGGGCTTTAGAGCCTCTGCCATTTAGTGCTGCACATATTCCATCCTCATACCTTGAGTCACTTACCTGGCCTGTCTGATACCTATCTGCGCTTCCTTTGCTGTGCTCATCAGTTCAGGCATCTACCTTTGAGGGTTTTTAACGTGAACCTTATATCAGAATAAGGAAAGGGTTGAGTTTGACAGTGTAATTTAGATGTAATGCGGAAGGAACACGAAGGCCATGCTGTGTTACGCACAAATACGTAACTTCTGCAGAAGCAAAAAGGTGGTATTACAAGGAAACTTGTTTCTATAAAGCTGATCTCTAAGTTTTCACCATTTTCAGATCTGTTCTAATTTTTACTGGGCTAAAATTCAAGGAGACCTTGCAGAGGTTTTTTTTTTTCCCCCTGACTTAGTACACCAACATCTGGCCCTCGCTGTCCTGTTTGCCGTAGCATGAAATTGTAGGAGCAAATGGTGTTTTTCGTACTCCAGCCTCCAGATCAGATGCGCTTTGTCTGTGCTCAGATGCCAGGTGGTGAAGGTGTGCATAGTGGTCTTTAGAGCAAACAGATTTGATGAATGCACTGTTCCGCTAACCAGAGTAAATTGGTTACTTTTATTTAGCTAAGTTAACTGTTTTGTGAGCTAGCATAATGGCAAAATTAATTTGCCAGCTGCAATTCCAAAATTGTTTGTTATTTTACAAATTAAAAACAATGATGAAAGATAAAATGTTTAAGTGAAACACAGGGGCAGAAATCTGAATTGTAAACTGGTGGTCTGCTATTTTAGTAGGCATTAGAAATGCAAAGTTGCTTTGGTGGAGGATTCTGAAAATTAATTAGCAAGTGGGTTTGAGGGTGGTGAAATGCTGATATCATCTCCAGAGTCTTAGTTCAGTGCCTAAACTGTTAAGAACCTGAAAACCTGCCATTAAAGAGGGGGAAAAAAATGAAATGCAATTTCATTGGAAAGTTGAAGTATCAGTAGAGGCGACTTCAAGCTTCCAAGGTGTGTTGTCTGGCTACTGTTCAGCATCTGTTGGCCTGTTTTGTTGAAATGCATCTCTTTATCCAGTCTCATTCTTCTCTCTTTAGCTGTATATTACAATAAAACATTTTTCCTTCACCAGCGCGTTTAGAATCTGTTGCCAGAGACTTTATTCTGGTAGCTGTCCTTAGATGGACATTGGTGGGAAAGATGAGTGTGGTTGGTAGTAAAATTCCTTGAGGAAATGCATGTTTGTGGGGATTCAAAGAAAGAAATTGTGTGGCAAATGTCTTGCTCTTCTGCTTGTATAGTTGTTGCTGTAGTGAAAGCAGGGGGAAGTGCTGAGGTTTAACCTTTCCAGTAATTTCTGGTCCAAGGGGTCTATGGCTGTGTTTGGGAAGTGCTGTGCACGCCTGGGATGCAATGCTGATCAGCGTGAATAAGAAGCGTGATTCATTTGGGCTTTCATCGATGATATTTTTCATCACGCTGCATGGAGTTATGCAGAGACAAAGATGAAACGCAGAATCTGAGGTTGCATTTAGCAGAAGTGACTGAAATGAACAGTTAGTTTAAAGGTTATGCAATAATATATAGCATGATATGCAGTTTTGCCAAAATTGCTAACGTAAGTCTGTGTTTATCTAATGAAAGTATAATTGGTACTGTTGCCAGTTTAGCACTCCACAGAGATCATCTAGAAAACAGCATTTGCTGCAAGACCAACCTTTGTATTTTGGGAATAATTTCAGGGTGGTTTGCCAAACGTAATCTCGTGGACCATATTGGAAAGTGCTTAGTTGGAGGTTGCTGGAATACCATGATCTCTTTTAATTTGGAAATACGCATGTAAGAGATAACATTTTTCTCTTTTGCTCTTTGCAGTTAGCTATTAAGTGCAAAACAATAAAATATGTTTACATTTTTTTTTTTTCCTCCTGATTCTATGATTAGGAAAAAATTAGCAAATCTCAGCTGTGACCAACCTTTCCTTTCTGACCGTGGAAAAAAAAGATCAAAATCTGATAGAATAAATATAGAATTTCTAAAATTGGACTGTGGGAAAAATGGGAAAATGATGACATGAAACAAATTAATGTCGAAACATTTGTGTGGCTTGGTCTCCTTTTCCCGGTAACATCTGTAGTAGGATGTAGACAGATCTGGACTGTTTCTTTGCTGACTTGCATGGCACCAATCTTCTGTGTGAAATGATGTCTAGAAAAATGAGTTACTGTTGGTTTTTTTGCAGGAATGAAAATGTATGTGCAATGGAGTAGCACAGGAGTGGAAGTGGAAGCATCACCACTGTTAAGAAATGCCTGTAGCATTTATTTCTGTCTTTAATGACATCTGGAAGGCTCACGGTCCTCCTGTGGCCCAAATCCATCTGGTATTTGCAGTTAGTTCAAAGATCTTGCCTTTCTGTGAAATTTGGACCAGATTTTTTTTTTCCCCTCAGTTATGATGGAGTAAATAGTGTATACTCTATTCATGTAATCTTAATTATTTTTATTTTGTTGCTATCAATGAGAGATGGTAGGGGGTAAAATAGTTGTCTCCTGTTCCTGGTGGAAAATTAATGCTATATTTGCAAAAGCTCCAGTGTGAAGCTTGAGTAAACAGAATTCTCTCTCTTGATGCTGGTAGGCACTGTAACTCCCAGCTAATCTGGTCTGAGGACTGGTCCAGCAAAAACCTGGAACAGGTTGTGTGGGGCAGCAGAATGCATTCCAGAGATTAGATTCTGTACTTTCACACCTGTCGGCAGGATTAGGGTTTAATGTAAGAAACGTTAATGAGAAATATGAAGATTCGCTAGGAGGGCAATCTATCGTGGAAGAGGAAGGTAATGGCTCCTGTGTCGATAGTGCCTAACTGCGCGTTAAGCCAGGGTGGGAAGAAATGAAACAAGTGGACTTATTTACTAACGTTTAGGGTGACAACTCTACAAATTGTGGCTCAAAGTAAGAAGAAAAGCACAGGGTTTATTTCTAGAGGAGTTTGAAGCAATGCTGATTTACAGAGAAGGTTTTGCCGGTTTCTCCATAGTTAGTAGCCTGTTGTGTCCACCTCCAGTGGCAGCTGGGCTTTTCCAGGGGAGGTGTCCGTGGCAGCCTGTAATTTAATACCTCTCGTTACTCATTAGCAAAGGCATCCAGGCTCATGTTGTAGGTGTTTCCCTTCTGTCAGGCTTCACTTCAAAAGGCACAGTTGATTGTGATTTGTGGCTTACTTTACAACTAATATTAGTTTACTTGCTGACACGCAGGAATGGTCACTGCTGAGAATTGTTGATTGTGAAATAGTGCGTGTGTTCATCGGTCGGAGCTGTTAGTTGTTGTATGTTGGGAAGGAAACATTTTTATTAATCCTTCTCTGCTGCATATACTCTTTAGGATTGGTCTGATGTCTGCCGCAGGGAGATATAGAAATAATGCGAGGGAAAGAATGCTGCACCTTGCCTTTCAGGAAGGTGAAGATGTGTTAGGGGATTTCTTTTGTTTATTTCTGTGGAAAGGCTGAACATTGATTTAAAGCTACATGGGCTGGAGGCTCACCAGGCTGTGTACAAGATCTCCATAGCAGTAGTTTGAGGAAAATGCTTCTCTTGCGGTTGGCAAAACCATCCTTCTTATGTGTCTGAGAAAGAAGGAGTAAAAGGGGATTTCACTCCTGTGATCCTTTATTTAATAGCCGTACTACAAATGAAGCCTTATTACAACAGGCCTTGCTGAAGTAGCTGAGTGTCTTGCTTTCAGCAGGAGGCCAGCGGCGTGAGAAGCACGTGCTTGTGGAGAAATGAGCTACCAAAGCATTGGTGAGATTAAGTCCCAGCTGCTGCGAAGCCTTGGTTTTGCATGCTGCATCAAGCTGGCAAGGCCATACCACCCGTGGTCCTGTGAGATTTTGATATATACAGGAATCTGTAGGATAAGAGGTTAAACTTAGGGGCTATTTTCTAAGCAATAGATCTGAGACAGCACAAGTTAAAGCTGAGTTGGTGGGCTGATGTACAGCCTAGCAGGCAAGTGTGGTTATGAGCACAGGATGCTGCATCTGTAGGGAAATGAATCTGAATAAATTAAGCCTGGGAGGCTAATAAATAAATACCAGAGCAAAAATGCAGTTAGGTACTTACTAACACGTGCATTGACAATGAAGCTGGCAACGTCTAACTGACGTGTCCAGTTGAACGTGATTGTCCAGGTGAATGTGTATGTGACTTGCTGCTGTGAGCACGGTGGCTTGTTAATACGGGAGCAGTCACTGTACGCACGTTCCAAACGTGCGGATACGTCTGTTTCTGGCGCGTCTGTCCGAAAACAGCTCCCTTGGCAAAGCAGGTACTGAGTACCTGCTACCTGCTGAGGAGGCCTATTCTTAAGGAGCAGATGCACGACCAATGAGGAAGTGCATGGGATGGAGGTGCGGGTCTCTTAGGTCACAGGTTTTGGTGTTTCTCTCACAGTTCCTCTCACCTGTGAGCGTGACTCGTATTTCAGTTTGTTTCTCCTGCCTACTGTGTTCTTCATGTTTTGACTTTCAGTAGTCTTATATATAAATAAATATAAATATTTTGTGAATATATATAAAGCCAGATGAGACATTATGTAAAGTTTTCTGACCAATATATTCCCCCACTTTCACTGGTAGGATCTTGCTTTTGTGAAGTCTAGAGACTCATTGGGTCATAGTGGTTTTCACACAGGTTTGAAGTCTGTGGCTGTTAGCCACAGGAATAAAAGTAAGGGTGTTAACAGGCCGAATGCCTCAGAAGAGTACGAGAGGAGCCAAGAGCTCTGCTATCAGACACTTGTTTTTCTGTCATTGTGTTTTTGCGCTGGGTTTCTGCTGCCAGGCCACCAGACTTCCTTCTCCATCTGGCCTTTCCAGCTGGCCCCTTGCCAATAAGCTGCAGTGTAAAATCTTCAGCGAGGACCGTGCCTGCAGCGTGCGTGCACGAGATCCCAGCAAGAACAGCGCGTCCTGCTGCCTTCCTCCCCTCCCCCTGTGCCGCACTTGACAAGGAATTAGATCCTTGCGGCAACTGCAGATGTGAGGGAGCCTTGGGGAGCACAAGCCACGTCACTGCACGGAGGCCCAGTGCTTGGACAGTGGGTAAGTGGATGACAGGGAAGCTGGGGACGGGAAGCAGAACTTCCTCGCTGCTGCTCCTGCTGACAGCCAGACTAGAGCAGAGGCAGGGAGCACCAGGATGGCAGGATTTGTGCAAAGGTAGGCTTATGATCTTTCCCTGGCCTGCTCACAGTGTGATCTCTCACTCCAGACCAGTTGTATTCAGTGCTGGCAAAGATCCTGTCTGGTGGTGGTGTGTGGCTATCACCTGCAAGACCTTTCTGACTTGTTCCTGGGCACGGGCCTGTGGGTACAGAGAGGTACCACCAGGTGCTTCAGCAGTGCATTTCGCCTCATGGTATCCTTGGTTCTCAGATTTCTAGAATTTGCTAGACAAGATGTTTGCTGACCACATCAAGCTTCAAGTGAAGCATGCTGGTGTGGCTCTTGGCTTGCTGGGCCATTCCTCAAGTCACCTCAACTAGGGAGAATGCTCAGGTAGTTGTGAATGAAACAGTCTGTCCTTTCAAGCTATTAAAAAGATTAACTCTTTTTTTTTTTTTTTTTTTTTCTTGTTTTCTGCCTGTAGATTTGTAACTGTGACCAGAGCTTGCATTTCATTGCAGATGTGTAATAATAAGAAAAATTCTTACATAATAGAAAGTGGACCATAAAGAAAAGAGGCGAACCTAACCCTTATTCAGATAAACTGTTATTGTAGTTTTTGGATTATTATTTCAGTTTTTGCAGTGGCTATGGGTTCCTATTCATTTGCACCCACAGTGGCAGGTGGGTTCTGTCAGATGAATTCAACTTCTTTGTCTTCCTTCTGGACAGCGTTGTGTATTCTGCACAGGGGTATTTATCTCAGATTAGCATTGATGGATAGAGCCGGCATGCTTCTGTAAGAGAGAGAATTGGTTTTCAGCTCTACCTATTGGTTATGCATCTCCTGTATGAATTAATAGGGCTTTAGTGAGATTAAAACCAAGAAGTGACACCTCACTTCTAATGCTTCTTCAGAGGTCAGATCTCACACACAGGGGAGCTCCAAAAGATGCGGGTTCATGGCTTGTACAAGAGTGAAAATCTGTTACTTGCATTGATCCCACTGATGGAAGAGAGAAAAAGGAATTTGGGGCATAAGCTTTTGAGAGGCAGGGTCCAAATCTCCTTTGAAGAAGTTCTGAAGTAAAGCATGTGTGGCACTGTATTCAACTGCCGTTTTTTGAGCTAATGCTGTGTTTTTGGTAGGACTGGCATGCAAAGGTAGTAGTAGGGGAAAATACACTGCAATAGTCAGATGTAAAGGAAATAAAGATGAGGAATGTATTTGAGAGACTGTACCTTTTGTTTCTGTGAAGTGAGAAACTGTTTGAGGACGTAGCCTGCCTCTTAGTCATGGAAGAGAGTTGCCCACCTTCCATTCCAAGTAGCAGGCCCTGCTTAATTCTTTGTTGGGGATGTCCAAGGCGAGCCATGGTGTTGGAGGAAGAGTTGTTCGCAGTGCTGTAGGTGGCACCCTTCCCTTTGAGATGGTGCTGAACCAGTGCCAGAAGGAAGGGGTAGGGGGCACTGCCGATAGCAGCCCCGGCCCATAGCGTCTGCAGGTGCAAGCCTGCCCAGGTGCCTGATTTAGACCAGCAGCAGGCTGTCCCGCTGTCTTGCAAGTGCGGGGTGAGAGCGGGGCCTTGGCTGCTTGTCACTAGTAGAAGTCGTGTGGCCCATCCTCTGTGGGATCTGTTGCATGGGCTGAGCCCCTCTCCAGGCTGTGCCCACTGCCCCTTGCGAAGCGGCCCTGCGGTTGGTGTGGGCAACGTTGACGGTGCTCGGCCTTGGGATGGCCACCTCTGGGGTGGGCTGGGTAATGTGTCCAGGCCCTGGGTGCACATCGGGCTTTGGCAGGGAGGTGCAGCTCTACTGAAGCATAAAGGTACTCTTATATGCCTAGGTTATAGCATTTTGTTTAGCTTATGTGTTAAAAAGATGGTTGCTGATTTGCAGCATCACTTCTCCTTAAGGTAATTTTGCCACGAGTGCTGGAGGTAACACAAGTATCCAGAGGAGTGCTTGGACTGCATGAGGGCTGAGGGTCCTCAGGCCTATTTGTGTTCTTGTAAGTACAGCCCGAGAAAAGACTGGCTTTTTATTTACCTTGTGGCCTGGGAGATGAGAGTGAGGACTCTGGGGCCCGGCGCACAGTCGAGCTACTGTCTGTCGGCCGAACCCTGGTAACGCTGTATGGCAAACGCCAGGAGCGCTGTGAATGAGGCATTCAGGGCCTGCTGCTGACACTGGGGCCTGAAGCACCCAGCTAAAAATATGTCTCTAAAATGGGCAGTCATCTGACATTTTTATTTACTAGTGTGGTTTGGGATGCTGGTGGGTAAAACCTTCTAATAAATTACTGTATCTTTCTGTTTCTGATTTATAGTATCCATACATATAGTATAGTATTAGATTTTTACTAATCCAAGAGATGTCCCGTGCCTAGCAAGTTGGGGCTTTTGACATTTTGACCAATTTGTGTTACGGTCCTTGGAGGAGCAGGAGGGGTTGGGGCAGGGAGCGTCAAGCACAAGGCAAACCTTCTCTTGTTTGTTAGGATTATGACCTGATCCTCTAGTAACCAACCCTGTGCCAGAAGGTATGTATGGCATTCATACCTGCTGTGTGATGAGTGACTGGGGCACAAGCTGTCCGACGTGTGCCACGGTGTGAAATTGGTGCTGGTGGCCTTTGTCCTTGTAGTATGGCAGTCTGTATCGTGGCTGTCCTCTCCCGGCCAGTCAGGGCAGTTGTGTCCCCCTTCTGCAAGTGCACACTGAGTCTTGTTTTCCTCTGGCCCCCAGTGTGGGGGCAGAGCGCTCCCTCAGTCCGTCCTAATTGTGGATGTGGGCATGGACTAGAAATAACATCTTGGCGCTTGCCACTGAAAATGGAAAACACGCGGTGATCTTTAAGTGCTGGTGACTGGAAGGGGTGCAATTGTGAAGCTATTCCCTGCGTCTCTGCTTTTAAAATGAGCATGCGAGGATTGCCAGGAGCTTTGACAAAGAGGGTGAAGTGGAGAGGAGGAGCTGCTACTCAGATGTCCCTGGCTCGGGGCTCCTGCTCCTGTTGATAGTGGCACTCATCTGAAGAGCCATGCTGCTCAGCGGAGCCGTTGCTGCTGCGCTGTGCGCCGTGGGGCTCGTTCATTCTGATAGGAAGTTTTCCAGGAAGGGGAGGGGAAAAAGAGGGCAGCTGATATCTTCTCTTCACCTTCAGTGCAAAGCCAAAAGGAACTTAAGTGATGCTCTACGAATAGAAGAAGAATTTTCATTTATCCCTCCCGGTGGTTGGTACATTCCCCTTCTGATTAGTCCCTCAACACTGCAAGGAGACAGTTTGCTCGCACTGCTACATTTTTGTATCAGTCACAGCCTCTCTTTTCTCTCCTCCTCTCCCTCCACCCCTTGCTCCCTCCCAAACTCACTTAAGGTTTCTTTCGTTATGGTGTTGGTGTTGTGTTTTTTTTTTTTTCCAAAGCAGCCATGTGAGAGGAATAAAATAATTTTGCAGAGCATTATATGGTGAGAATTTTGACAATGAGTGGAAGATTGTAATTACTCTCTTCCATTAGACTCAGTGGCTTTGGACAGATAAGCTGTATTGAAACGTGTGACCAGGGCATGGGATCATGGATTGTCTTTCACTGTTGTCATGGCGACAGTGATGCAGGTGGCCTATAACTGCCTGGCTGTCAGATCTTATACATCAAACTGGTGCTAAGTGAAAATATGTTAGAGACATGGGGGGAAAAATTGCCAGCAGTGTTTATAGGATCAGGTGGAAGAGAGCTAGGCAGCTTTAAAAGCAGCTTTGTGTGAGTGCTGGAGATGGCTCAGGGATGGTTCTTTTCAGTGTTTATGCCTTCATATAAGCAAAAACATTTTCAAGGGGGAGTATGTATACAAATACATGGCTTCGTTATGTCTTTGCCTCTTTCTCAAAGTCAAGATGATGATATTGTTAGGCTTAGATGGAAAAGAAATGGGAAGAAAGGCAAATACTTCCAACTGGCAGCTGGAGTAGACTCTAGAACCTCATCAGTAACTGAGGAAAACAAGATGCGTTTGCTGCTACTTCTTGGGATGAAACTGCTAGCGGAAGGGTGACCAGGTCGTAGAGATGTTAAAGGGGTATGGGGACATAAACTGTGAAATAGCATCTTCAAATCAAAATGTCTTACAGAAAGTGTCAGTCAAGTTTGCTGTCGTGCAGTTTCTCTTTTCGGGGCGGTTATCTGCCTAGTGGGTTGGTAGTCTTGTTCCATGGAGTCCCAGGTAGAGAGGTGTTGTCAGCTGGAAAGGGAAGGGGATGAAGGTCAGAATCTGAGTGCTGAGTCTTGACGTTAAAACCAGTTCTTCTGTGTAATTTTGTTAAGTATCACTGCCTTGTACTAGGTATTGACTTACCTTCATTCTGTAATGCAGACAAACTCTTTGCGAAGAGAATAATGAAAGTGGCAATTACAAAAAAGAAAAAAAATAAAATAAAAAATTGAAGTTTGTAATGAAGTGTGGACTATTTGTTTCCTGTAATACTTGGTCCATAGGAATTAAGCTGGGTGACTTTGGGGTGATTTTGGTCTTGGTAGTTTATTGTGATCCCGGGTGGAAATATTACTTTGCCTAGTTATGGGAGATCCTGTGGAAGATTTGCCTTGCTCTCTCCATTGTTTGTGGAAATCTATGTATTAGCTTGGTTTGATGTATCACTGTGTTTTTAGATGATACAACCATTTTTACTGATCCACAGGAACTTTTCCTGTACACCAAAGGTAGCTACAGAGGGTTTAACTGCAGTCAAATAATGACTTAGGCATCTCGCAAGGATACTGTTGATGTAGGGAGTTAACACTTACCATGACTCTGCAAAAAGAAACGCCAGGTCTGGCAAAGATGCATTGCATAAAGAAAGGTGCTGACCTGCATGAGAGTGGAGGACTTCTGGATTCTGACTCTTCTTGGTAAGTGATGTTACCTGTCCAAGATTAGGCCTGTGCCTCTGTTCCAAGGGTTCTCAGTGTTTTAGACAGAAGTGAAGGGTGGGGGGTGGCAAAGGGAGGGTCCTTCAGATTAACATATGGCTCTGGATGAGCCGCATGTTCTTTCTTCTCTCTAGTCTTCTCTAGCATGTTTGCAAGAAGGTGAGGGTGTTTTTTTTTTTTTTTAATTTTAGTGTTGTACTGAGAGTGTACTCTTGATGGTTCAAGCGCTTCAGAAGGAATGGAGCACTAAGGCTTCCACTTCCGTCTCTGCCACTGAGCAGTGCAACATGGCAAATGAACCAGTCCTGTGAGCCTTGGTTTCCTGTGGTCTAAAACTGCAATAAAATGAGGACTGTGAAGATGAATTAGTGTTACTAAAGCTTTGAGATCCTTGCCTCGGAAGTGTTGAAGTGCATTCTTGCCACTGCTTAAGTACTTCATGGACTGAAAGCATATTTAAAGTAGAGATGTTCTTTACCAAATGCTGAGCGTTTGATAATGGCACTTGAGTAACTCAGTAGGCATCCCAGTAATCCATGAGATCGCATTCAGCACGTGTTTACTGATAGACAACATCTGAACAGAGATTTTAGTGTCATCTGTGGTTCCCTTTAAAAGTACTGTGGTGCCTTTAGCTTTCATTCATGCCCCAAATGTGTTAGATTATCTTATATAAAGACTTGCATCTTTTAATATAGTTTTTGAGACCATTAAGAGCGCAAAAGCCCCAGATGCATGTACAAGGGCTTTCTAGCTTGAGAAGAAAAGAGCGTATTTTAAGATGATGCCTTAATTCATGTGCTTGAGGTGCTTCATTGTTTTTTTAATCATAGGTTGTTGGTACCAAATTAGCATTTGTAATAGTTTTAGCATTAGTATTCAGGAAAAGTCTGGATAGGAGGGGGTTGTTTTTGTTTTTTCTTTTCAGTGTTTCTTGTTGTTCTTTTTCCTCTTAAAGCTGGAACATAGAGATGATTTCGTGCATGTGTTTACAGTAACTGTACACAACTTTAAAGAGCAAAAATAGGTGCAGACATGTAGCTGCTATAACCATTTCCTGACAAACAAGATGGTCTGGCTGCTGAACTAGGCTCTTGTTTCTGGTGTTGTGAATGTGATAATGCAGTTTGGATGTTAATTTGGAACTAACCACAGAGGCTGTAGGCTGGGCAGAGTTATTACCTCATTATCCATTGCTCAGGGTTAGCTGTAAGGTTTTGACCATCTGTGCTCAAGCAGAGAGGAGGAGGGAAGTGGACAATACAGATCACATATTTCAATCTGATAGGGATCCTGATCAAGTCTGTGGTTCACTGCAGTATGACAGATCCCCCTGGTTTTCTGTCATCTTTTCAGCTCAGAGAGGTGACAGCAGTTTGGTATAAAACATGCCTTTTAAAAGGCGGTTGGTTGTGTTTTGAAAGTGAGCAGTGTTTTCACATCCCGGTTTTTCTGGAAAAATTGGAGTCTAGGCTCTCAAAACCAGTTTAATCATGCTCTGGGTCAAAAAACAAAACAAACCACTGTTATTCTATCCTCAGGTTTTTGGATACAATGCTAGATGTAAATAATTAATAAGAAACCACTCTAACATTAATCCCAGCACAAACAAGCTGTAGCAGTGTTGTGGTTGTTGCCGTTACAACAGCCCGTGTTGTTTCACGTTATTAGGAAGAACGCAGAAGCCATATGGTGGTGTATCGTAAGTTCTGTGCTGCACTGTTTGCTGTGTTAACCCACAGGAAGCATTTTTTCTGTAATATCTTGTTCACTGTCAGCCCTTTGAATTAAGAAGGTATTTGCCTAGCCAGTTGAAAGATGCCGCGTCTCCGAGGCGCTTCTGCTGTCGGCTGCCGTGCGCAGCGTTCCGCAGCTGCTAGCCGCCGGCTGCGGGGGGAAGGCAGCCCGGCACAATCCGGGCGGCTGCCTCCACAATCCGCTGCTGCAGAGTGGGGTGGGGGAGTTTCCTGTTGTAACAACAAAGCCAACAATCATCAGGATGCTTGTCTGCCACGGAGGAGTGTCTGTGTTTGGGTGTGAGCTGTGTTTCCTGCCTCCCTGTGAATCAAGAGTCATTTATTTTGGATCTCTGAGGGTTTCTTTCCCCCTGCTCTGCTCGAAGCCGCCCTCCCCTCTCCTCCCTCCTGCTCCTTCCTGCCACCCCCAGACACAGTGGGCAGGCTTTCTGTAATGAAATCGTGTGTCGAAGAACAATGGCTTTTGCAAAAGTCATTTGCACACTTTCAGCTCAGCTGTTGAAGATGGCTCTAGCTATACTAGCACCCAGATAAATGAGGCATTATGTCTGTTTTAACTGGGTGGGTAGAAGTAAGTTTTGGCTCTGATGTTGTACCACTTCAGTCTCTGTCACGAGTCCTCTCTCTGCATGTCCGTAGTGGGTGCGCTGCTTGGGATGGAGGTACAGCCTTTTGTCTGCCTGGGAGTGCTCCTTGCGTGTTAGATAGTGCTGGAAGTAAGTGCAGGTGAGGTCTGTTGAAAGATGAAGCTTTACAAAGGGCACTCTAGAAGGGGGGATCAGAGGTTTAATTCCCTAATATGCATTTTTAGCCTCTGAGATCATTTAGCGCGTTGCTGTATTGAAACAGATGGGATTTCCTGCATTAAACACAGTGTCCTATGTAGTGTGCCTGCCACATCCATTTGCAACTGCTTAGTGTGAGCCTTAGTACTAAGACACGTGCCACTTAGAGCAAGTGACTGCGTCTGGTGCCAAGAGCCTTAAATCCACTCACGGTTAGTGTACTTTCCTGCCTGCTTAGCTCAGCCTAGTTTAGCCTCTTTACAAAGAGATAAGGGAATGCGTGCATTGGTGGGGCTGTGCTGGCATAGGAAATGAGCTACTGGATCTGTCTCTGTTAACCACATCCATGCTCTCCACACAAAATAGCGAGGGAAGACTGGCTTCTGTGAATGGTGAGCCCTCGATTTCACAGGTGCCAGGTGGGCAGACTTCTTTCAGAATTACTCCTGGTCCTGCTGTACCCTCTTCTAAAATTTGATTGTACTTTTTTCTACTTTGTGTCTTCAGCAGCCTGGCCAGGTCTCCCTCTCCTGTGCCAGCACTGTCCCCTTTGTCCTACCAGCTATGCTAACACGGATGCACTGTCAGCTTGCATGTGGCTGTGCCACAACATGAAGGGGCTGGGGGCATGTGCTTCCAAGTGGGCACTGGGCCAGCCGGGGAAAACTGGGGCTATTCACATGTTAACAAGAAGCTGGAGTGATGGTGCAGCCTCACGTGATTTATTCTGGCTTTAATACAGCTAGCATAGGTAAAAAACTGCAGTTAACCAGGGCTGACACACATTCTGTGCCTCAGAGTTCATGCTGTCCGCAGGTGCGTGTGCTGAGGCTTGGACTTCAGTAGGCCGTCATCATCACGTTAGCTTGATGGATCTGCCATGTGCCTTTGGATTCTCATCTGTTAGAGAGAGTGGCTCTCCCCCTCTGTCTGTTTGGGAATAACACTTGCACGGTACAGGAGATGATAGATATGCTGAAAAAGAAGAAAATGCCCCTGCCCTCAGGCAGCAGGGTGAAGAAATGTGGCAGCAGTGTTCTCCTGTCGCTTCTGGCAGTAATGGAAGAAAGTTAAGAAAGCTGCTGCCTGGGTGACAGAGGAGGTGGCAGTAATGAGTTCTGCAACTATTCTTGATGAAGGCCAGCACAGATAATGGGGCTCCCATGTGCTCTCACAAGCTAACGCTGTAACTGTTCAAATCTATTAAACCTTGCTGCAGTTTCCCTGTTACTGCTGTTCTTAACTTTTGTGTATTATTAGAGCACTGAGAGCTTAGCCAGAGCCCAGGGTTCTCTTATGTTAAGAGCTGTACAAAAAGAGCTGTTGCAGCTACAAGAGGAGACAACAGGTGGACAGCAGGCAGAGAGCAAGGTGACAGTGACAAGGCATCGAACAACATGATAGCAGTGGTCTCGGTGCATTGGCACCTTGGCTTTCAGAGCCATCCCACCTTTGCAGGAGTTGGAGGGAAAACTATGAGAGGCTCTGACAGGCATGGAGTAGAGCACATGCAGGAGCCTGAGAGATTTGTTTGAGAGTACAGCAGGTGGAGAGGGGTCAGTGCCTGCCATGGGCAGATCGGGGGCGAGAGTCTGTATGTGGGATGGGAGGAAGAGAGGCTGTGACTAGCCTTCAGTGGGCAGAGAAGTAGCTTCTGAGAGAAGGGAGGGCTGGAGAAGAGTGAACGTGATCTGTGATATGGCCAAAACATGCAAACAAAAACTCACTGCCACTTTGCACTGCATTTGGGATGGGTGTAGTGGAGCTGAACTGTTTGGCAAGGCAAGAGAGGAACGCTGCGCTGTGTTGCCTTTTTGTTGCCAAAGGTGGAGGATGCTTCTGCAGCTAAATACTTATGTGTAAGTGCCTAAGTGCATTTCTGGGAACTTTTGGAGGTCTAACTTTTAGGACCAGGTTTGAAAGTGAGTGAATAAAGTATTTTAAAGCAGAATAACAGTGCTGGAATTGTCCTTCCATAACAAAAGCAAGTTGGTGTACTGTGTATGGTAGATTTGGAAAGTCTTAGACTTATATTTGCTAGGAAAAATATTTTTTCTGAGTTCCCTTGAGAAAGTAGATCATGGAAAAACAGGAACATTCTCTGAATTCTACGTTTTGGGGCAACAAAAATGAAAACCTTCAAAAGATGTACTCAGTGCATTTGCAGCTTCACAGGTGCAGTAGCCAATCTGTTCATGCAGCTTAAAAATTACATTGAGCCTTTCCCAGAGTTTCACCTTACATCCTTAATTTTCCTTTAATAGAGTTTGTAGTGTATAGTATAGTGCTTCTTTGCTTATGGGAATCGGACTTATTAAGGCATCTCTTCTTCATTTGTCAGTTCACATTAACTGTTGGGATTTAAGAATGTTTTATCTGCTCTGTGTAATAAGCATTGCTTGGGTTGAACACATTGGCAGGGAGGGAGTTGAAGCATGTAGCAGAGACTTCTGCTGAATGCATCGTTTGCCTTCGCAGCCTCAGTATGCTCCCTAAGCATCAACATCCTCTATCTAATCCTGTTTTTACAGAACTGGAATAATGTGTGAAAGCAGGGTTTAATTAGAGGTCAATATTCAGACTCCATCTTCACTGCAGTGGAGGTCACTGTACCCATATACAGAGTCCCTCACTCCTAAGGGTGGCCTAGTTCTTGTCAGTGCTTCATCACAAAATATTATTATAGTCCATTGAAAGGTATGGAGTAATAGCACTGCACAGTTAGATCATCATTGCATGTTTAGTCCAGACATATCTGGATCAAAGTCATGGGCTCAGCTATCTTGAGTGAAGACAGCACTTTGCTTGAGCTGGAGTCCTACATCAGTCATAGAATGGTTTGGGTTGGAAGGGACCTTAAAGATGATCTAGTTCCAACCCCCTGCCATGGGCAGGGACACCTCCCACTACACCAGGTTGCTCACTTGAACACTTTCAAGGACGGGGCATCCACAGCCTCTCTGGGTAGCCTGTGCCAGTGTCTCACCACCCTCACAGTCGAGAATTTCTTCCTAATAGCTAGCCTAAATCTCCCCCCTTCCAGTTTATGGCCATTAAATCACATATAGTCAAGCTATATTAGTTGTATCTTAAGCTACGCTTCAGTGAAGATGAGCTGTAAGGTTGCAATGGTAGATGGGTAGTAGGAAGCAAAGGGTAGATGTGGAAGAGCAGAAAATGGGGGTGGGGAGCTTCAAGCAAATTAAAGTATAATCCTGTAGGTGCCAGGCGCCCAGACTGCAGTGAAGCTCCAAGGTAGATGAGTGCTGTCTGCCTCTGCAAATCTGGCTGAGTGCTTACTGTCAAGATGTAAGTTATAGGCAGGTTGCTTTTGCCTGCTGGAACAATTAATGATTACTGGTAATGAGATTAACTGACCAGTGGGAAGGAAACTGAAATGTATGCATTCTCAGCTCTTTCAGATGGTGCATGCACGCATGAGAAAGAGCTCTGCCTCTGTTGCAAAGTACATTACAGTCCCAAAAGAACAGTGGTTTTGTTCTGTGTGAGTTAAACTATAGTTATTGTTTGCTATAATTTTGCTTGTGATTTTTCTAAATTTATTTTGGACTTCTAGAAGACTACATTCATTATTTAATCCGGAGCTGGGTGTTCCCTGCTGTATGACTTGTATTTGTTTGGGGACATGGGGCAGGCAGACAGGCAGCTGGCTGCATTTATTGTGCATTCTGCTTCAAAGTGGCCAGGAATTCAGAGGAGTTTGTCTTGTCTTGTTTTTTCTAGTTGAATGTTCAGATAATTAGTATCCCTCAGCCAAGGCCGTAGTCTATCTCAGTTGGGAGTAGCGAGCACAGCCCTCATAACCTAACCAGCTGAGCAACTGTTTTGTCTGTTGTTTGTGCTGTCCGGTGTTCAGATAGCATAATTCTCTGAGAATTCAGCATGAAGGGGGATTTTATATGCGAAGATGGCACTGACAGATACTAAAGCAATGAATTAGGCTGCTTTAGAGAAGGTCTGACAAAATTCTAGAAAGCCATACATGGAGGGTGTTTCCTGCCTGCTCATACATGATCAGTGAATCCTGTGTGTTGTTCGGGGAGCGGTCATCTCTGGCTAGGACGGGAGCGTATACATCCATCCCTTGGTTTGTATAGCAGGGATGCTGCAGAGGGGGAGCAGCAGCTGCAGGTTTTAGTCAAAGCTTGAGAAGATGTGATAGAGGCTGCCACAAATGTGCAGTAGTTCAGCTGCTCTGGTGATGGGAAGCTGAGCCCTCCATGGTCAAGGCCATGGAGCTGCTAGAGGCAGGGTTAACAGGGTAAGCCTGGAGGGGGAGCAGAGGGACAGAGTCACCTGGAGCCAGCCTTGATCCTCAGCTGCTGTCTGGGCTGTCGTGCTGTGTCACTTTGAGAAGCAGTGTCAGTCTGTGAATTCATCCCAGGTGATTCCAGCAGGCTTTCCTTCCCTGGCTGTCATTCAGACTGTCTGAAGAAATTCCCTCTGTGGAACTTCTCCTCCACTGTTCCACTTCTAAGAGTGCAAAGAAAACGCGTATTTCGCAAGTGCAGATTTAGAGTTTGGCAGGGACAGTGGTAAATAAAGAAACACAAAAGGCTGCGTTACATTTTGCAGCAGAATAAGCTATGCTTTAATAATATAGAATTGCAGAACACAAGGTCAGCCAAGCCCATGCGAAGCAAACCAGAAGGCTAGCGTGCTCTGCATGGCAGTGGGTTCAGAACGAGAATGCCTGAGTCAGTAGTTGTGCGGACTGCGGCGGTAGGAGGTTTTGTCCCAGAGACCCTATTTCAAAGCTCGATTTGCTGTCTGGCTTAACATTATCGTTCCTGGTGATAAATGGAAGGCTTCCAAGTCACCATTGTGTTGTGAGTTGGTGCAGGGGGAGGGGAGAACTTATTCCCCATAAAAGTTTCTTTTGGCTTGGAGACAAAAGAAAAAAGAGCATTTTGCTGGCTCTGCTGAGCAGATAGGGAGCCAGTAACTGATCAGCTTATTAATACAGAAAGTTTCATATAATGCATTCAGCCAAAAGAAAAGAAGCATTTAAAAACACTTAAAAGGAAACAAAAGAAAGGGCAAATTACTTGTGCTGGCCTTCAATTAACCATAGTTTCTGGCTGCTTATGTTTTAGAAGCTGCATTGGCTTATTTAAGTATCCTTTCCTTTCTCTCCTAGGAGAGAGATCCTGATGGCAGTGGAAAATAAGCCGTGTGTGTGTGTGCAAGCCTTACATGCGTGTGCTTTTCCAAACCAGGAGCAGCAATCCAAGTGTGAGCAGATCTCAGTCTTCCATTGCTTTTCTGGTGTCTAAGAAGAAAAGGCATGCAGTGTGCTTCTGTTATGGTGTGTTCTTGTTTCAGGTTTCCTTTGGTTAGCGTTGAGAAAAATGCTGCTCAGATGCTCTATGGAGAGTTTATTGCCCCATGATTGCAGTTCACCAGTGACAAACAACCTTTCCTTATCAGTGAGGTAGGAGGTAGCATTTGTTCAGCACTTGCTGGCTATTTGTATCCCACTCCATTTGTGCAGGGGGTGGACAGTCCGAGTTGCCCACAAAATAGTTTTTTCACTCACTCATGGGAAAACCCATGGAAATGCATCTTGTCAGCAAGTAAAACCGATGGTCCTATATGACTGATTCTTTCTGGCTGCAGGAATCAGAAGTAATCCTATTTCAGTCACAGAGGCCATGCTGAATTAGACCTAGCTGGAGTGGCTCTTCCGCGTCCTCAGGGGTGGCTGCCGCACCTCATGCGGTGATGAGATGTCACGGAGCGGGCTGACAAATGGCAGCAGTGCTGACTTCCCTGTCAGCCGGGAAGACTGATCCCTGTGCTCCAAATACCAGCGAGTGTGCGGGCTGTGTGAAGAGCTGAGCTCCTCTAAGGCGGTGGTGAATTTCAGTTGTGAGACTTTGCAGATAGACAGGCTTAAGCCTTTGGGGAAGTGAATCCATTAAGTATTGATGAACTTGCGTGGTACTGGCTTAAGCTGCACAGTCCAGGAAGCAGAGCATGAGGTCTGAATATGTGTAAGTGCTGTGCTTTCATCTCTTCTGCTGGGTGCGTGCTCAGCTTTGCCCTCTGCGTTTCCAGTCTCACCAGCTGCACCCTAGGCCTGTTGTTCATCCTCTTTTCTCTTGACCCAGTAAGTACCTCCAACATGCTCAAGTGTGCTTTTCATTTTCCAGTTGGGCTTCTTTTGTCTTCCTGACTCTGTCCACTCCTTGTTCCTTCTCCCTCTGTGCCTGCCTTTTTGAACCTGTGCCTTCCTTCCACTGGAACTTCCTGTCAAGCTATCCATTATCTCCTTCTGTTCGTCATTGGGGCAGTAGTGTGTGCAGGAAAACAAAATGGAGCCACTGTCCCTAGAGCATGGCTTGCACAGATAAACCTGCCTCCTTTTCCTCTGAGTTAAAGTTTTGGCCTTTAATTCTGGAGCCTTTCATGGCAATGGGTTAGCGGCAGCCTACAGCTTCCCTTTAAGACCATTGGGCTGAAGTATTTTAACCTCCTGCAGATACTGAGTTTGTTCCTGGACATCTCAAAAAGCTATTGTTGAGTCTCTCATAATACCACTTTAAATTTTTGTGACATACTTTTTCCATGCCTTTGCCTCTTCCCATGCAGAATGCAGCAGCAGGAATAGATACATAGGGGTTTTTCATGTGCTTCATGCTGCTTGAATACCTTCTGGGTGCTCCCTTGGCTATTTGCATTGGGCACAAAAAATGCTTTCCTGGCCAAGGTCCTTCCCAGCCTTGTCCTTGTCATCCCCTATAATCACCTGAAGGCTGTCCCCTCTATCTACTGGACCCATCTTGTGGGCTGCACTCCTCGCCTGCTGCCCGTTGCCTGGCATGGCCCAGGCCTTCCCCAGCAGCACTGGGCTCCGTGCTGTTTGCTGGGGCTGCTGCCCCTGCCCGGGCTGCTGGTGGTGCGTGTGGCCTTGGAAATGCCAGCAGTCATTGGTGAGAGATGTGGCCTGCTGTGAGAGCGAAGTGCCCGCTGGCAATGACTGTGCATCCTCTAGCATCCCCAGCAGCCCCTTTGGCCTCCACTTTAGAGGGGCTGTGGCGCGTTAATTGGAGCACTTCGCTGCTGAACGTCTTGTCTGATTCCCTCTTAGTGGGGAGGTGGGGGGCTGCTCTTTGAGGTAGCTGCTCATTGTTAAATCCTATTGAAATGGATGTCATTTGTCATGTCTTCTCCTAAGATTGACTAGCTGCCTTTTTTTTTTTTCCCGTCTTAAATGTAGGTGCTGTTAGGAGAGAAATAATACAAGGTGCATTACAAGGAATAAGCAGTATTAGCTGCAGGTTAGAAATAGGTTTTAGTATTCCTGATAAGCTGTAGATCTGGATGCATCCAAATTAAAAATGTGCATTTCACCCTGACCAGTATAGGGGATAATGCACTTCTGGAATATCTGGAGAGACATCACAGCAGTGATAAGTTGCATGGATAGATGACTCGGATTAAACATGTATGTCTTCTATTTTCCTGTATATACATAATTTATATATAAATAAATATAATTATGTAGATATATGCATAATTTATCCTCTGTTATTTGAGATTCAATAGGTTTGTATAGCTCTGACTAACGCTAGGCATAGCGTCGAAGGCTGACTGAGTGTACTCAGCGTGCTTCCATCCTGACTTGCAGTGTGAACAAGTGAAAATGCTTAGCTGGCCATGGTTGTAAGTGAGAACCCAAAGTTCCTTGTTGACTAGGCTTTAAGGAGTGGGCCTGAAGGAAGAGTGTGTGAGCAGGAGAGCGATGCTACCACAGGACAGACGGAGCTGTCGTGCCTGCGATGCAGTGTGAGCAGTCGATATTGGAATGCTAGCACATAACAAACTGTAGAAAACGTGGGTTGAGTTTACACATGGAGAAGTAATGCATTGGGTAAAAGATTCCAGGAACATCCTTGCAGGAGTGTTTCAGCATGAAGGGCCATAAAGCAGAGAAACAGCAGGGATAAAAATTCCAGGACGGACAATAAAGCTGCAGCAGTAAGTGGTGTGCTGTCAGGCTCCGGATCAAAGCGGTGACAGCAAGTGCAGCGTCTCGGGAAGAGTGTAAAGAGCCAGCGAATTCAACCAGAAGGACAGTAATAGCTCCATCCGCCCTCTAACCTAAACAGGCTGTAAATGACACAGGACGCAGCTTGCAGAAGTAAATCTGTGAGGACTCCAAGCAACAGCCTTTTGGTTTGGGATTGTTTTGGTTTCTGAAGCATGCACTGGAAAGGCTGTCTCGAGTTTTAACACAGAATTTCATGCTAGAAGTTAGTATGGCTGGCCCGTTTCTGTGGCTTTTTTCATGCCTTCCAGTAGCTGTCTCAGGACAGAGATGTGGTTGCACTGTCCTGCCAAGGTCTCATCTCATCCTTTAATTTCTAGGCTGGGCAGGTCGCTGTTTGGTGGGAGACTGTTGATATGACCAGCTGTAGGGGGAGAGGGTTAAGCGACAATCTTACTGGAAAACGTGGCACTCTCCCAAAGTGGAACACTTGGGTACGTACAGCTTCAACGCCTTGTGTCTGTGTCCAGGTGTCGTAGCATTAACTTCCTGATGAAGAATAGAGGAAAAGGATGATTTACGTAGAGCTTCTGTTTCTAAGAGAGGTACAGGGTGGTGCAGAATAAAACTGCTCTTGCGTGCTCCCAGCCTTGGGCTGATCTGCACCATGAAGCAGCTGCAGCGTTATTTACGCAGCCCAATGGCACAATGTGCAAGTAGAGATGGCTGCGGTTAGGATAACTGGCCGAGATCCTGAGCTGTCCTCTCCCACCTGGCCCTGGGCTATTTACTGCACTTCTGCTGTTGGATGGCTCAAGCAGCTGCTAGCCCATGAGGCTTTCCCTAGAAAAAAGGTGTGAACAATGTCCAGCCCCACTCCAGGTGCAATCATTGCATTTTGTTCAACTAAATTCTCTCTCTAGTGTCCATTTGCAGCTTGCATCCTATTGCGCACTGTTTCCATGTGCTGATAAACAGCTTCTGTACATCCTCCTCCTGTTCATGGGTGATTCACTTCAGTGAGTGGAACTGTGTCTGGTTTCCAAAGCTCTTTGGGATCCCGCAGTGTCCATCGCATCTTTTATCTAGAAGATATTAAAGTTAATGTGATGCCTAAGATCAAGAAGGGTTTTTTTCAGGAAGCAAATGGGAGAATATCAGGTTCCCACTACCAGACTGCAGAAACTAGTTGAAAAGGGCTTGAAACAAGAAGTTAAGGTCAAGTAATCCATTGACTTTTCACACAAGGAAGACTAGCTTCTCTCTTTGTGTTTGGTTAGTGAACAGCTCTGTTTCATCCTGTTCTGAGGATCTGGCCCAGAAAAAAAAATGTTAACTTAATTGTTTCATCCATGGCTGCAGAATCTCTCTTCATCCATCAGTTTGGAACTACTGAATGTGATCAGAGGCTTATATGAAGAAAAGCATCACGCAGAATGATGACACATTCTCACAGTGAATGGGAGAGAGAGGAGGAGGAGAAGAGAGGATTTCAAAAACTACACTTAAATGATAGGGGACAATTATTTATGCAGGCTAGAGAAACAGCCTAGGGAGAGGGGAGTAAGCTCAGCACAAGTCGTGCTAGTAGAGTGAAGCACGTGTTTTTGCAGGAAAGCTACAACATGGATGAAAGGAAGATGAAAGGCTTTTATTATTATTTTTCTTCCAAGAAGAGGGCAATGTCTTCCAGAATTATGTTAGGAAATCCACTGGAGAGCTGATGAGCCTGAATAGCTCAGGAGGCTCAGGGGACAATCAAGAAGGGAAAATTAGAATGTAAAATATTTTTTACACTGGTCTTTCTCACAGAGAATAATACCTCCTGAGCTTAACATTACTTTTGGTACAGGTAAAGAGTTGGCAGGAGCAGAGAGGCCTTCTTTTTTTTAATAAGATCTCATTGAATCACATGATTTAGCAGACAATAATAGAAGTGTGGAGTATTCAGCTCTGCTTGCAGTTTTGCCCCATTACACCCTGATCTATGCTTCATTTTCAGTCTTTAAAATGGAACTTCTCTTTAATGGCTTTCTTTTTTTAAAAGCATTTTGAGATTGGGCAATATGTATATGTAAATGTAGAGATTATTAGCATTTTTAATATTTGGTCTATTAATGTATGAAATTGGTAGTTAGCGTCTTTAGCTGAATTACCTCCCAGGAAAAAAAACAACCCGCAAATAAATGTGATTTAATTTATCATTACAGCTACAATTAGAAGAATCTGGAGGATTGCCAGTGTTCTTATGGAGGTGGGAAAGACGATAAGGGTGATCCAGGGAATTATAATCTTGAGACCCTCATTTAAGTACCTAAGAAGATTGTTGAGAAAGTCATTACAGATGTCATTAGAAAGCACCTGAGGCACAAGCCACCATAGCTTTATGTAATTGTAAACTTTGTCTAATGTATTAGGGTTATTTGAAAAAGTTAAAATAGTGAGTAGTGGAAGAAACGTTGGATACACTGTAGCGTAGGCTCCTAAAAGGGTTTTAGTGAAGTTTCTCAGAAGAAGCTGTTGGGGAAAGCTGGTGATCTTGGTGAGGTGAGTCTTCCAGTCATATTACAGGCCTAAGAGCCATTTTAAAAGCAAAAAAGTGCAAATTCACACCAGGGAGTAAGGGCTGTTCCACATCTTAGGAAAAGAGCAGAGCACCTTGGGGTCTGTACTAATGTGCTAATGATGCAGAAGAGGGGCTAAGCAGCCTGATGATCAGCACTTGCAAGGAATGCTGTGTTGGCTTTTGTCAGTCCTCTGTACAAAAGAACTGCAAAACCTTCCAAGAGGGGTTTCCAAAAAGCTGAGTCCTGCTGAACTTCCAGCGTGGGGAAGCTTCCGCCGAAGTGTGAGGACTTTGATGGTGATGCCCAAAGATAAAGTGAAGCCAGGCATACAATAAATATTTGACAATGTGTCCAGGAATTTGTGGTCTAGTTCTGTGAAAGCTTTTTCAAGAGGCTCTGTGGTGAAACTGTCGTCTTAGCATGAAAAAGTCAACAGTGATTATGCCTCAATGTGATCCATGCTCAGAAAACAGCTGCATTCTGAAAATGGCTCAGCGAGTGCAGGTCTGTTGGCTTTCTGGGTGAACACACCAGGTTAAGCACAATGTCTTCTGGTGTCATCTTGTGCTGTGCTGCTTCAGGACGAAATTATATTTCATCCAGTCTTTTGGTAGTGGCCGCTGACAGGTTAGTATCTGCCAAAAGGGGGCAGAGGGTGCTCCTCCTTACATCCTGTCTTTTAACCTTCCACTTTCTGACGGTCAGTGGTCAAGTGGGTTTGTTTTGTTTTCAGCCAAATACCTTCTTGCTTATAAACAACTGATGGATTTGCTGTCTGTTAATTTGTTTTAACCTGCCTGAACCTATTTGTGGGTCTGCACCCACAATTGCCCAGTTTTCCACAGCTGTGAAGCTGCACAGTTAGCAGCCGTTCTGTTGTCTTCAGACCTTCTCTGAAAGGCTCAGAGGTGGCTCACTAACCCCACTGTTTCCAGCTTCTCCCTTGCCTCATCTCTGCATCCTTGCATTTTTGTCTGGCTATCTCATGAGATTTACTTTCTTCCTTTTTTTTTTTTTTTAAACTCCCTAAAGCACTTTGCTCAGCTCTCTGTCCTTCTAACAAGTTAAAATGTCTTGTTGACAGATCTGACAAGAATCCATGCAACATGGGAAGCTTTCTGAGCCATGGCTGGAGGAGTGACAGGAGTTGGCGAGAGAACGTGGGAACTCTTCTTCTCAATGGCTGTGACACAGCAAAGGGTTTCATGCCCTGTGCCCAAAGTGTGACTTGTAAATCTCCTAAATATTCTGTAGTGTACATTGTCACACTCAGGAGGTTTGTTCCAAAAACTAGAGGATTTCTAAAGCTTGTGTGCAGCTCGTAAGAAAGCATGAGAGGGAGTGAAAACTGTAGCACGATCCTTCGTTTGGCATGGTTTTCCCTGCCTGTTACGGTGGGGATTCCTCTGGTTGCCGGCTTGTCCATGGATCTGATTTTGTCTTTAGCCAAGAAGTGAGGACTTACCAGCTAACACACAGTTGAAGCCATACTTCCAGATGTGAGAAGCTAATGCGTTCAGAAACAGTTTTAGTGAGCACTCGTGAATATAAAGGAGATGCACTGGGGGAAACACAGCAGGAATTCTTTATATTCTGTAGCTCCCCAATCTGCCCCTTACGCTGGTGCGGCAAATCCCATTGGCCAGCTACTCTCGGGCTATTTTTTTTCCCTATGGGAGCAGTCACTTCAGTTTATCCCCTTGTTGCCATGGCTTCTGCTTTAACTTTACTGCCCCTCTAGACTTGTTAGAGTGGGCCTTCAAAGGAAAACTTCCCATTTTGCAGAAAGGCACCTGGCAGTAAATGAGGTGAGGCTTAGCGTGGGAAATGTAAATCCGAGAGAAGGAGCAACAGTTTAAACAACTTCAGCCCTGTTCCCGAGGGCCTTTGAGGATGTGCCCTGTTTGTTGTGTGGGGAAGGGCACGTGCTGCTGGCCTCTGGGACTGAGGAATAGAGCGTCTGTATTTTAGACTTGTGTCTGGGGGAATTGGCAAGCACAGGCTCTGCTTACTGGTGGCAATGAAATGCCAGAATTTGGTGCGCACAGCCTCGCTGCAGCAGCAGAGTTGACTCCGGGGCCCTGGGGGACGTGTGCTGGAAGGGCACGGCGTGCTCCCTGCCAGACAGCACACGTGTGTGTGTGCACGTCTGGCCTCATCCACCTCAGGCCAAGCACCAAAATGTGGCCCCAGAGCAAGGAGCCACCTGTTTGCATTGCAGGGCAAATGTTAGCCCAGAGCATTTCTGGATTGCGCTGTCTGTGTCACTGCCTCACCTCCTGCAGTCTGCTTGCAACTTGGTTTCTGCAGAGATCGCTTTTTCATGTATGAGTTGTGCATGTGTGTATTTGTTCCTTGTAGAAGGGAAGAACATTGCGTAGTGCTGAAAACAAAGTGACTTAGGAAGAGGTTTTCAGAAGTAATTCCATTTTGCCATCATTCCTTAAGAACGTAACACCTATCAGATATTTTAAATTCTGGGTGATGTACAGCTAGATAATGAACAGACTTAAAAAAAAAAAAAAAAAAAAAAAGAGTGGGGTGGTGTACCCTTCAAATCTGAACAGGTCTTTTGCTGTCTGTAAATATTTTAATGATTTTTCTTGTTTGTTTGTTTTGATTCTGTTTGTTTTAACACATGCCTCTCAGTAGGATCTCTTCACACAACTGGGAAGAAAATTCAGTCCTAATGCTTAAAGACTTTTTAAATATTTGCAGTTCTGGTAACAAAGTAGACTCTAGCTACTTAAGTGGTCATTGTAGAAATTGTGAAGCCAGTGCCTGTTAAATAAACCAGTGAAAAGGAGATGGATACGCTGAGCACCATGGCTCTGAAGGCAACACAGTTGATATGCAATTTTGTAAATTAAATTTTTAAAAAGGAGTAATAATAATAATGAGTAGTAAAAGTTGTCCTGTGGACTGCACTTTGCCCAAACTTGCCTGCCAGTTAGCCTTATGTAATCAGGGTGTCACTGTGTTGTAGCCACTTGTGCGAGGAGTCTGCAGTAATAGTGGAAGCTGACTGTATTAGCACAGTGGAACAGTGGCAGTTTTCAAAAGAGGCATTCTGAAAAAGATTTTTTCCTCAATTTGTAATGTGTTTCTGTTATGGTGCTTATAAATGTTAATTGCACAAATAGTCTGAAATAGAAAAGAGAAATGGGGAACGTGGCTCTTCACAGGGGAAGAAAAGCCTAGCTCTAGGTACAGCTCGTGTTGGAGTTTTGCCCGATTAAAGCTAGAAAGCTGGGAAGCATTGTTTTCCAAGTTACCTAGCTCTGCTGTATCTCATTCTTCAGATTCATGATTCATATTCAGATTTACCTGGGAAGGAAATGAAGCGTGATTTTGAAGCACTAGGCTAAATTCCTCCTGACATAATCCTAGTGGAATCATGCTGAGGATGAATTTGGTCCAGGCTTTCTATACCTACTGAGACAGAAATCGCAATCCAACTGAGAAGGGAAGCATGGAAAAATCTTTATCTGAAAGAGCACAGCATTACCAACAGCCTTTCTGAAACACTTTTGTTTGTCTCCACTTCCCATCATTTTATGCTGATTACATTTGTGTTAATTACACGTTCCCTTCTTCTTCCCTGCAAGTTAACCATTGCAGGAGAAATGTATTTGCACAGAAATACGCTTACAGTATAAAAACTTTGTTTAACGAAAAAGCTAAGTATTGCTTTCAACTATGGATGTATACTATTTAGTCAGATCTTTAACGTGTAAATTGAAAGAAAATAACTTGGATTGCTAGATTTGCTTTCAAAGTAGGGAAGAAGTAATATAAATAATTTGGGTTTGTTTGGAGTTTTTGTGTGGAATACACATGGAACTGACAGTGAAGAGTTCAGAAAGCTTCTCCTGCCTTCCCTAAGAGATTGTTCAGTACCTCTCTACTGGTTTATAAAGTTTTGGGTGTGTCATTTAGAATCCTGATGTGGCAGGTAGCATGGTCAATGTGATCTGTAGAACAAATATAAATTTATCTTCTGAAGCGTGCTTCAAACATCTAGACTAACTTGCAAGTCACTTGTACCAGTGTACACCCATATCTGCAGGGGCCTGCACAGAGGTGCTCTAGAGCCACTGCAGTGAGACAGGAAAAACTGATCTGCTGGGCTGCATCGAAGAACTGCTGGAGACAGTTTGCATGAAATCTGTTTTGTGGCTGTTACCTCCGTGCAAGTTAGTCGACTACTGCCAGTGTGCAAACAGGGTTACAGGAGGAGCCCCGCGCCATACACTGCTGCACACTGGCAGCATGTGCCTTCACCCAGGCTGGCCAGTGAGTGCGGAGGTCAGGCACGTCAGAACAGAGCTGGTGACGTCGGTGTCCCTCCTGGCACAGCGCTCCCAGCCCCGACAAGCTGGGTGAAAGCTGCGTCCTCCTGGCAGGTCAGACTGCACTCACAAGTGATGAGCAGTTCTTCAGCAAAAATAATCCACAGCAAGAAAATAGGAAACCCAACAAAGTAAATCTAGGCTTCTAAAGTAAAAAGTTAGAGTAGTAGCATCTATTTTTTCTTCACCAGTTCAAGAGCATAAAGTATATGTTACGATTCAGTAAGTGTACCTAATGGAAGTTACATCTGTTAATAAGAATGTAGCCATGCAAGGAACAGATGGTTTTGGGGAACTTCTGAGTAGTGCAACTTAAACTATCTTCCAGTTTAGCGAAGCTGAACCAAGCTGGATCAAGATATTCTTGTTCTGCAGTGGAGGGTGCCCACAGTTGCTGTTCTTCAGGATCAACAGTTGTGCTTCGGTTTCACGTCCTACCTTAATCTGAATTAGCATTCAAGTTTAGGCAAGTTTTCTCATTAGAGGAAACAGGCTACATTAAAGCAGACAGAAGACCAAGTATTTGCTGTATGTGATTAAGCTGAAGTTTAATTTCAACATAAATACACCCACGCACAGATCTTCTGTTATACAAAGTTCGTAAGACTTATCCTTAGAAAGTGGAAACGTTGCTCTCCTAGCCCTGCTTCTGGAGGGACAGCGCTTCATGTCTCAGCCTGATCCCAGCCCTTCCCAAGCTCCTCCATGACCACAGCCAAACCCTGGCACCAGGCACAGCTCTGGGGCGATGCTTCTGGATGCATCATCTGGAGGCACACAAGCCTGGGACTCCTGCAGCTGCCCCCGTCTGCTGTTGACTCCACCAAAATCTGCCCTGTGCTCTGCTGTCCTTGAAAGGTGCAGGTGGCCACCCTGCAGCAGCCGTTCGCCTCCCTTGCTGGAATGCTCCCTGCCTCTCTCCCTCTGTAATGACATCAGGGCAAGCTGCAGCACTGCTCTGGACTTGTTCTGGCCAGTTCACACAGCCAGCCTGTTCCTAGAGATGCATTCCTGTGGCTGCCTGAAGCTTCACAGGAGGAAAAACCTTCTTGAGCTCCCCCGCCTCCCCAAGCTGTTCGTAGGCAAAGGTCAGATCATCCTTTCTTCTCTTGCCTGTTCCCCAGTCCCACGCTCTCTTTTCTGGCATGGCTCAGGGAGAAAAAAAAAATAATAATAAAAATAAAAAACACCTTTTATTTAAATGTGAAAACCCCTTGTGTGTTTATAGGGGAAGCTGTGGAATGAAGGCAGAATTTGTTTTCCAAACTTTCAAAAAATGCTTTCTTTCCCATCCCTCCTGCTTAAATTGAACACTTTTTCACAACAAAAAACAAATGGAAGGAGAGCTGAGCTGAGGATTTTGCAACTCAGTATGTAGTTGTTTAAGGATGCAGAATTTCTTTGGAGTTTCATGCTGTGGAGAGCTCAGTTCGTGGAGGTTGCTGCTGAAGGTGCAGATGACTGACAGGTCAGTCAGCGTGCTGTGGGCCAGGACTGGGGGAAGATGGCTTTGTCCTCGACTCCTCCTCACTTTGGGGTGCTAAGATGGTGATCAAGCTCCCCTTCTTCCAGTGTGCTAAGGTCTGTATTCAGTGCAGCTGCTTACCCTCCGCTCGTGATGGCTTGTGAACATCTATACCTACAGAAGAATTAAGGCAGTGACTCAGCAGGCCTTACTCGGTGCAGGTTACTGGTAAGATTTCGTATCTTGTTCACACTCCACGTGAATAAGCTGCTAGAGAGGGATCTATATCCCAGCATTAGGCTGCTGGGTGTTTCTAGTCAGCCACATGCAGGTAGCAGGAAATTCTTGCTGAGAGAAGTTGTGAGTGAAGGTTGGGCAGGGCTGATGGACCAGCATTGTTAAAGTGGAGACAGCCACGGTCCCCGGCAAGAAAGCTTCTGCGGTTCATAGCTGTGGAAGCAACATACAGATGCACAGTGCTGGGGCTTAATTCTGCTCTGAAACCTGTGGAAAGCAGGTTCTGTCCTCTGTGTGCTCACTTTCTCTGTAATAGTGCCTTATGAGGGAACCAGATCCTGTCCCCTTTTGCTAGCTGGCCTGGCAGAGCTGCTGTAACAGGAGCAGCATGAGGGGCCTAGGACCGTGTTTGTCTCTGGAGCTGCTGTGCTGTGGGGAGATGGTCTGGGAGGATGGGGCCAGGCTTGAGGCAGATTTTGCTTATCAGCTCTCCTAAAATCACTGTGCCCTCGAGTAGCAGCAAGCAGGATGCTATAGAGCAAAGCCACATGCTGCTATTTAGACACCAAGCCCACCTAGGAGCCAGGCTCCTTGCAGCAGGGAGAAGTGTCATGCAAGCGTGCGGCCCATGCTCTTTCAAGGAACAAAGCCCAGATGTCAAAGGAAGCTGCCCTTTCAGCATGGATCACATACCATGGCTCTCACCTTTGGGGAGGCCACGTAACCAGCAGAGCAGCATAACATACTGCTCAGCTGTACCTTTGCCCTTCTGCAGGGTGCGTGCTGTGCTTTGCAGTGCCGGCAGTGCTTAGAAGCAGGTCAAGTAGTTCAGTCCTGAGGCTGTGGCACACCAGCCCTGCGAACAGCTCAACCACAATGACTAAAAGTTTCCCCAGGAAACAGATTGGATCCTTAACAAGCAGGTGTTTTATGAGCTGATAAAAAATGATCTCAAAGGCCAGGAATCAACCTCGCAAGCGGAGGGAACAGAAATGATCAGTGGCTGTTTCTCCTGCAGTTGGGAGTCAGAAATCAAAATGAGGGTTTAGTGCAAAGAGGGTTAAAACACCAGTAATTCAGTGCCTACCAGCTGGGAAGAATAATAAAGCCTGCATTTCTGTGTTGGTACAGAGAGAATGCTGCAGAAACAGGAATTTTATTGCATAATTATGCCTCCTACATAAAGCTTTAGGGGGGGGATGCTAGCAGGGCTGCACATCATTAAAATGACACAAAACATGGCACCGCGATCAGAGTCCTGTGTGTGCTTCAGACTGTGCAGTCTGCACATCTTCACGGCCTTGCAGCACTCATGAATTTCAGTTCACTCAATTCACAGCTTGGGAGGGAGGCAGCCTAATCAAAATGTGAGCTCCACTTTCTGCCATGGAGGTGGCAGATGGGAGGGGGGTGCTTCTTGTTGTTTGTTCTTGTTTTGCAAATGATTTAATTAAGTGATTGAAAGGGAAAAGTGGAAGTGCAACTCTTAACTCAGAAACCGCTGGCTTGAGCACACTCCCCTTGAAGGGCAGCAAGGCTGCGGGGTGCCGCAGGGTCCCTACAGCCCTGCTGTATCACCTGGAGTTGCTCTGTGGTTAGCCCTTTGCCTTCTGTGGGAGTGCTGCTCACAGGCATTGGTGGAAGTTGTGCTCAGCTGTTGTCAGGAGGAGGTGGTCCACCCACAGGCAGGAGGCTGTGGATGCCACTGGGAGACTCAGGAAAAAAAATGGTTCTGGTAATTTTAGTATAGGCACATAGAGAACTCTTCATCTCAAAGCACTGGGCAAGCAAGAAGTCAAATTAATGTCGTTCTGAATGGATTGAGCAGCACTTTTCCTGTTTTACAACTGAAGACTGATGTTGAATGATTGCAGTTCTGTTCCAGAAGTGGCAGCTCCATGGATTTTCTCTGTGCATGTGCTTAGTGGTCTGTCTGATGAGATTTGCAAGTGTTTTCTGTTGTCTGCATCTTCTTTAACATCCAAAGCACAAAGTTTAAAGGAAACAAGAGGGTGTTTTCTTTTTCTTTTTATGTGTGCTGTCAGCAAGCCATGGATGCAGCCATGAGGAGCATTTTTCAGTCTGATTTGTCAGTTCTGCCTGAGCCAAAACTAAAGCATGCTTTCTGTCCTGAAGAGCTTACAGTTAAAGGGTTTCTTTCATTCAGAAAAGTATTTAAACGATCTGTATTATTGACAGCATTTAAGTAGGCACTTAAGCACTTGTTTGGATTGTATCCTAATGAAGATGCTTTGTTGAATGGGCCTGCAGTAGACAAGCTGAAGATGAGGTACAGTGTGCATGTTAAACACCTGGTGATACCTGGCGAGCATTTTGCTGCTTCCGTTTCACTTCGTAATCTGTTTTATTTTAATAGACTCAATTTTTAGCATTTAGTGGGTTGGATGGGGCTGGAGGGAGGCGTGCAGTCACAGCACCAGAGGCGTAGGGAAGGCAGAGGGAGCAAAAGGGTGATGCAGGTGACCAGGGCTCTCAGACAGGAGGACGTAATTTGTGTGTCCCCAAGATAGATTTCCATCCCCATGGTCGTGATAATACAGTACGTTCTGCTGCCAGCCGTTTGCTGTAGATGAAACATTTTGGCTGTGGGCTGCTCTAGACCCATAGAGTGCTTCTTTGGGGCTCTCCACTTCCTCCAGAGGCTGTGGGAGAACCTCCTCCTCTATTTGCTGTGGCAAAAGCCAACCACTGTTGTGCTGTCTTTATCTTTGAGGCTCTTTTTCATTTAATGTGTCCAAGGCCCCACAGATCAGTACGTCAGAGCACCAGTACAGCGTGCAGTTTCCGACTGGCACACAGCTGCTCCCAGGGTGAAACCATGTAGTCAATTCCCTCTGTTTCAGCAGATCTTATCCTGGCACATGCAGCAAGTCATTACTGCTTGTTTCAATGATACAAGCAAGATCTTTCTCCTGCTGGCATTGCTACGGTGGTGGAGCAGCACTGCTGTGTCTCTTTGGCCTGAAGAAACTTGTCAGTTGGTTCTAGCGTGGACGAGTCCTGGCAGGGGCTGTGATACAAGATACAGAAGGAAGCAGACCCCACAGTGGGTCTGCGTGGAGCTGAGTGCAGCAGAGGCTGGGGTTGATCCAAAATCACTGAGAGGGAGCAGAGAGGCCAGTCCTCAAGTGTGCTCTGCCTGACTCAACGTGCAGGATCCCAACCGAGGTCAGGGAATGGGAGTGTCCTGGGCTATTTTGTCTGGCGTGTCCACAGGAAACTTTTCATGCCTGCCTGATCTGGGAGAGCCTTGAACAAGCTATTCAAACGTAAACTGACCCTATCAGAAGTAGCAGTGTTCTACAAATCTCCCTGTCAGTCGTCGGTTGGCTCAAACAAGCGGTCAGCAGCGTTTCAGAACAGGCCAGTTCGCAGCTGGCAAGGCCTGACCAGCTGTGTGCTGTCTTGGCCGACACCAGGCAGGTGCAGGAGGCCCAGACCACGTTCATGACATTCACTGAGCTTTTCTGATCTAGTGTTAAGTATTGGTATTAGTTTCCAATATTTTAAAGCCGTACTTGACACTGGTATTGCTGGTATGATGCAAGTGCCTGGGTAAAGCCAAGACAACGTGTGTAGTGAGATGCTGATGCTACTGATGAAAGCGGCGGGCCTCGTGGTGACTGAAGTGAAATGCAATTTCACCTGCAGTGTTTAATAAGTGGAGAGCTAGGTCTTGCACCCTTCGTTGTTTCCCGTTTGCTGCCGCCTTCATTGTGAGGAGGCAGATGCAGCTTGTTTTTTCTTGCAGTTACTGTCAGCTGAGAGGAACAACAGAAGGCTGGGAGGTGGAAAGAGCCTCTGATAGTCTGTACAGTTACATGTAGCAATGTGATGTAACATGCAAAATAACCGTGGCAGGCACTTGATTTACACATTAAACCACAGCCTGTGATGGGTTGCCAGCTTGTGGAAACTATTTACCTGTGTACAGCATAAACGTCTTCAATTACTCTCTGCTGAAGCTTATAATACAGGGCATGAGAATTTTCTTTGAAGACCCTTGAAGACTGAAGGCTGGAGGGACTGGGGGGAAGAGATGAAGCTGAATAGGCCGCACACTACAATGTGTTTGCCATCCAGCTTTACATGTTTCCAGTCAGGTGTAGCTTTCTTGTGGGTGGACCACCTCCTGTGCTGCCAGCTACTGCTGTGCTGGTACACGCGCCACAGCTTCTAGGTACAGCCCAGCAGTGTATGACCTGTTCTGAAGTATCTAGCTCCCTTCCAGTGAGCACTAAACTGAGTCAGTCTTTCAAGTGAGTGCCTTTCCCAGTAGTGAACTTGTTCCCTTCCCCTGGATTATGAAATGAGAGCAAAGTTTGTGACACAGATACCAGAGCGTGGAGGCGGCTGAGCAGTTCTGTGTTTTGCAAGGCACCCTCAGCACTGAGGCAGTGCCCCAGTATTTCCAGCAGTGATAGCAGAGGTTGGAGACCTTCAGTCCTTGTAAGAGCAAGGTAACTTTGCACCCCACTTGTCTTGCCCAGCACTGCCATCTCTCTGTTGTTCTTTAGCATGTAAACAAACAAACAAACAAACAAACAAACCCACAACCACCAAGTGTGACCAGTCCATTCCCATTCCTTTTACAATTTTCTATTGGCCAGAATGCAGCCAAACTCCTGAAGTGCAGTGGAGGGAAGAGGGTAGGTGGGAAATCCCTAAGAGAGCATTGTGTTAGATGATACATAGAAGTCACACTGGGCAGAAAAAGAGGGCCCAAGTTTGCAGCTTTCATGGTCCAGAGATGCCTGGAAAGTTGAAAAATGGGTTCTGTTTAACATTATCACCACCCACTATTTCCAAAGATGCTCTACTTTGCTCAGCAGCCTCCCTACTGCTGTAGCTATAAATAAGTATATATCTTTATGCATCTGTGATGTTCAGGGTTAAGCTTGTATTTAAGCTGCAAGGCTATATATAACAGGACTGTATTAAAGAAGACAAAATCCTCATTGTTCTGTTAATGTTTTATTTCAGTTTGTGTGCATGGGGGTGTATGCATACAGCCATATATTAACGTGGGCAGACAAACACACGATAAAAAATGATGTGGATTCTCTACCCCGTGTCTGTAGCTGGGTGTTGGTGTAATCAACTTTCATGATGTAAAGGGAAGAACTTTGGTATAAGGCTGGGGTAACAGCATGGCAAAACTCCACCTGTTTGCACACATGGACTAAGATATACATATGTGTGTTCCATGGCAAAATAAATAGTTAAGCTTGATCGTTCTAGATTCACCTGAAGAATCTCATTTTCTAGATCTTGCAAAGCTCTTCTACAGTGTGATGTTTGGTATGTAACCATAATAAACTAAGCTTCACAGTGCTTTTTATTAATTAGAAAGTTTCACTTTGATCATTGTATAGTGTGGTATTCTATTTTGGACATGGAAAGGTTGGTGAAGTTTATGTAGAACAAGGAAAGTAGCTGGACTTAGGATGATGGCTTAAAAAAAAAAAAAAAAAAAAAAAAAAAAAAAAAGGAAGGAGTTATTTGCCAGCTACCATGCCAATATTTAGACACTGGATCACTAGCCAAAAAAAGTGCAATACTGGGTGCCCATTCTTTGCTCAGAGGAGGCTGCTTTGGAAACTTGCCAGCATCTGAGGAATAGTCCTAATTTGCTAATTGTGGAGTAGGTTAATGATGCAAGTCCACAGGAGACTGTGGTATTTGTGGTTCATTTTGCTGGTTATAAAGAGCTCAACAAACAGGTTTGGGAGCACAGTTTCCTCATTGCTCTTGTTCTCTGCAGACTCTTGAGGGAGCAAACTAACCCAGTTAAACACGGCATTCGCATCCACCAAAGTGCTGGAGACCACCACCACCACTGACCCCACAAAACAAGGCAGGGTGAACTCGGTGCCTGTCCTGGTGCGCTGCAATCGACCCAGCTGTCAGAGGCTCAGGGGGCTCCCCTTGGCTGGGATGCGGGATTCAAATGACCATGACAAAGTTGTTGGTCACGGAGCTGTGTGGGCAGCTGTCGGCCCTGTGCCACACTGCACTGCCACCAGTTAGGAATTTGCATGTGGAGGGTGCTTCTGCCTGCAGATGTGGGGTTAGTTCTTAGCACTCGGGGGTCCTTTGCCTTGGGGAAATTTGTGGCTTTACAAGTCACCAGCCTCAGCTGAACAGTTAGATGACTTCATGCAAGCGCTTAGAAAATACCAGGTACCATGTGTTATCTTATACCTTGGTGGGAATGTTGCGAGTTAATGAGCCTTTGCCTCCTGTTTGCAATGGTCTAGGAATGCTCAAACAATTACTTACTGTGGCTCATCTGAATCCCGGTAATTTGTTATGCCTGTAAACTTGGCTACTTTTGTGAGCTTGCAAACACTAGTGAAATCCACATCCCACCTGATTCTGTGAATGTTGATTATTACTGTTATTTATTTTACCTGATTTAGCATCCTGCCTGGTAATCAAATGGATGAATTTTTAAGTTAGTAAGGACACTTTACTCTCGTATCAGCCATTTTCAGGGAAAACAAGTATTTTCTTAGGTACTCACAGAACCTGGGGAAGCAATCTATTACTTCTCTTTTCTCTAAAGTCGTAAGTAACAAATGATTTTTCTGCTGGGCGTAAGTAACAGCTGGTTTCACTACTGCTTGCATGAAGGAGTCCTGTTCTGTGGGGAGTGTTGGTGTTTCTGGAGTCTAAATGGCGGAGAGAGGAGTCATAGTCCCTGTATATTTAACACCACTGGATTTCAAAGGGTGTTTGTCTTTGTTGGTGCTGTTTGGTCATCCTTTTTAAGAAAACTATCAGTAAAAGTTGAGACCAAAATGTTGCTAGTGCCTGAAAAACTTAGATTAGGTCAGTATGTTTGCTTCTGGTTGGAAGTCTCTGCTTGGATACGGAGATGAGCCGTGGGGACACACCACGTGCTGCGGACCATGCCTCATCTCATCTTCTGGTTAAACTGGGTAAGGGCGTGCTGCTGGCTCGCTGCACTTCTGTTAGTGAGTTTTAGGTAGTTTCTTTCAAGTCTGGCGGAAATGGTTTTTCTTGCTGGAAGCGCCTGTTTACTTTGCTGGAAAAAATTTGGACCCTGATGGAGGGGCAGGGGGGATCATTTTGACTGGGGAGGCAGGGGGGAAGATTCTGTTAGTTTCTTCCCCTTGTAAATAAATATGTTTGTGGCCTTCTGCAGGACACTGATCAGCTCCGTGTTCAGGAGGTCCCAGGATCCAAACCCCCAAACTGAATGGTGATTGTGGAGAGGAGAGGAATTCCCTCAAAGGGCCCAGACTTCACAGAGCTCCCCCAGTCACTGGAGCATGCCCTTGGCTGGCACACCTGCTCTAGCCTCATCCACAGCATAACGCCCTTATCCTCAGCATAACGCCCTTATCCTCAGAGATGTAAATCAGCAGAGCTCCCTTGGGCCTGTGAGTGTTTTAGACCACTGTGAAACCCTGAGTGCTTCTTCAAGGGCAAAGTTAGCGGTTGATAATAGCAAAAACATACTCCCACTGATGTCCATGCTGCCCATAAACATCTCTGTTATGTGTCTCTGTCCTTGAAATAGTTCCATTTATCACTCAGTTCACAACAAAGCTCTTGAACACGTTACCAGTCAGTGTGGCACTATGAATTCTTTTCTAATTCTGGCTGTTTATTTTCCCTCCCATGTCCCGTTTCAGATTTTCTTTCAAGATTTCTCATGTTTTTATCATAGGTTTGCTACTGGGACAGCTCAATTTCTTGACGCCAAGTGATTAGCACAGTAAGTTGAATATCTGTTAGGATTTGCTTCCAAACTGTTTATTATATGGGGAAAATGTTCCTTCTTTTAAAAGTTTTACATTTTTTTTTTCTATTTACTGTATGACGTTTGTGTCATAATTACTGCATTCTCTTATTCGTTTGAATGCCCATGCTTGCAGATGACATCTTAAACTCTTACATCACATCATCTGCTTAATGCAGAAGATTTTCAGGACCAATTGACCTTGGTAAGAAAATGTTGGGCTGCTTGAGTCTCACACGCAGGATCCACACTGCAGTCACACTTCTCCTTTTTTAGTTTTAGAGAAAGGGTTAACAGCTGTGCTTGCGTGGCTAAAGAGAATTACAGGCCTGTCTGCTAATTATCTCCTCTGGAGTGTCAGTCTTTCCAAGAGTCAGGTTATTAAAATGAGATATCTCTCTCTCTCTTCTCTCTCTCTTTCTTTTTCCCTTGAAAAGAATTACACAGGGCATGAAAAATCTGGTGTATTTTTTTTTGAACTAGAAAAACAGTTGTTGAATTATTCGTACAAAAAATACTGTGTGAATTTGAATTTAGGGCATGCCTGTCCTCAGGCTGCCATGGCAGGTGCCAGCAGTGAGGGCTGCCTGGGGTCTCCGTGGCTGTGGCCAGTCCTTAGCATTGCGAGCAGGACTCTGCGGGGAGACTCAGCCTCGGGTGGGTACGGCCGTCTCGTGCATGGGAGAGGGTGGCACACTTGGCTAGGGCCCTCACCTACTCTTTTGGTTCCCCAGCAGCACTGAGGCTGTTTCACATCCTGACTTTTATTTTGTGAGGAATATTATCATCAGCAGCAAATTTCCTTCAGCCATGGAGATGGCTTGTAATTCATGGTTTCTTGGGTTTGAGACCGGGTTATTTCATTCTATTTGCTTCCACTCCTGAACTCCTGTAAGCAAACTCTAAAAGGCACAGGGAGGCTGATGCTAAAAAATCAGCTTTTCAGAGCAGGGGACGTCTTTAGTGTTGTCTGTTCAGTGGTGTGTCAGCTCTAAACTCTTCATACTGATTTATAAAGCTTTGCATGGCCTTCGACTGTCTGATGAAACTGTCTGGATAACCACCTACTGCTGCTGCCTTGCTGACTGTCTGTGGGACTGGATTTCACTCTGCCAGTCACAGAGCATTTTGCCATTATTCTTCTGCCTTGTGAAATTCTCTTTCAGTGATAAGAGCCATCATTGCACAGAGGCTTTGAAAAAAAACGAAAGTCTGGGTTTTGGTGGAGCCGCTTGACACCAGCAGCGAGAGTTTTGCAGCTTGCATTCTGCTGCCAGTGGTGTGAGCAACATAAAGCATCAATTTTACCGAATGGTTCAGAATTGCTTGTAAGTGGATTTTAATGATGACTTTTTATTTTATTTTATTCTTAAAAAAAGAAACAATTCATGGGGTAATTAGAATGAGTTTAAGGCCAGGCTGGTGGAGCTTTCCATTGTTACACTATTTACACGCTGTCTGATTTACCAAAGTTATCTCAGCTGCCTGGGATTTCATATCTAGGAGAAAAGGGAGTATCCCTGTAAGGTCCCTGCCCTACATGTGCTGTGAATGTGCTGTGAGGATTAGTCACACAGTAGCACACTTTGCAGTACATAGGGTCTGGTGGTCTACACCCAGAGAAGGGTGTGACCCCGCTGGAATGTATGGAGCTGCTCTGATACAATGAGGCAGGGAAAAGGCTCAAATGAAGAAGGAAGTCCACTGCAAAAGTAAAAAGCCCAAATGCACTGTTTTGCTGCCAGGTCATATTTACTCAGAAGTCCTCAATGGTATTGTATGGGGTGTGCCAGCTAGCAAAATCATCACATGGGCATGTTTTGCTTTACTGTGTGTCTTTCAGCAAAATACAGTCGTTCTCAAATACAGTATGGACATCTTAAAAGCAGACTGTTGCTTAAAAAGAATCTCTGTGAAATACAACTAATAAGTAAACCTCAGTTTTAGAAGCAGTGGGAAATTCCATTGACTGCTAGGAATTCCACTTAGTTAACACTAGGAAAATCTTTATGTAAACATTTCCATTTATTTTACAAAAACAATTGCTGAAATAAGTGGCATGGAAAGGTGGCAGCTGAGAGCTAGTACAGAGAAAGATGATACTGGCAGTATGATATGGACATGAACAGGAGCAGGCACTGGGAGTAGTGGTCACTTCTTACCCTTGCCTTCCCCTACCGCCCCCCCCCCCCAAAAAAAAAAAACCCACTGCAACTGAAATCAGATAGAATGCAAAAGGAGGGAGGACGTGTACTTCAGTTGCTTTGATGTGACATCCTGTTGGCTTGAGTTGTGTTGCTCCATTGCTGCTCAGGAAGAACAGAAGATATGGAGCTGGGCTTTGAGAAAGGAATCCAGGACATTTCCAAAACACTTTTGTCCTGTAGGTTTTTTCTTGTTCTCAGCACGTATTTCCATTTTTCCTTAAATATGTTGAAAGGAACAAATTTCTTTATGAAAATCTTGTCTGTGAAGAATGTTTCTCCCCTCTAGCATGCTTAGTCTTATCAATCAAACAGAAACTAGACAAAACGAAGGTTTTTTTTCTTCTAAAGTATGTATTGTTTTCATAAAGGCAAATCCCTTACTTTCCCTTACCAAATGAGACTCTTTAACTCCAAAGGGAAGAGTATTGATTTACTTCCTAGAGTGAAACAGCTGAAGCTTATAGGAAATCTGATGTTTGTGATTTATTTATTTATTTTTAATCGCTTAATGAGACTTCCCCCCCCTTATTAAAAGATGGGCAGTTAGCAGACATGGTTCTTCCTCAGGTCATGCCAATTCAGAGCCGGGCATGCTACTCAGTCCTCAAAGCGCAAGCTTTTAAGCTGTGACTTTGTAGTGTAGAAGTTGTGGGACACCCCCGGGTCTGCGCAGGCACTGTGGGACACCGGGATGTGCAGTTGGCTTTGTGGGTGGGTGAGGGATTGCCTGCTGCACGCTCATGTGGAGCTGTGCCCGCAGGGGCTCTGCCTCTCTGGGCACAGCTGCCTGACTTCAGTCTGTTCAGAGCAGGAGCAAAACCTCTCCGCATCTTGGCATGCATAGGCTATTGTCATCGTGCTGCTCAGCGCAGGTGCCAAACAGCTGAAGCAACGTCGTGCTGTGAGAGGAGGGATGGATGTGGTGGCCCAGTCCTCCTGGCACCGCTTGGCCTGTGAGGACAAGGCTCCCAGGAGCTGCTTTTCCCAGAGCAGTATGTGGTGGTTCGCACTGCTGCACCAGACTGCCCGCTCCTTATTTTGAGCATTGCCACTGCCAGAGGATGAGGAGGGGACTACAGGCCAGTGGGAGAGAATGGCCTGCTACATTTGAAATGCATTTGGGAATCAAGAACTTACCAGAATTGTGTGGAGCAGGTTGCCTTGAGATGCTGCTGCTTACCGGGTAGGATACTGCTCATGGCCACCAGCTCTTCCTGAGCTTAGCAGATAGGAGAGGATGCCTTCCCCAGAGCTGTGTCCTTGCCTTCTTCAGAGGGTGCTGCTGCTGGGACCTTGGCTTCATGAATATATGCAGTTAGGAGGCCTCAAAGTTACCTAATGGCTAAGTTTACATTTTCGGTCAGTTCTTTAGGCACTAGTAGAAGACTGAATTCAAATGCTTCAGTTAAATTACCTGTCAAAAAATGTTGAGAGGCACTTTCTAAAAAGTCCTTCCGACTCCAGACAGACATTTTCCAGTCCTCAAATCCCCATTCCTTTCCCTGGAGCTTGGCAGCTTTGCCCTTTGTGCCACACATCCATGCATTCCCAGAGCCAGGCAAACCCCTGGTGAAATCCCCAGCTACTGCTGACATGGGTGAGCCAGTGACAGGCCACATTCCAGGGCGCGGGTGGTGCTGCAGAACTGAGGCCCCAGGAGAGTTTGAGGAGTCAGGATAATCCTCAGGGTGTCCCCTGAATGCAGGTCATCGCGTTCATGCAATGGCAGACCAACAGCAAGAAAATTGTAGGCACACAGAGCATCTTCTGTTTAACGCCCAAGCTACTTGCAACATGTGTATTTTCCCATGTTTTGTCTGTGTCCTGGGTTAGCATTGTTCTGACTCATTTCTGTATCATGCGTTTCATATTTCTGGTCAACATCAGGATTTTTTTATATTGTCTTCAAATGACAGAATCTGAACAATTAACCTAATTTAGGGTAACCCTGTATGAGGGGTACATTCATGTTCCAGCTGGCTTTGGGTAGAGTTTGAGCCGTGGGAGAGGTGCCCACACCAGGGCCTTCCCTCTGGCAGGCTCAAAGAGCCGTGGCAAGGAGAATCTAATGTAAGCAAAGCTGTAAATTTTAGGCACAGCAGGAAGGGGGAGGGTCACTGATGCTTGCATGTTAGGGACAAACGTTCATGCCTCTTGCTGCAGTGCCTGTACTTGTGTATATTAGCAATGATTCAAAAACTAATAAAGGTTAGAAACCATTGTTACTTCAAGGATAAGATGCAGTGAAAAAGCAAAAGAATGGCAGGAATGAAGAAAATTCTGATACAAAGCAGAAAAAGCAAGCAAAAATATATCTGAATTGAAAGAAGAGATGAAGAGTTTTTAAAAGGGCTTAAAAATGAAAAGCACCTGGTAAATCTGGTAGGAGATGCTGCAAGGCCTGGAGAGGTGAGCACAAGGCAGCCGTGGGCAGGTGAGAGCCAGGCAGGTGACCCAGTAGGTCAGCCATGTGCCTGCTGTCCCTGTCCTGGAGCAGGATGAGCCGGGAGGGCCAAGCCCTTGCCTGGCACCCAGCCCTGCCTCGGCTTTCCTGCCAGGCTGGCAGCAGCGAGGCTGTGAGCGCAGAGGCTGCTCCGCACAAGAACGAGTTGCACGGCGAGGCAGGCAGCGTCCTCCCACGCAGCTTTGTTTTGCAAGGCAGAGGATTGCAGAAGAGCAGGGTGGGAAGCGTCCTGGGTGCCCAGCGGCAGCCTTGGCAGCCAGAGGAAGCTCCACCTTGTGGCCTCGTCCTCCTGTGTTTTAGCAAGAGCATCCTGAAAATTAACCATTTTGCATTTACAGGCGGTGGAGAAAGGAACGGGAGCGTTTGCCGCTCTTTGGGGTGGGGAGCAGTGGCTGTGCCCTGCATTGGTTCTTCTCTTGAGGAGACCCATGCTCCCCTGCAGGAGCCTGAGGCTCTAGGAGGGCCTCTTCCAGGTGTGCCCACATCTCCTCCTGGTCTGGGGATCCTAGACACCCACCTCCAGTGGAGACCAGCTCTAGTACTTTTTTTTTGCTTCAGTTTGGGCACCATGTGGTGTAGCTGTGATTCCAGCCTGGTGTTTGGGTTCTTTCTCATCTTTGAGTTGTTGGCTTTTCACAGTTTGCTTTGGTCTTGCTCAGACAGGTACACTGCTCCATCATCTGTTGGTTTTGGTATGTGTAGCTGTAGGTTTTGTTGGCAGGGAGAAGTTCTACAGTGGAAATAATAGAACTATGCCTGCAAACTCATGTTTTAGTTTGTTCCTTGAAAAATATAAGTTCCTCTTTAACAATTACACATACGTTTTGGATATATTGAATCTAAGGAAGTACTGTTTCCTTTTCTTTATTAACGTATCCATTGTATTGTTGAATATAAGGAAAACGTAATAGAATTGTCACACAAAAGAGGTGAAAAGGATAAAACAACACACTCAGTTGCTTTCAAGCCCCTCATTCTCAATAGCAAGAGGCTCTCAGTTGCTTTTTCACCTTGTCTTTTCAGAGCTGTTTCAGAGCGGTCAGTGGCACTTTGCAGCGGGATTGATCTGAGGCTAGGTGTTCAGACTTGGACGGACTAGCAGAGATCTGCTCCATATGTGGAGGAAGTTCAACCTGAATCTTAAAACTCAGTTTAACAGAAATGCCAAGCAGTTGGGAAAATATTAGGGTCGGTTATATCAGCTCTAGAAGTAATTTATTTGGGGATGGGGAAGAGGGGGACATGCCTTACATACATATAAGAAAATGCAGCTTCCCCAGTGCATGCTCAGAGGTCTCCCACGTCAGTGGGAAAGAATGCACCCAATGGCAGTGACATGGGAGAGCAGGAGGCTGGACGGATCTGCACGAAGTCTCCTATGTCACTCTGGACAGCAGCATGACATAATCTCGGTGTTCAGCAATCTCTCTCGCTTCCCTCTTGTGTTCCATGAAGGACCTAAGACCTGTGAAATACACATCCTGTCTAAACCTTTCTCTGCCACTTCTTTCCCTTCCCAGGAAGATAGCTGTCATTCTGAAGTAGCTGGGACACAAGCATGTCTGTCTGGAGGCTGACTAATGCTGCAGACAGTGTCTTACTGGAGTTGCTTAAGTTTTGTTTTTTTTTTTTTTTTGCTTTAATAATCAGTGGGATAAAAGGCAGACGACAGCAAACAACTCATTTGTCCTTTCATTGTAACCTTAGCTCTGGCTCCACTCCTTTCTCATCTCTTTCCTTCTAACACGTCGCATTTCATATCCTTATTATTTCAGGCACAGAAGCCGCTCTTTACAACTTACATTAAACGCAGGCTTTATTGAGGTCGCCTGTTGTCGTTAGTCAGCTCTAATGAAGCCCCTACATCAGAAGTGCGGTGTGCGGGGCCGAAGCTGCTTGCACCCATGCCTGCCGCCGCTGTCCCCGTGGGCGTGCGGGGATGCGCGCCGAGCACGTCCTGCACACCTTGCTCGCTCTGCCTCTCGCACAGGCGCACGCATGCCTCGCTGGATGGTTTTGCTGTCTGCCGCTCCTGCTTTCTGTTGCTAAGTGAACAGCTCTAGCTCACACGCAGAGCAGAGCCAATAGCATCCTGACCTCCGCAGGCTGGTAAAGGCTGAAGAAAGGGAATCCAATGGTGCTGTCTTTTCTTCGCTCTCCTCCCACCCCCCTTTATGGTGAAGGGGGAGGGAGAGCACAGGATGGTGGAGAGATAATTCATAATAGCCATTCATGTTCTGGAGATAAATGCACTAATACCTGGGGAAAGAAAGAGAATATGATGCTCCTGTGTATTTGCAGGCACACACAAACAAGAATGTTTTTCCCTGTGCTGTGAGCTCCAAGCTGTGATTAAGAAATGAGTTAACCCAGTGAAGTTATTTTGCTGTGGTCTTTGTAGCTGTTAATCTTCTGCTAATCACAGATACTGGAATATGTTGTGAGCCTCACCTGTCCCTCAGCCAGAGAAACACTCAGTGGGCTTCATCCTTCCCCTCGGTAATTATGACACGTTTATCACCTTACAGCTATTGCTTTCCCACTCTCCTTTACAACTATTTGGGGAGGGAGGATTGCGCAGCACCCTGCTGCTGGCACTTGTGAGGTTGTTGCAGACCTGGTGAGCAGACAGCTGCACGGTCAGTAGCTATAGGAACTGGCCACCGTGTAGTCATGTTCTGTAAAAAGAAATAGGTTATGGCTCACTTGCTCACAAATAAAGCACAGGATTTTTGTGGTTCAAGTGCTAAGCTAAAGCATGTGCTTGGTAGCTTAATGTTCAGTGTGAAGCCTTCTTGAAGGTTATTTTTCTTGTAGTTGAAGTTCTCCCTGTTTAAACATATTTGCATCTTGATCACAGGTCTGTAGGCACGGCAAACAAGTGAGTGTACTTTATCTGCAAACTGTTGGTGCCAGTGACAAAGGGCTGCTGTGAATCACTGGCTGTGTTTGCATGGCTGACTGCAGGTAGCCCTGGATCTGGAGGGAAGGATGTTACCTCGGTGCTGAAGCATAAATGAGAGGCAGCGTGTTCAGTGACTCTTGGTTGGGTGCCGCAGCCGCCGAGTGTCTCCAGCGGTGGATTTCAGGGGGAGTGGCGGTGGGCACCTACAGTGGGGTGGGATGGCGGCTGGGCGGTGACAGGGCCCGCAAGGCTGTGGCTGCAGCTGGTGAGCAATGCAGTGGGACTCATTTCTTTATGATATTTTTTTTGAGATCTTTTGCAAAGATTGTAACCTTTCAGAGAGGTTGGGAGGGACATCTGGAGATCATCTAGTCCAACCCTCCTCCTAAAGCAGGTTCCCTACAGTAGGTTGCACAGGAAGGCATTCAGGTGGGTTTTGGATATGTCCAGAGAAGGAGACTCCACAGCCTCTCTGGGCTGTTTCAGTGCTCTGCCACCCTTACGGTAAAGAAGTTTTTCCATTTGTTCAGATGGAACTTCCTGTGTTTTGGCGTGTGCCCATTGCCCCTTGTGCTGTTGCTGGGCACCACCGAAAAGAGCCTGACCCCGTTCACTTGACACCTGCCCTATACATATTTATAAGCATTGGTAAGATCCCCTCTCAGTCTTCACTTCTCCAGGCTAAACAGTCCCAGCTCCCTCCACTTCAGCCATGTCATGACTGTTAACTGTTGATTGATGGCTCTGATTCGCAGCAGTGACGGGTTTTCCAATAACCTAAAAGGATAAGCGCAGGCCTCGCTTTTCTTCGGCTGTCACCCAAAAAGGAGCAAACAACAAAGTCCGCAGAATGTCACAGTGTGTAATGTAACCCGTAGATTGTAGGCAGGGTAATAAAATACGGGTGTTGGGCCAAAGGAGGGTTGAGATGTCTGCGTGGTGCTGGAGTCGCTGTGCTTCAGCGCCTTTGCTTGGGGCAGGAAGGCTCTGTTGGGGTGCTGTGTGGTGAGGGCGGTGCTGCAGCAGGGCCTGCTCCTGCCTGCTGAGGGAGAGGCCTGAAATGTGGATCTGTCCATGCACAGGCCAGCAGTGCATCGCTGGGCATTTCTTAGAACCAAAGGCTGTTCTGCTGCAGCCAGGTGCCATGTGGGCCACTCATGTCTCTTGCCTTGGTGTGTCGGCGATGCTGGCCCTTTCAAGCCCACGGAAACTGTTAGAAAGCATCTGGCAAATTTGTTTAGTGCTTTGTAGAGCTAATACCACGCTACCCTCTTTAACCCGGCTGACTACCTTAAAAGGGTGGTAAAACTTTGAAGATCTTGCCACAGTCAATAATTTTGCATTGTACAATGAAATATAATGTTACAGCTGTCACTTCACCTTTAATTAACGGATGACACGTTGTCAATCCACAATTGTCAATCCAACTTTAATTCCCAGTTTTGCACAGCTCCCTTGCAACATTACCAGATTAGCTGCCCTTATGTAAAAAATAATTCATGTGAAAGCACGGAAGTGTACTTCATTTAAAGAATAGTTCTGATCCATAGATTTCAAGAAAATGAACAAAGCCCCTCTGGATAGATTCCTGTCGTTGTGTCTGCTCAGAGACTCGCTCCCTGAAGTGTTTTCTCCCCCTGCGCAGAGCCTCAGCAAGCTGTGAAGGGTGTCATGGGTCCCTGCACCTGCAGCCTGGCTGAGCGTCCTTTCCCTCAGGTGTCGATTTCTGTACAATGCAGTACGACAGTATGTCTCATTGCTTTGGCTTGGTCACTCACCGAAGGTGAGAGTTTGCCTGGCAGACCTATTGTGTTTTACTCTTTGAAAAATTCTCATAAAGACATTTTTTTCCCCTTTTGCAGATTTATTTTAATTCCACTGTACAAAATTCACTGTGTTCAGACCCATTTGTCTGTCTCAGCTGTCGTGTTGTGTGCTGTTCCCAATGTGCCTATCACCATGGTATCTAAGCACTTTTTAATACATTCCATCTGAAATTCACTGTGTGTTAACAAAGCTTGAATACAAGGAAGGACTAAGGGAGAAATAATGCTTTGGAACGGTAGTTAGAGAAGAAAAATAGGTTTATCTCATCCTTGTGGTTATGTTACTGCTGTTCTTCCTTCTCTGCAAAAGATTTATACCAATGAAATTTTGGTATACAAACCAGGGCTGACTCTTGCCAGTTCAATTTGCCCTCTGAACCTAGAAATTATCGATTGCACTGTCGCTTCCCATAGCTGCACCGTCCACTAATCTCTTCTGCTTGTTCCCTGTTTCCGCCCCTAACTCTGATCACTGGGCTTTGTTTGTGTTAGGCAAGTGTGCAGTGTAAATAAATTGCTATATCAATAGCTGCCCCATTGTAGTCATCTCCAACAAGCACTGCCTGGGCACAACGGGAAGCTCGAGTTGTTTAAGTTGATTTGGCAATTAACTCAAATGCAGCAAATCTGGAATATAACCTTGCAGCGTGCCAATTTAAAGGTTTTCTGTAGCAGTGTAACTTAAATCAGCTCAGATATCAGTGGGTTTTTTTTTGTTTTTTTTTTTTTTTTTTTTTTTTTTCTTTTTTGTAGCATCAGTGAGCTGTTGTGCAATACAGAGGTGCTCCTTTTGAAATGTAGCATCAGGTGACTTGGTCCATCAGCTCCAAGTGCCAGCATTTGGCGGTGGTCCCTGGATGTCTAGGGGACAGCTGGCAGCTGTGTGCAGGGTCCTTGAGTCCCCTCCTGACCAGTGCCACCCTCAAGCTGAGGTTATGCGGCTGCCCTTTGCTTCACAGTGGGTTATGGAGGACTTTGGGGTGCAATCCCATTGAGATCAGAGCATGTCCAGATATACTCCGGGATGCCTACATGAATGTTCGTGCTGAAAGTACTCTCTGTCCCAAAAAGTCTTTCTGGGAAAAATAAATACGGACTTCCCCTCACCTTGCACGTTACACAGGTGTTTCTTTCTGACCTACCAGATTGGAAGTTAGGCCACTTTTTATATAGCTTCAAAAGAATATACTTAAGGTGAGAGCAGGTGGACAAACAGGCTCACTTAGTTTTCCCTTCCTGTTGTTCAAACACGCTGTGTTGAAGGAGTCTGTCATTCTGTAACTGCTGGTCAGGATTGCATGGATTTACGCAATTTCTCTCCTCCAGCAAATTCCAGTGCTTGGAAAACTGTCCTTGCTGCAGGAGAGTTAATTTCACGATGCAAAATAAGTGTACGTAATATAATATATAAAATCATCTGTGGCTTTTAAAATATTTAACAGTGTAAAGTGGATCATTCCCCCTGACTTTACACAACCGTGCAGAATTCCTGTAGTGTCACAGGATCCCCATTAATCACACAGATAGGACTGTCATCTTCGTGGGCTCTACCAGAATTGCTAAGGTGCCCTCTGCAGAAGATACTGTGGCTAATGTTCTCATTACCAACTAATTGGCTAAAGAGACTTCTCTCACATTGCATTTAGTCTGATTGATAGTTTTCTATCACCTGATGGGTGGAATGGACAGCCAAACCAATTATCACAGCAAAGAGTGCTATATTCCTGAAGAGTTCAGGCAGAGACAAAAGACCCTTGTAAGATTATGTCTATTCAGTGCCAGACGGGATTTTGTTAAACTATGAAATGTTTTTTTTTTCTTTTTTTTCTTCCTTTTTTATTTTTGAAAAGCACAATTGAGAATGCCTTGAAACTTCTGCAAGTCAGACAAGCCCTGTACTGATTTTGGGTTGTGTCCGTGCTGTGACACTGTGACCTTAGGTGAGGTAGGTGTGTAAGGTTAAAATCAAATGGAGGCATCATGAGGTGCTAACAGACAGCGTTCTGCAGAGATTTGTGCCTGACAGAGCTGTGTGATTCATAACCTGCTGGGCATGTGCTATTTAGATAGCAACCCTTAGACACAGGGCATTATTCAAATTCTTTTTGCGCTTATTTTTCCTTTCATGTAGCTCTAACAGTTTTGAAGGAATGTTTGTGCAGTAATTGAGATGGAAAGTGTTTTCTTTGTAGTTAGCGCTTTTATTTTTGAAGCTGTTCCTTGAAATGAGCAGGCAGCTTTCCGGAGAAAAGGAGAACAGGTTGTACAATTCCCTTCGTGAACTCTGGGAGCGTCGCCCCAGCTTATCAGGGCACTCTTCCAGCGCTGGCTAGGGAGATCACCTCTACTACTGCAAGACTTTTTTTTTTTTTT
>VXAV01006375.1:0-99040 GCA_013399715.1 Alectura lathami | reverse complement strand
TTTTTTTTTTTTGTCTGCTCATTTTAGCAGAATGATTTTAAGTAAGCTTTCTGTGCTTCATTAAAACTATAATGAGAACCAGCAAAAAGAAATTTCTCAGATTAGGGCAGGTGACACAGGAGGGTCTGGCTTCCTTTCCTTACACAAACCAGAAAGCGTGGGTGCGTCGTATTCCCCCTTTTCCCTACGTTATACTATACTCTTGCTCCTTCACAGGGAGGGATCACGCAGGATGTCAGGCAGAGGGCTTGGGCTCCATCCCAAGCAGTTGCTAATCTGAAAGGACTGGGAGTAAAGGGAAGTGGGTGAAAGGGCAGAGGGAAAGAGAGGAGAGAGCTGCCAGCAGAAAATCAGGTGGCTGCGTGCGTGCAGGTGCATGGACGCTGGTTTTGCAAAGTGTTCAGTTATTGGGAGCCCTTAACCTGATGCTCTTAGGGACCGCTCCAGGAGGGCTGAGTGGAGGTAAGGAAAAAGTGTTGGAGCACTGAATGTTCTTTAAATCTTGTCGTGTACTCTGGCTCTGCCTGGCTGGCCCACAAATTACATCTTTGAGCTGCTGCAATAGTGAAGCAAAAGCACTGGGCCCTGCTGATCTGCAGCTATTTTGAGCTGCAAGACAAGTCTGAAGCTAAGCATTTCTTTCATCCTCGTTTGTTACCGACTGACAAAGACGATGGGAGCTATAAGCAGTCCTGCCCTGTTTTTGGGCAGCACTGGCTCCAGAGTGAGTCCGCACCCTCCCACACGCTGGGGAAAGCCGAGGAACATGTAACTCGACATGACACAGGGCTTGTTTGTGTTGCAGAATGTGTCCTCTTGCATTAGTATGTAGATTAATCGGGAGCCAGTCTAGGGAACATCATGAATGTGCATGCTAAGTGTCGATGCTTTGTTGTTTCATGAATATGCCAAATGAAGTAGTCCGGGGGTAGGTGCAGTCTGTAGCCCTGAGAACAACAAAATGCTGCTGTATCACAGTGACAAACCCCTTAGCAATGCAGTGAGCCTCATCTCTTAATTTCTTATGCAGTTCGTTCCCTTGCATAGACAGGCTTTGTTTCTTGCTTCAAAGTTCATTTCAGTTCATTCTTGAATATAATGCAGCTCCTCATAGGCTCCTCAATAATAAATACATTAGAATAAAACTTTAATGAAAAAAAATAGGCAGTGTTCTGATCGGAATTAGACTAAAGCATTTGCTTTCAAACTGGAACAGGAGAAATTTGGTGTTAAACTTTATTGTTCTATTAGCATTTTAATGAAAAGACTTCCCAGGCGTTCCCTAAAGGTAAAGAAATGTGCTGTCTTTTAAAAGCTGTATTTTATTAAGAGTGGCAACCCAAGATGCAATAATTGCACTCCTGGGCAAGGAAAGGACCGTTTGGGCCAAGGCTGAAATTACAGTCAGCAAGGAAGTATACATTTGCTTCATTCACCTGCTAATAACGTGCCTGCGATTTCCCACGTGCTAGCCACAGTGAACTGAACTGGGGTTTTATTCCGTGCGAACATCTGATTCTCATTGTTGTGTGCGAACCATCCCAACTTTTTTGTCTTTATTTTGCATATTATTTAAGAAAATTCGTTGTAAACTTCTGTCCAGCTTGGCTTTATTCTAGCGCGTGCAGCCTTTCCTCACAGACAGGATCATGCTGCGTGCAAGGAACTATCAAAGGCTACATGGCATGAGCCTGCCGTGAGCCCGTGAGCTGCAAACTGCCCGATGTCCCACGTGGTGGGATGCTCTGCTCACCTGGGTAGCTGTTCCGTGGTGGTTATCGGGACTGAGCTCAGAGAGGCAGTGCTGAGGTGGGGGTACTTATCACTCCATGCTTGCTGCTTGCCCTAATGGGAATGTAGTGGTTCTCACGTTGTGTTTGTGTGTCATGCCGTTGTTCGTTGTGTGTTTTCTGAACATGTCCTCTTGGAGACAGCTGGGGTCTGATTCAGACCTGGTAACTCTGCCGTTTATTTCACTGTGTGCAGCTTGAAAGCAAGTTCATCAGTGGCTTGCTTTTGGTGTGTTTACATAAACCGAGTATCTATAGGACCTGTGGGTGCCACAGGGCAGGGTTCTGTGCTCTGGCACCTGTGCCAAATACTGAACACTCCTGGAGTAATGTGCAAACACCCGTCCTTGGGATGCACAGCTCACCTCTTCAGTAATCTCACAGTGAGCAAATATCATCCTCGATTATTTAGTCAAATCAGTTGAAAACGGACCCAGCAGAAGTAGGCACACAGAGAGCGAAAACATACTATTACTGGCAAAGACTTTAAAAATAATTATCCGTTTCAAAATATTTATGTAAGAATTAGATTACTTTCCCTTCACATTTGCAGTCAGACTACACTGTCCTCTTCTTCAGCACATATTTACAAGTGTCCTTAGCTGCAGGGCAGGTTCCTCAGGCTTTTGGCTGCAGTTGCTGCCTCTGTTTCATCCAGCAAGAATCTGCAGTGCTGCCAAGAGTGGGGGTCCCATCTAGGGATGCGTGATCCTGCTGCTTCCTGCTGCCAGCACCAAATTTCCTACAGCCACACGGAAAGCTGGCTGGTAGAGCTGATCCAGCAGAGAATTAATGGATGAAAACAAAACCCAGGCTCCTGTCCTTGTAGCAACGTGGTCGTATGATGAGCTGAAGTGATTGTGTAATGACACCTGCGTGCTGCGAGAACTGAGACCTGTACCTGGCTCCTAGTCTTTGCTTTTGAGAACAACAGTATTTGGCATTGTTTTCTCAAAGTAGCTCCAAGATGGCAAGTTCCCTTAGCCAGAAAGCTGACGATCTGAACTACAGGCAGCCAACTGTGCGGGTGTTGGACACAGTCAAAGGCCATGCAAATATGTAGATAACACTTGTGTAAACACAGGGCTTTCTTATTTTGCTTCATCTTTAATAATTGCTTCTTTTAAGTTGTGTTTCCTTGTAGGCAAGAGGTGAGAAGACAGTGAATAGCTCAGGAAATAATGAAGGGAGCAGAATAGTGGAGTGTTAGCTTGACTGCACATGCAGGGAGGAAGGTTGTGTATCCTGTCTACAAAAGTCTTTGCTAGTTACAAAGCCAAATGTCGTGTTGCCAGGAGCTGACGGGGGATGCTGTATGGACCAGGCAGCAGTGGCAGTAGGTAAATCTGAACTGAGGACAGAGCTGTGGTGCAGGCTCCCCTCTGGCCATATGGCCTGGTGGTAGCTCAGTAGTTAAAGCAACATCTGCAGTTCTGGGGGGTGCAGGAGGGGTGCTGGAGGTGTTTGTGGCTGCAGTGGAGCTCACCTGGGCATCCAGACAGGGGCCTGAGAGTCAGGCTGAGAGCTCCAAGAGGGCTGCTCTGAGGTGTGGGAGACGGGCAGCTGCAAGGCTAGTCTTCAGCTTCTTGTGCTGTTTGGAGCAGCTCTGGAGTTTCCGTGATTGTGGTTCTGCTTCTGTGAAAGCCAGATTGTGGTCTTTATTTTGACTGATTAAAATTTCATCAACTTTTATAATTAGTTCTAGTACAGTTTGTGTTAAAAAGTCCTCATCTGATACAGGGATTTGTTGTGCTCTTTGTATGGAAAGTAATAGAAAAAAGCATTTGATAGCGGGGGCTTCTGCACAATCATTTCTAGCAATTTTTGTTGTTACGGTTTTTTTTTTTCCCCTTGTTTTTAAAGTTAAAGTTTGTTCTAGAGTAGGTTATACTTTGTACATGGCTTAAACTTTTAAAAGCACAGGCAGCAAAATTATATGTGGTGAGAGGGAGTATTTAGAGCACAGCGATGTCTCTGGTGAACTAAAATGCAGGGCAGCAAAACAGCACCTCTTGAGGCTCTGTGTCCAGGCTGCTCAGTGTCCTCTGTTCCACTTTGGAAAAGGCATCTTGTCTCTCCACACCACCATTTCTCTTCTTTCTGAGCTCATGCGGTTCAAAGGAAATAAGAATTCTGGGTTAAAAACCAAATCTGTTGCAGAAGAAGTATTTAGATTGATTTATCTGTCTGTAATTTCCAGAAAATAATAAATTGGTGGTTTGCTTATTGCATTTTGCGAGGAACGCGCACAACTGTTGGGCTAATGTAAAAATGGCTTTTCAGCAATAATTATGGATATCGTGCTTCAGCCTCATTTAGAAACGTGTAATTGAAGTGATAGATAGATAAATGTAGTGCTTATAAATAGTTTAGGTTTGCTAATGTAATAATGAGCCGTTCTTTCATTCTCTCTCTCATTTTTACTTTTTCCTACATAACTTTGCTTCTGGGGCACAGGTTTTTTTTGTTTGTTTGTTTGTTTTTGTTTGTTTTTTTCCATATTTGTTCTTCCCGAAGGGTATGGCTGTGCTGCCCTGCAGACAAACCTCTTCAGGTGAGCGTCTGGCCATGCCTGAGGGCTGCTGCCCCGACCTCCCTGGGTACTGGGCTGCTGCATGGTCACCAGGTATTGCTCTGCAGGGTGAGGACAGGTGGGTACAGGCCTGCTGGCTCTGCACCTGTGTCTGTACCTACCTACCAGAAGAGTGCGCTGGGACCAGCTGGAGGAAGAAGGCACGCTGCAGGCTGGGGACGTGCTGGAAAGATCTGTTTTGTAGGCTGTGCACAGCATTGCTTGGAGAGTGGTGGGGCCTGGAACACCTGAAGGTGTTGTTTGTGTTTTGCTGGTGGTTTAGGCAGGACGGGTGCTGCCTCTTATTTGTATCTTTCATTTTCATCTTTCATTTTGTTTTCTCATACATAAGCCAGTTGAGGTCTGAATGGTTGCTGTGTGATTTTATTTTGACTGAGCAAATACAAAGGGCCAAAGTATTAAGCTGAAGGAAAGAATGGAGCTGCCCAGGCTTACAATGCAGTGATTGCTGCAGGTGAAGCTGCGTGGTACGGTGCCTGCTTCTGAGCAATGTCAGCCCTGCTGTGTGCAAGGAGGGTGAGAAATGCTTCTCCAGAAGGAACAAGGTATGAGCAGCGCAGCAGTAGTACACATCCAGGTTTATATAGAAAGGATCTGCTAGTGACTTCTGCTCTTCCATGTCACTGGTGGGGAATGGTGGCTGTCTGCTAACTTTGGCAGTGTCCCAGGTGCTTTGTTTTCAGCTGCATAATAGGTAACCTTGGACTGGCCAACATCAGGTGCTGTCTCAGGTGTCTTTTAGTGCTTGTATCATCGACATATTGACTGGCACCTCGAATAAGGCTGTCTCAGGGCAGTCAGTAAAAGCAGTGTTTCATGTGTAGTAGATTTTACGAGTTAAAAAAAAGGAAGATCTAGAATATTTATTCTTCCTAATGACAAACTCGCTAGGGAAAACTTAGAGTCAGTAGGATCTGTGTTGTTTTTTGTTTGTTTTTAATGATCCCTTTGCTTTGGATTGGTTTCACCCACAGACTTGTTGCTTGGTAACTCTCTATGGTAGACAAGGCAGGAGGATATAGTCTTCAAGAAACCTCTTTCTGCTCTCACCAAAGTAAGTGGCAAAGAAAACTTCCATGGGCATTGCAGAAAGTTTGTTGGACCAGAGCCGCCTTTAGGAGATGACAAAAAAAGAGAGTGGGCAGGTGGTGGAACGACCGGTCACTGCGGGTTTTCTTAATGTGTAGGTAGTGCGTTCACTTTCGTGTGAGGTGCAGCAGATAAAAGGTGGGGACAGGTCAGCATCTGGGGTCCAAGTAATCAGGTACACTAAGCGCAGACAGCGCGACTTGTTTTCCTCAAGCTATGAAGAGCATCCCCTCTTCTCTTTGCTTCAGAGCAAGCTAATGCATCTGTCCACCAGCCCAGAGTTATCAGTGAGAGGTTATAGGTGGGTAACAAGGGTAAAATACTGCATTTAAAATGGCAGGAGACTGAAAAGGTAAATGTAGGGGCAGATGTCTGGCTGTAAGGATATTCTCATGTTATCTGGGGGAAGCTGCGTTTGTGCTGAGGCATGACTTGCCTGCTCGTAACCATGGCACCTCTGTATACCCCAAAGAAGTATACGTGGCTGCAAATGATGGCTCCAGGATGTGTTTTTTCTTTTTCAAAGAACAGCCAAGAATGGGCTGTGCATTCCAGCCCTCCTTCGCGGTGCTGCCCAAGCCTCTCTCAAATAGTGAGACCTTTGCCATGCAGCAGTGTGGCTGCTTCCTTCTGTGAGCAGAGCTGGTTATTCAATTTCAGTGTCCACTAAAGCAATCTCTAAAAGCAGTTAAAATAAAACTCATTACAGTGTGCATGGGCTATGGTATGTTTTGAATCCTGAGAATGTACCATAATAAACTTTCACTGGCTCTCCGTCTCTGCGGCAGCAGACAATGAAATTTACATTTCCACTGTGTATAAGAAGCTGAAAAGATGAATCCCTACAGAATAGAGTCTGAGGACCATTGCTTCTTTGTTTGCTGAGAAGTAGTTATTATTTATTTGTGAGAGAAATGCGGAAGTCACCTCCAAAGGTGAAATCTTCAGTATTTCTAGAAGAGGAAGATGAGCATTCTGTGACTGACAAACAGCTGAGTTTTGTACAAACACAGAAGATTTTTTTTCTCCTTTGTTTTACAGCTTGGTTCTTCTAAGCAGTGTGAAGATACCTCCATCCCCCTTCGCCCGTCACTGAATGTGTTACCCTTCCCAGAGGCTGGGCTTGTGCTTGCAGAAAGCCGCCTCTGTTGGCACAGCCCTCCTGGTGAAGCAGGGCCCTGGCTGATCCCTAACGTCAAGTGAGCTTGGCCGGTCGGAGCCGCTGTTACTACACACCCAAACGTAGCACTGGCACCTTCAACTGACAGAGGTCAGCTGAAAAACAGGCCTGCTGTCGGAGAGAGGAATTTCTTTTTCCCTGTGAAAGACGCAGAAATGCTAGATTCCCAAACTCGTGAGGGCTGGTTTTCGTCTAAGTGGAGCATGTGGCCCAAGAGAGGCTGTATGTACTGATTCCCAGTTAAACTGAGAACCACAGGTGCTGCAGCTCATTCCGGAGCCCAGAACTGGAGGTATTTGGAAGGCTGAGTAGAAGTAAGGGGTTGGCCTGGTTTGATGTGGTTGGAATCTTGTTTTATTTGTACAGTGCAATTGCTTCTTTTTGGGCCAGCCATTTCCCCAGTGCATGGCATTATTTTCCTTTGTTTCCTTACCTCTTGGGTAAGGTTGCTGCACTTCGACATCACTTGCCTCCTGGAAATGTCAGCTCTTTGTTGTCAGGCTCGTGGTGTTTGTGACAGCTGTCTGAAAGAGAGCTATGCAGAATAAATTATAACAGCCACGAGAACTTAAGGTATCTGCAGCAAAGCACCTTGAACTGTTTGTTTTACCATTTGGTTCAGCACATTGCAAGGCATGCCTCTGCAAAGCTGTATGTATCCTGGGTTGCTGTTAGCAATCTAGCCTTGCTCAGCATCTGCTCCCTCCACCTTGCCAGAGTATCCCAAAAGAAACCCATCACCAGCCCCGCAACCAGAGGTTGTGTCCTGGCTGTGGGGAAGTCCAGTGAGAGAAAAACAACCGAGCCCCATCACCAAGCCCCTTACAGAAGCTGTTCCTCTATTGTAAGGCTCCAGTGTCACAGGGAAGTTTGGTGCATGAAGAAATTGAGGTGGGTGTCAAACCACCTGGAGTTCATGAACTAGAAAGGAACTGAGCTGAGGTCTGCTCTTGGGACCACAGGTCCCAAGTACCAGAGGGGCTATATCTGGCACTGTCTGACTACCTATCAGAGATGGAAAAATTCTTCATGGAAGTGTTTAGGATCTACTTTTGCAGGCAGGGCTGCTTTGTTCCAACTCATTGGCCTGGTAATGTGTGTGTGCTGGATCCAGCCTCAGTCTAACAGAACTCTGGGATCCTTTGAGATGAAGGATGCTACACATGATTATTATAAATGATTTGAGTTCTACATGAATACAGCTAAAGCAACTTGGTATCCAGGAGGTGATTTGGCCCGCCTTGCACGTTTTCAGAAAGCTGTTTTGTGTGTTTTTCGGCATCATTTAAAAAGTGCTCTCTGGCTGGTGGTTATGAACATAATCTTCCAAATGTGTGTGGAATCTAAATTGGCTCAGAGCAACTTGTCAGAATCTGCACCCAGTCTGCAGCAGGAGCTCTGGGAAAGATGTGAACTGCCTTTGTTCTTTGCAGTGGGGGTGTTAACTCTGAAGTTTATGATAATGTACTTGCCAGCATTGTTAATTATTCCACTGGAAGGGGGGAGCTGGAGAGTCTGCACCATTTGCCTGAGTGAGGGTCTTGTTGGGGGGCAGCAGTTCTGCATCTCGGATGGGTGGTGTCTGGGCAAGGCCCGTTGCCTTGGGGAGGGGTCTCTTCAGTCCCTCATTTGTGTCCTTCCCATTCCTCTGTGATACGAGCAGGATTCTTTGGGAAACCCAGATTAGCAGGCTCTCAATGCTCATGACGTTAAAGAAATGATTTTTTTTTTTTTTTCCAGTGGATCCTCACAGTTGTGGAGCTCATTAACCTGAATGGCTCAATTAGCCAAATGCTAACCTGCTGCCATTGCTGCTGCTACTGTCATCGTTGCCACTTTAGAAATGTCGTGCTCCATGCACTTGCTTTAAATGTGCCACTTGTGTGTATCTCTGGGGAGAAAGATCAGGCATATAGATTTACACACATATATATGTATGTATTACATATATCACTGCAGTAGTACTGAGATAATGTTGAGTAGGCACTGCCCTAATACAAACTGTCAATACCTTGAGCAATGTTATGTTCTCCAAGCACTTGGAGGAAGAAACTTTCCCTGTAGGGCGAGAGGATTACTGCAATTAGCAGAATTACATTCATGTGCTTCTCATTGTCACGGTGTTAATGAACATTTTGATTTTACTTGAATATTTTAGAGCGCCTTTTGAAATAGCTGTGTAGGGGTCTGGATTAAAATGGGCTGGTTTCACTCGTTTTGTCTGCCTCGTCACCATTAGAGCCTCAGCTGAGCTGCTGTGGCTTGGCTGCATCTTGGTGCCTGTGCTCAGGGCAGTGGCAGAGAACAGACCCTGGGCACAGCTGCCTGTGAGCAATGCGTTTGTTTGGGGTCCTATCAAAACGGCTTTCTTGTACCTGATTTCACAAGATGATTTTAATTATGGGGGTCTTGGCAATCACTGTTGTTGTGTCACGGCCTGACACGCTCACTTCTTTAGCTTGTTCAGTGAAACTGCAGGCTGAGCGTACTTGGGCACACGGGGCTGTGTTTCGCATTTCAGAAGACACGCCTCATAATGTGGATGTTTGACACGTGATTTCTCCAGAACTGACCAACAAGGCAGAACACGTGGTTTGTTTGGATTAGCTTTTCCTCCCTTTTTCTCTGAAGAATAAATAAAGCTATCCCCTTTTTGTACCTCAGGACCACTCTGTGTCACCAGCCCCTTTGCCAGGATCTCTCTCAATGCAAGCTTTTGTTTCAGAAAGTAAAATAAAAATGGAGAAGAAAGTTTATATTCCTTTGGTTATGAAAACAAGAATCCAAATATCCGTTGTTGCACCGACATTTTTTTTTTCCTAAATATGCAGCGTGTGCCTTTGCAAGTAGCAGAGGTCATTCAGTACCAGCTCATCCTGTATGAAATGAAGCCTCTGAGAAGAGAGGAAGGTGGCGTACCCTCAAGTTACGGTTTATATGCATCAGCCCCTAGAAATAGGGGTGCAGGATGCGTTTCTGCTTACCTCTACTTTGCAGAAGCTTCACCAACTTTTTTGAAGCCTGACTCTGCTCCCATTGGTCCCTGTGGGGAAAGACAAAGCACGTGGGCATATGAAGTGGATAGCGAGCTGACTCTCGCTTCTTTGGGGAGGCAAAGCTGAGTGCCTGAGAGGCTTTACCCAAGGGGCGTACGCTCTGTTTGATAAATAATCAGGATAGAGACGGTTTTGCTGGGAAATTTTACTGCCAGGAAGATGAACAAAAAAGGAAGGAAGGAGGCGATGCTCAATGCATGGGATAGGTCGGGCTTTGGCCAGGTGGAGCCCCCAGGGCTGATAGCCTTTGCTTCCCCCATGCCCTTCGCGCTGAGGATGGAGGCGGCAAGCACAGGTCAGTGCTGTGTGGTGACTCGTGGGCCTGGCTCTGCCTCCCACCTTCTGTGTAAGCCTACAAGCCACCTGCAGCGGCCAGGCTGGCAGCTGTGTGCACCAAAGGGCGCCGGCTTTCTCTTGGTAACAACTGGGTATGTCAGCAAACCCCACGGGGTGGAAAGGCTGGCAGGTGATAAACATGCTGCCGTCTGTGCCGTAGGCAGGAGCTCCTCTTTCTGGACTGTGCTGTTGCTGGGTGCTCCTGCTGGCCATTCAGCTGGTAACGGGCTGGGGAAAGAGCAGCCCTTGGGGTGAGGGTTCCCAGTTCATCTCTCACTGAGCCGTGCCACATTGCAGTACAGTACACATGGATCAGCCTGCCGGCTGCTCATCTCCATTTGTTCTTTTTTGCCAGGCATGTCATTTAAATTTACCTCCATCCCACACAAACCAGGTACTAGCATTATCGCACTGCATTATTATTGAAAGTTATTCGCATTAGCAGTGCTTTATCGTAAACAAAGGGTAAAAAAGACTTTCACCATGTGTCAAAGCATGGTGCTTCACGTGAGTACTCCTTGTCTACCTCTTTCTTCCTCAAAGAACCTCAAGAGGTTCTTTGGAGAACCTCTTACTTGGGAACTTTATGGCACACAAAAGGGCAGCATCAGTGGGGTGGGCTCCCACTGCCCAGCAGTGACCCAGGCCATTATGTGAGCTGAGGCAGATGCTGGCCAGGACAGGATGGAACCTTATTTCTGATCCATCTTGGTCCTATGCTTTGGTTTTTGATCACGATCAATCTGTTTTGTGGGGCAGGATGGAATTTAGTGGTTGAATTACAGTGAAACTATTAATGTCACGCTGTCTTACCTTCCCTTCAACTATGCTCATGGCTGACGTATGGGTCTCTCTTATTTTTTCCATGTTTGTGAGTTAGAAGTGAGACAGGGGTCTCTTGCTCTGTCCTTATCTGAGGTTTGCTGGCTCAAAGTCTCTCTGCAGTGCTGAGTGAGTGCTAGGTGTCCAGCTTTGGTACCATGCAGGGGTGCAGCTTCCAAAAGCTGCCAGAAGTGCTCTGGAAGGCTGTGGGGTACTGGCTGAGACACGAGGAGCTGCTCAGAGCAGGGCTCTGTCCTGCAGGGGTGGCCTGGGGCTCCATGGAAACTGATGTTGGCTGAAATCTTGCAGGAGGCTGTCTGCGATTTTTGCCCAGATTCCTGCCCCACAACACCTCTGCCTGTGATGTACCGCTTCTGAAGTGAGTTACAGCTGGTAGGGCTGTGTACCTAACCAATTTTAAAAGTGAGTAGAGAAGATACAGCACTTTGTATTTTGTGAACAAAGGTGGAGAGCGATGTCCATAGCAGAGCCCTGAACATTACACACCCAGTAAAGTCATATAAAGGCAAGCAGATGTCCACCTCGCCTCAAGCTTGAGATTATAAACTGAACTACAGAAAATGAGTTAATTCTTTGTCTGGTGGACAGCTCTGATTTGTTGTAAGGCTATGCACAGAAACATTGCAGCTTGGAGCGTGCCAAGCTGTATTTGCTGGTTGGCTGGATATTTATGTCAGGTTGCCAGGCAAATTCCTATACTGTGATGCTGCAGGCAAGGTCTTGGGGGTGGGGGAGATGGGTAAACATCTTAGAAAGATCTAAAGGTGTAGGAAGAGGTTTGGAGGAAAAGAATGAGGAGCTGGGATTGCCAGTTGTGAAAGTTGCGTCTATTTTTGTCCTCTGTTGCTGAAGCAGAGGAATGCAGGACTGAGCTGTTCTGCAGCACTGCCGAGTTAGCATCTAGGTTGGTCTGTACCTCTGTGTCATGAGCAGGGACTGTCTAATGCAGAACTTCACCAGCTAGTCAGTCCCTGCAATGTGATTTGAGTTTATGTCACTGCTTGGACATTTGCATGTTTATGGAGTCCTGAATACTCAAAAACCTGTAATAATTTCAGTTAAAGGCTCTGTTCTGCCAGTGCAAACCACCCAAAGTAATTAAATAGACAGTAAATCTATCTGCGCTGCGTGCAACGGTTCCCTTTTTCACCCTCGGCTGCTTCTTTCTACAGACTGTGTGTCACCCATCAGCTTCAGACCTGTAGTTTATGGTGCAGGTTGATCTCCTAATCACCATCAGAGTGCACAGGGAGAGCTGGAGGCTCCCTCTGTTTGTAAGCCTGTGCTGTGATTTACTGGAAGGCAGTATATGCAAGCTGAAGCAGTAATGTTCTTAAACAAAAGCTATATCAGGAAACAGAAGTAAAGGCCAAGATTGATCTTTTCTATATGTCGCTACCAAACAGCATCCCCTTTGTCAGCAGCACATGTAACAACCACAAACTAGGCATGTCCCTAGCTTTTAGTTCCTGTACGTGGCAGGGCATTCTGTTCTCCATGCACTCTCAGAAATAGCTAAAATGATTATAAATGTGTTTTGGCAAACAGAAGCTTTTTTTTTGTAGCAAATATAGTTGCTAGATAAACTTGGGGGTTGCAAAATGCTGAGGTTTAGCACTTCGCTGGACAAGCTGTGTGTGTTTTTGAGACAACCAGCAGATGGGAGACTGAGCAAACCACTATCAGACACGTTTGTGACTCACAGGAGCTGGGAGTTTTGAAGGGAAATCGTCTTCAGTAATCACAGCCTTAGCACGTCAGGGAGGGCATGTTTTTCAGTTACTGCTCTTTCCTCCTTTCTCAGACTTGGTTGGAAATCAGGTTTATCTCATTCTCTTTTGGTTAAGAAATGATGAATTTGTATTTTCAATCATTAACTTTATTTCTCTTTTGGAGAAGGGCAACAGGAATTTACTAGAAAGGTGGGGCTTGCATTCTTCCTGTCTCTTTAAGGATGTCAGAAACAATCCTTATGTTTTATTTGAAGTTGTGATATGTAAGAATGTTGTATCCCTATAGTGACTGAACAGTTCCTTGCAGGCAGCTGGAGCAGGTACATGGAGTTAGTTTGTTTTTAGCAGAAACAAAGAAGTTGTGTCTTGTGTGGGAAGACTTGAAGGGCAGGAATTCTTATTGAAATGAATTCTGGAAAAAGCCAGCCCAGGAGAGGTAGCTCCCAGTTTATTTATGGAAGCTGATAATGAAATGGTAGATAACAAGCTAGCATGATGTACAATCTGGAGGGATGAACCTGTACTTGAGATTTGACAACACTACTCTTAAAAAATATTTACTGCCACAATTTAAGTAGAGAGTACCAAGAGAAGCAATGTTTTATTTCTGTCAGTTGGCCTTCACTATAACATAAAAACAAGTAATTTAAATAGCAAAGGTTCCAGTAACTATCATCCACATTAATATTCATCTTCATGCACACCCACGTGATGCCTGTGTTCTTCCTGTGCTTTGGGTGGGAGCCTGGGTACCTGTGGTGATGTTCAGCTCAAAGCTCCATGGATACAGTGACCAGTCTACATGTTAATGGGTAAAACTTGCCTTTGAAGGCCAGTTTTTTTTTTTTTTCTTCTTCTTTCTGTTGGAGACGGTGGTAAGATTCACCACTGGAAACAGCCTCCTTCATTTTAAGCTGCTGATAAAATAAAATGGTATTTTTCTTGTTACCTGGGAAGTGGTCATTGGCAAAATTGTACTCGGTGGTTGTTTTTAATGACTCTACATACTTTCTGCTATTCTTTCCTTCCCTCTTGCTTCCTTGTTACTGAAGGGCTAAACAAAAATCCTATTTTACTACAGAGCTCTTAATGCTGTAGTTTTTCTTTTGCAAGGAGATGTGCTTCGTACATGTCCGGTGTTCTGATCCTGTTGATCTACATGCAATATTTGGAGTTCCTTCCTGAAAGGATCTAAGATTTTTTAAAAAGTGAAAAATTAACTGCTTTTCAGGGAGAGATACTAGAAACCAAGAGCTGACTACTTACATTTTAGAACACGGAGCTGTGTCTTTCCGCGTGGTCTCCCGGCAGCAGTTTAGTCACATACCAGGCCTAATTTCCAGGTTGCTGCCAGGTGTCGTTTCTAAGCTCCTGCCTCAGTTTTACAAGCTGAGATCGGTGCTCCCTCACCCTCCCGCTTCCCAGGTTGCAAAGGATTTATTAAAACTGCAGCTACCTCCTTGGCTTCCTGGAGCCTGTTCTTCATGTCACTGCTCTGCTTAATATGTTGGCATTATTAAAAATCTAATCAAGCTTGCAACTCCATGTGACTGTGGTTTCCTCAGCCTGGTTTACTGCTTTTGCTGTCTGTCCTCTCTCATGAGCGTGAGCTCAGCAGTCATAAGAAACAAAACTCTCACAGGAGAGTTTGCTGGAGAAAAGCCATCGGGTGAAAGCCTTGGAGTTCCAGCAAGGGGCTGGCAGTGCAGCTGGAGGAAAATGGCCAAGGTGAACTGATCGGCCATTTGTTTCCTTTGGGGGAAACACCAGATCTTTCTGGATATTCTTTTTTGGTTCAGTACAACATTTTGTCATCCCTCAGTTTCCACCTACACAAGGAATTCCTGGGAATCTCCCCAAATGAAGCACTGCATGCTCTGAAGGCAGTGGTCTTGAGGAAGGATGTGTGGTACTTCTTTAATTGACATCAGGGTCGGAGCAGGTTCCGTTGTAGTTTAGGTGAAGAACAGATCCACTGCCTGTGGAGGAGGGAGCCTGGCAAAACACTGCGAAAGCAAATGGCCCTGTGGTCACACGCAGGGATGGGTTTTGGACCCTCCCTTGAAGGCTGTCCCAAGCACAGCTTTCCAAGCTTTTCCACACAAATGGAAGTACCTGCCCACTGCGGTCCTGGGGGGATTGGCAGGCAGCTGTACGGAGTTACTAAAAATCCATTGCAGAAACAACTTTCTCTTTACAAGAATGCAATAAAATTGTGTGTCTCATGCAACTTTGTAGCTCAAGCACCTAGAGATGGGGGTTTGTGTCCAGAGGTCTGAGCAGGGCAGGCTGTGAATATCTTGGGGACAAAGCCACCTTTGAGGCAGGTGTACGGGGGGGTCATGTAAAGGCACTGGCTGAGCCCGGGGATCAGATCGCGCCCTGCGTGCATTTGGAACAGTGGCTGAAGCTCAGGTGGGAATTTGGTCCCTCCCCAGCAAGCAGATGGACTAAATTTTGAGCTCACCACTGTCCCAAGACTCCCGTAATGCTCCCTCCTCCTTCCTGGTGTCGGAGGGGTTGGGGAAATACGGTATTTCATCATTTATCCTGCTGTGTGGCTTAAGTGCGAAGCTCCAAAGGAACTTTCTGCCTGGAGTCCCTTGCCAGTCAGCAAATGCCATACTGTTTCTTGGGGTGTCTGGCTCAATGTGGGAAAAGCCTTTAAGGATGGAAAAATGAATTTAAGATGCACTTTTAGGAGTCAATTCCTCAAGTGAAGCCGTTAAAGAAAACGGACGGGCAAATCGTCCCATCCTGGATGCAGCCCCCAGGAGGGCTGTGGTGCCTGCTCCTTGCTCACCATGCTCTGGCTGGAGTGGGCTGTCAGACAGGAGGTGAATGCTGCGCGGAGGGGAGGGGTGCAGGCAATGGTGCTGGGGTTTCGCATCACTTTGCGCTTCCCTTTGAAGCCGAAGGCGTGTTTAATGGCAACGTTTTGCCACCCAGAGAGACCGATGTGAGAGATCTGTCTGATTTGCCTTGCTTATTGTTGATAATTCAATTCAGAGCAACACTGCGTCTCTGCTGCAAAGTTAAGCAGTAGCTTCTGTTCTAATCCCCTGGTACCAGCGCTCATCTCCCAGCCCTCGCTGCTCCCCGGTGAGCACCGGGTGTTCTTTGTCTGCAGCAGCTTTCTTGTCTCGCAGGCCTACTATTTTCATTCACTTCCTAATTTCTTTCTCTCCCTTTCTTCTGTCTGTCTCCCTCCAAATCTGCGTTAGGTGATGCATGCGTACAGAAGGGGCTGTTCCTAATGAGCTCCCAGGCAGAGAGAAGGCAAGATAGATCACTGCTAAAATTGAAAGAGAAGGGTGGGGGCGGGAGCTTGCGCTGAGGGGCACTGCATTTTTTAATAGATTCTTATTTAATTAAGAACACTTCTGGAGGGATGAGGGATGATGGTGTCTTTAGTAACATATTAGAGGACAGCAGAATGGTTGTTTAGATATTTTCCCCAAAGCATCCTGGGATTTCTGAGAACTGCCTTTGTGCTTTTACTTCAGGTGCTGCGGTTAATAAAGAAAGGAGCACAACTGTAAAGCCATTGTGAGGTACCTGTGTTGTCTGAAGGGCATTGAAATGAGCTCCTTTGGATGCACACGGGAGGTCTGATTCCTGTCTGAATAGGCACTAAAAATGGGGAATGAGTTCCAGGCTTTCCTGACTCCAATTGGGTCAATTTGACTCGTTTTAAGGAAGAAAAAGTATTTTTAATTAAAAATTCACAAATAGAAAAGAAGTATCACCTGAAAGTAAGAAGAACTGCCATTATTAGAACAAAAGCGTTTTAGTACAGGTTATGATTTAGGAAAGAAAGAAATCATCAAACTTGGGGAAGCCATGTTCCCCCCTAGGACAGCTGTGGGGCCAATTCGACTTTGTTAGTGCCAGGGGTTCGTGCTCACTGCCCGGCGTAGTTTGCAGGGTGCATAACTAGGCAACGTCCTTCCATCTGCGTGCCAACTAGAAGTGAGTGGGATGAAATGAGACTTCACTTTAGTCATCTAGAGAATGGTTAAAACAGTGCTTGCAGCTTCAGGCACATCACATAGCCTTCGTGGTGGAGGCAAGGCTGATGTAAGAGCAAATACAGGCCTGAAAAGGAACTGGTCACATTTCCAGAGGAAGCACCAAGCACTCGGGACAGTCTTGTCTTATGCTGTAAGTGTGCTTTATACCGTGATGGGCTAGGCCGGCTCTTTCTATACCATCTTCTATTTCTTACACAATCCTGCATGTCTCTAGCATCAGTCTGGGGGTGGTGACAAGGCAGAGGGTTGGCTTAGGGTTCATATCTTCTTTGTGCAAAATATTCTCTTACCAAACATTTTCTGTGATAGCAGAATGGAAGAAACCCTGAGCCATACTCAGACCTAGCAAAGGCAAGCTTAAGGTAGGGGTAGGTCCTTCGAGGAGCTGTGCTGATGGGTGAGTGACTCCCTGCGATCGGCACTGTGGCTCTCGCTGACCCTTGTAGGAGATGAGCTGCCCTGCCAGTCTGTCGGCACTGCCCACGTGGGTGGTCCTTCAGCCAGTTCAGCTGAAGTCAGCTGAGCTAAGTGCTGGGTGTTCGCTAAGCACCAAGTGGTTTTAGCGGAGGGAAGGTTAGGGGGCCCTGCAAGCCGCGGGTCGCGGCGCTGGGGGTAACACCGAGCCCAGCTGTGCATGGCTGCTGTGTTCTTCAGGGTGAGCAGGGAGGCCTGAGGTTGAGTTTCTGTGGCATCGCATCGTTTTGGAAGCTAGGCACGGTAGTTAAACTTGCATTTTCTTAAATATGTGTATGTACGCTGTGACCTCGTTATCAATTGTGATTTTGCTGTCTTTTTCTTTCCTTTTTGAAAATAAGAACAGAAGCTTCCCACTCTTCATTGCAGCTGTGTTAAATGTCAGTGTAAAGCCGACAGATCTTTGGAGAGCGGCGGTAAGAATGCCTGTTGCAAAATTCTACCTGATCCTTTCCTCCATAATGACACAAACCGTGCCGGTTACTTGTGGTGACATCTGAGAACAGGGTGGTTAAGCAGATGCAGTTCATCTAAAATGTAGGGAGTTCTTCATAACCACTTTAGAACAACAGGAGTTTGTTTATTTCTGAAGCAGTGTTATTAGCTACAGGTCCCACTGTATCCTAGCAATTTGGCTGTGTCAAAGAAATGATTAAGCTGCAGCTATGGGACTCGAGTAAAACTGCCACATCACATTGGTGGTATAATTTGTGTTAGTGCAGCAGCCATTTCCAGGTTTTTCTACTTGGGACTCTGTTGCAGAGTCAGTTTTGATTCCTCATTCCATTTTATTGCAGAGACATGAGGGGTTATGTATTGGTAGCTAAAATTTGTCTTAGTTGGAATTTAGGGATTGAGGAGTTATTCTGCCTATCTGCAGTGATGCTTTGAGTATGGCTGGTGGCAAACCCACTTTGGGGCCAGATGTGTTCTGCTTTCCTGTCAGCCTCAGAGCTTGGCTGTGCGTGTAACTGAGCTGTCATATACGGGATCTGCACTCCACAGAAACCCCCCGCATGAAGGCTGCCCTTTAACAGTGCGGTGTGCACTGAACGAGTTCACGGGTAGCTCAGGGGACGGTTTTTCAGAAGCACATAGGGTGGGAGATTCTCAGTGAAAGTGAGCTCCTGACCACTGTGATTCCTTGATCTCTCAAAACGATTCTGCCTGGGATCAAAATATTCTCTTTTTCTGTATTGAGGCAGCTTCTTCCTGTTGATTATTTTTTGTTAAAAATTACCATGGAATCTAGCTTGCTTTATATACGTCAGCCAAACCCACTAAGCACAGCAGTAACCATGTCCAAGGACGACAGCAGTCCATTTGGATCGTTTTCCTAAACCAAGCACTGGTTTCTTTTCAGTTATATGCCTTTAAGCCTCCAGCCTCATGCTTGCTGCCTTGTGGAGAAGCTGGCTTTATGATTTGCATTCTTGACCGTGAAGAATTGCATGATTTTTATTTAGCAGCTTGAGAGATGTCATAAAGAAAAAATATTAGCAGGCACTACTTAGCCACATGTTTCGTTTCCTTTAGTCCCACAAGTGCTAAATTCTGGGTTTAATTTCATTATTGAAATTGCAGGGCCTAGTAAAGATCTGGCTGCAGTCCCAAAATGGCCTCTTGAAAAATACCTCTTAAGTTGCAGCCGAGCCCAGTAACCTGCTGCAGACGAAGGTCTCAGGGTATCACTGGCACCAAACAGTAACTGCTGGTTTGCAGGCAGCAGCAGCTCAGCATCTGACAGATTCCCTGGGAAATGCAGCCAGGTGCACACGGGCGTGCTGCTCGCAGTCTCCAGACCCGCTGTAATGAGGGGGAAGCGTCCGGTTAGACCTGGGACTTGGGCAAGGCCTCAGAGGTGCCGGGCCTGGCCCTGGCTGGCCCTGTCCTAGCAGCGATGCACACACGCTGCTCGATCAGCTGGCTGCTCCAGCCACCCACGCAGGTTCGAGCAGCACAGGGCTGTCCCAGCGCACACCTCAGTGCTGTGGGGCTCTGGAGCCTTGTGGCAGGTGGAGGCTGGCCTGAGCAGGGCAGTGCAGGTCTTGGGAATGCCAGCCTTATCCGCAACATGCTCAAAGCCTGCCTGGCCCTGTAGAAAAAGAAATAGCTTCTAAATTCAGGTTTGCTTTGGTATTTCAGCTTGTTGGGAATGGGAAGGCTGTGTATTCTGGCAGGTGTGCGTCACTGCAGGCAGCATGCTGGTTCGGTTGAAATGAACCCTAGCAAAGGCTGCAAATTTTACAAGTAGAAAGTTTCCATCTTCTGTGCCGAAATGCCACCAGTTACGTCAAAACTGCAGGCACAGTGTGAGCAGCGGCTCACACCGTGAGGGCCTTGGAGATGCAAATGTTACTGCCTGAAGATTTCCACTGATGGCATGCAACTAATAGCTGCGCCCTGCTCGGCCTGGGCAGGAGCGAGCTGACAAGGTGTGAGTGCAAGAGGCATGAGGAGAAACTGGAGATGTGTGGAGAGGAGCACAGAGCAGGTAACGAAGCTGGGAATCCTCACCGCAGGCCGTGAGGATGGGTGAAGGTCTTCAGTGGGTCAAAACTGATAAGGGAAGGAGCCTCTGTTTCCCTTGCTTCTCTGCAGTCTTTAAACACCAATTGCTGGGCACTACCAAGCTGAGTGGACATGTGATTGAGGATAGGGTGGCAGTTCTTGTAGGAACTGGGAGATTCTATGATATTCTGAATCATTTTGTTTAATTCATTTAAAAAATGATAGATTGGTGAGGCTGCCTAGGGAGAACACAGGCTAAATGCACTGCTGTCAGTCAGTGTGCAGTTCACTGTGGCTCAGGTTTGGTACGAACATTGTATTTATCTTCCCAGGGAAGGAGGACTGGATAATTCTCAAGTGCTGTACCCACTTGATCTTCTCACTTGTTCAGATAAAACGTAGCAAAGCTTAGGGACTGTGTGCCAGCATGTGCATACACATAGGTTGTGGCTGATAGGAGCTGCGCGACCTGGTCACATTTGTGTGGACACCGACCCAAAGTCTGCATCCACACAGAGGAGGATGGCACATTTTAAATATATCAGCTTGTGTTTTTACCAGCTGGCACATTCCCTGACCACCATCAGCCAGTACCACCCAGCTGGAAGCCTCACGCTACGCCCAGTGTGCCCCAGGGCTGGAGCCTCGGCACAGGACCTGCTGCCCAGGGGGCTCGCAATCGAGCTGTGCTGTTCCTCTCGGCTCCCTGCAGCTGGAAGTGCCGCCTCCTTTCTGGGAGAGCCTTTCTGAAGCTCAGCGCGATGCCGTCAGCACGGAAGCAGTGAGCTCCTGCAGTCCTTTGTGTCACTTTGGGAGCCTGGGGAGGCTGAAGGGGAGCTGCTGCTCTGAGTGCTTCCTGACCCCGCTCCTCTGCTGCAGGAACGTGGGAATTAACCTCATTAACGGGGACAGATGCTGATGGGGAGGGGAGGGTTGGCCCGGGAGCTGCTGTGGTCCCCACGGCTGCACTGCCCCTGTCCTCGCTGTCTGGAGGCACACACCCTGCACCTGCTGGCACTGGGGTGTCAGTCCACTGCCTCTGCTGGTCCTTGTCAGCCACCAAGCATTTAGCATTGAGAAGTGCACGTTAGATTCCAGAGTCAGATTTGGATTTCAGCAAAAGTCCCTACAGAAGTTCCAAACCGTTACAGGATTTTGGTTTAACTTAATTTCTTTTAGTTTGTTTCCTTTATGCTTCCAAAGGTTTCTAGATGTGAGCACCTGCAGAAGCTCAAGAGCAGAAGCAATCTAATTTTTCAGAGATAGTGAAGTCATGTCACTGCTGATTTCTCTAACTTGCTTTTTTTCTTTCCAAATAAATAATTCCTGTGGTGACCAGGAGAAGTGAAAAGGCAAGGAGGGTTTGGATGCTGTTGGTGATGTGAACCTTCCCAAAGCCACCATGTGTCAGCTGTATTTTCGAGACTATCAATTGTAATTTTGCAGTACCTCAGACCATGCGAGTTATTTTTGACAGATTCTGCCAACAGCATCCTTGGGCTTCTGAGAACGAGGGCAGTCTGGCAGTGCCTTCTGAAAGAACATTTATCCTCATCAGTAAGATAAAGCTGTCAGAGGAAACCAGAGACATCCCTGGAAATAAATAATGATTCAATATGCAAAACTAGTTTTCTAGTCCCAGAGAAAGGTAGGAGAGGCATGTGTCTGAGAGCAGCACTGAGCATTCAGATGAGCGAGGGAAAGGAGAATTGGGATGACATGGTGAATTAAATGTTCTGGAGGATTTAAAAGATAGAAATTATTTTATTTCTGAAATGTTTGCTCAAAATACCAATTTATCAAGGGTAATCTCTTTGCGGCGTTTCAGGCACTTTTGTATGCATCTTGGGTGTCTGATGCCTAGTGCTGTGCAGGAAATGCTGGGGCTTTTGATATTGTATTTTAGATGGGTGTGTGGAGTAGCCAGGAGAATGGCTAGACAGAGTGTTAAGGAAAGAATTAGTTTATTGCATTTTTAGAGATTTGAATTGTATAATGGAATAAGGAGTTACTAGTAATTGCCTCAAAGCAGCCCTTAGATGGAACAGGCGGGAAGAGCGAGGATAGTTTAGTGCATGGCATTAGCAAGTTGCGTTAAAGCAGCAAGGGCTCTGGTGTGTTCTCAGAAGTTCGTGGCCAACGGACTCACTGGGAAATCATTCCAGTGTGCAGAATGCGAGCTTTACTGGTTTAATGGCTGTTCACAAGGAGGATGGGATTCTCTTCCCTGCTTCGTGCCTTTCAATGCACTTTAACTGAGCACAGGGTTGCTTTCGTTCTTGTGTGTGCCTTTGACAGTAAGCACTGGAGTGCATTTCATGCTAGAAAAAAGAACCTGACTAGCAACAAGCTGGCAGGTAGTGCTTGTTGTGGAAGTGCTTGCAGGTACCTGTAGGATCCACTGCAGTGCTTGAAGGAATCTACAGCGGGGCAGCACAGACAGAGCCAAAACGAGATACCCTTGTGCCATCGGTACTCACAGCTGAGTTAATTGAGTGTTGGTAATGAAGGTGCCCGATTCTCTGTTCTCTCCTTCCAGTGCTCCTCTGCTCTGCCTCTGTGTTCCAGGGGCAGACAGCAGGACTGAGGAGAAATCCCCAGAGCTGTGCAGATCTTTCTCCCAAAGCTGGCAGTATGGAGTAAAGAGCGGTTGGACGCTGCTTACACTGAAAATCTTTTCTGACGCAATTGCAGCCTTCTGGTTTGAAGTTTTTGTCTGCTGCCTTTCTGTCTGCTATTGTACGGTCCACTAGGAGATGGGCTGCATCCTCAGCTGAAGGCAGCCAGAAAACCTGCTGGTTTTAGGGCTGAACAGACCTGTTTCTGTCCATATTGTAGGCAGCAGTGGGGAGTGTGAGTTGTAGGCACCTGTCATTTTGTGCAGCCCCAAGCTGCACTTGCCCCAACAGCCAGCTTTGTGTCATGAGCTTGTCAGTTCTCCTGTGGTACATCCAGCCTCTGTCAGCACTTGCTGGTACCCCTGGAGAGGTGAGAAGCCGCTATCCTTCAGGCTATCCAGAGCCCAAATGCTGAGATGTTGGGAACTGGTCGCTGTGAAGGATTCCTGTGGCACTTTCTACAGGAGCGAGGGAGGGAAAGAAGGGATTAACCACCATTGTCGGTATGCTTAGAGCTGTTTCAGTGATGAGTAGTGGCTAACTAAGCAGGGTTCTTTTTGTTCTACGCAACAAGCAAATTCTGGTTAACGGCAAGTGTGTTCTGCCCATTGAAATGTCCCCAGCTGTCAGCACAGGCATGGCAGGTGTTGCTGCATATCCATGGCTGCTGCATGCTGGTGGGGCAGCCCTGGAGCAGACGAGAAGCAGTCCTGGTGCATGGTCTGCAGGAGTGCCTGGGTGGCACAGATCTGCAGGATGCTCACTTGTTGGTTTAGTATTGTTTGAGATGAGGCATTTTCTGCAGTTAATTTCCTGCATTCAGAGAAGGGGCTGCCAGGGAACATAGTCATCTGCAGGTTTGTTACAAAATCTCTTCAGACAGTTCTGTTTGGTAATTTCTTCAGAATTTATTTTACTTCTGGTGATTAGGTGTTGTGTACTTCTAGAGATACAAGATACTATTCTCCTGTGAGGAAAGGCTGAGGGAGTTGGTATTGTTTTGCTTGGAAAAGCAAAGGTTCTGGGGAGACCTTCCAATACTTGAAAGGAGCTTACAGGCAGGAGGGGGACCGACTTTTTACACAGGTGGATAATGGTAGGACACAGGGGAATGGGCTAAAACTGAAAGAGGAGAGGGTTAGGTTGGATGTTAGAAAGAAATTCTTCACTGAGAGGGTGGTGAGGTGCTGGAGCAGGCTGCCAAGGGGAGTTGTGGATGCCCCATCCCTGGCTGTGTTCAAGGCCAGGCTGGATGGGTTCCCGGGCAGTTTGATCTAGTGAGCTGGTGGTTGGCAGCCCTGTCCACGGCAGGGGGGTTGGAACTAGATGATCTCTGAGGTCCCTTCCAACCCAAGCCATTCTATGATTCTATATTCTGAGCGCGTTCCATCTTGCCGGCTGCTCAGGGACTGTCTGGAGGAAGGACGGCTCCTAGGGGGTGAAAACTTGGGTTTGGGTGCCCAGACCCAGAGTTCTGGGAGCTGAGGCTGTCTGAGACACTCAGAAATGTTTGCCCTGATCGTGCAGGGATCTTTTCTGCTCTGAAAACAAGGGCAAGATTTTTACTTTCCCTCTTTGTAAAAGTTGACAAGAGGTCAACATCTTGAGCTAATGGTAGTGATGAGGAAGCCAAACTGCTCTGGATCACAGGTGAAGCCTAGGAAGCCGTGTCAGGAGCCAGGCAGTCTGTCTCACAGACCTCTGGAAGCGAGCGCATGAGGTGGCAATGCTTTTTCTTTCTCATACCAAGTCATTCTTCAAACAGCAACGGGGTCTGTCCATGTGAACGTCCAGCCCCAGCCTTCACAGGTGGCTATACCATAAATTGCATTGTCTTATGGGAAAGATTGTGGTTATTCCTAATCATGTTTGTTTTTTGTTTGTTTGTTTGTTTTTAATGCTGAGCAGGGAGTGAAGGGGTCCAAGGTGAATTTTCTTGTTGACTTTAAGGATTTGTTCCTACTAGCCTCTCATTGCATCTTGCCTGTGGGTATCTCCTGTGTTTTCATAGTGTCAGGATTGTAGCCCTCAAGCTGCTGAGTGCATTTGATCAGTATCATTAGCAGCCCCAAGTAATTGATTATCGTCCATAGCTGAGTACTCAGAGCGAGCACACAACCAATGGCAGTCACTTAATCTGTCATGCCTGCATGTTCTTGTCCTCCCGAGATCTATCAGCTGTGTAGCATCTGACCCCATCAGGAAAATCATTGATGGCTGCTTTGTACTTACAGCTTGCAGCGTACCCATTATGTCTCCTGGATTAACCACCTGAACTGACTGCAGCGTACACGGGAGAGGAACGTGTGTCGGGGATGGCGGAGTTTGTAGATCTCGTTTGAGTCTTCCTTTTAATGCAAATCTGAGCTTGGGTTTTTGTGGGGAGAGGGGGTGGTCTTTAAATGCACTGTTCAATTATTTTTCTGGTGTTAGTATTAATTGCGAGACTCAAAATAGGTTGATTAGAATAAGACCTCACAGAGGTGTTTATAATTCAGATTTTAGAGATGTGACTAATGAATAACAACCACAGCTAATCAGTTCTCAAAACTGATGGTAATGAGCAGAAAAGGGGGAGGAAGCCAACCTCTCTCTCTGCTAATGCATTTTTTCAGCACTGCAGCAGAGGGTGGCAAGATCTCCTAGCACGTGTTTGACTTGGATGGAGTTCTTGATTTTCACGGGAAAAGCCAATTTGGTTAAAGCAGTGCCTAAAGGTTAATTTAAATAACTACTTGCCAATTGCAGCCTCTAAAGTTAGTATAGTATTAATTGTGGGAGCTGTTGGGAGACTTGAGGCTTTTTAGGGCATCTTTGAGCCTTTTTATTTATAAGTTGTTTTTTTTTTTCTGCATTCACAACAGTTAGAAAAATGCCAGCAGTGAGCACTGCCATCCTGTCTGCACAGAGCTAGCGCCACAGGGGCATTGGCGGTGCGTTTTTCTCTGTGTTTTCAGTATTTTTGACCTTGGTCAAGGTCATTTCTTAAAGATGGGAGGATATGGTAAATCTCTTGCTGCATCCAGCCACTCCTTTGCTGCTGTGCATGTAGATGTTGAACAGGGCTATGAATTTACTGGCCAGAATAGGAATGAACCTGAAATGTGCCTGTTGTTCTTCACCTGGAATCACAGCCAGGAACAATCTGTGCTGGAACCAGGGCTAGTGACAGTCTTCGTCTCTAAAAGCGTGTTTTAAAGAATGCCTCTAAAATGAAGGGTGAGCTTTTTCACGTCAGCTCTTTGTATTTCTGCTGTGTGCCAGAGCCTTGAGGTATCTCCTGCCCAGCCTTCAGGCCGTGCACCTTGACTTCGTTAGTTTTAGTTTTGGCACTGAAGTACATGTTTGTTATCAAAGTGTGTTCTCTGCAGTTGAGCAAATAACACCACTGACACTGCTGAGACCTCTGGAAGGAAGGCAGGAGAAGGAACTGGCCTTGGTTGGTGGGGGGCTTGCACGTGTTTTGGTGCTCTTGGGAAGGCTCTGCTGATGCCTATTGCCAAAAGAAAAATAAATTTGGGACCCCAGTTTTGTTATGTTTTGTTATAGACATACAGCTGAGCTGCCAGTCTATGCCTTCTGTTTCTAAATAACATCACAAAACACAGCTCAGGGTGGGCATGATGATGAGGTTCCTCTGTCAGTCACGAGCAGTGTGGTTTCTAAGTAAAGCCAATGGTAGAAATTAGTTGCATTTAGTACTGCAAGTACTGGGACACAGAGTACCCTAAGGCCAAGGTTATTCCAGTAACTTATGTCTGGCATGAGGCTCTGTCAAGCGAGAACGACAGCTCTGTCTGTCTGCTGCCCTGCACTCCATGTTCTCGAAGTTTCATGTCCTGCTTGGGGGAGAGCAGGATGCAATCAGCAGGCTCTGGTGCGGTTGTGTAACTAGGTGAACATTGCTGTGGGTGTGGGGAAAGGTACAGGAAAGATCTGCTGGAAGAGGAAGTGGAGTGTGCATAAAGGGGCCAGGTAGGAGTAGGTCAAGTATGTTGGTATGTGTACATCTGTGAGTGCTTGTGCTTGTAAAAGAGAAGTCGTTCTAGGATATTTTCTATCAGCAATGAATTGTCAGCTCCAGAAGCATTTTTATGAACAATTTCTGTTATTCGCCCAAAGTTGAAACTCTTGTTGAACAAACAATGCTAGGCAAATTTTTGTAAATCTCTCTGAAACGCAGATATATGTGTTTCATCAGTCAATATGCAGTTTCAGAATGTTCATCACAAGCAGTTTTGCAAAAACGACAGTTTTTCTGTGATCTTCTGAACTTTAAGTTACAGCTAACCTGAAGTGAGACCAACCACTGTAACATCTCAGTTTTTGCTTGTTGTTAATGACACAACATGGCTGTTGAATTCTTCTGAATGGTTCCTGACACCTGACGGATGTTGTTTTGGTCTTTTTTTTTTTTTTTCCTCTCGAGTTCTGTCAGTTTTCAGTGTTACTGCACTCTGCTAGGGCCCAGGGCCCCTAATGCTGACTTGCTGCGCTGGTGCTAGTCCCAGCTTCCCTCTGGGAGGGCTGGCCTGTGGGTGACCCTTCCATGCCCTCTGCTGTAGAGGCTGCAGCAGCAACGTGACTACCTGAGCACAGACCCCGCAGCGCTGGCGTCCTCCCAGGCTGACATTTTGCATGAGGAATCAGCTCTTCGCTCCAGAGGGTGCAGTGGGTGTGTATCACTGAAATCCACATCAGGTCCTGGGTCAGTGCTTGCTACAAAGAAATATGCGTGCTCTTTGTTGCTTGAGTGTGAACATCCTGTTTTGTGAGCTGCAGAGAAGGGAAGGTGGATGTTGGGAGCAAGGAGGAGAAGGGACCTTAAGGAGTGTTTCTTCCTTTACTTCAGCTGGCAGTGCCCTGATGATTAGAAGGCTTTTCTTTGTTCATTTGATTCATCCTTTTATTTCAGCCTTATTCGAGACCTCCTGAGTAGAGCTGTGTTGGCAATGGCATCTCAGCCTGTAGCATTTACTTGGCCTGTTAGTATTGTGTGAGAGGGGCTAACATGCGTCTATATTGGCACTAAAGTGGGATAATCAATCGAGTTAGGGCACTTCACTGGAAACAGCGTTTTTCCCCTCATCTGAACAGTCCCAAGGGAGTTTTTCTCAAGTTCAGCATCTGACACAATGCTCTCGAAAAGGAGGCAGCATGATCCCGTCTTATTTTTGCTCCCTTTCAGAGCATGCTATGTAAGTAGGTTAAATTCAGCCACGCAAACTGGCTGCGAACAATGCCAGGGCACGGAGGGCTTCTTTCCACAGGACGGTGCTGGGCTGGAAGGGGCCCACAGCCGGCCAGATCAGCGCAGCAGAGCAGTCCATGCTGCTGCCAGGCTGTTGCTTTGGGCTCGGACAGGCTCAGGGTCACGCTGCTGGACCCACAGAAAGCCAGAGCACCAGCTGGGAAGCCCGGCCCTGGGCATGCAGCTCAATGTAGGAGCTGCTATGTGAGCAGCACTTCTGTGAGAGCCTTTGGCTGGTGCTCCGCTAGCTCTGCTGCACACACTGTGCTGCACACCGTGCTTAGGAGGCAGCTTTTCCATCTGCCTTCCCTTTTCCTCACAGCAGCAATGGAGAGACTACGCTTGTTTTGTGCCTTCACCCTCTTTACGGGCCCTGCTCTTTGAAGAGGCTTGATAAAGCAGTGTCTTGATGGCAGCTAACCGCTGAAGCAGATTTTTATTTTGTATAATTCTGTTTAGGTAGCTGGGTAGGTACTCAGATGACAAGACTGTAGAAGTACCTAAATTGAACAGACAGATTTTTTTTTTTTTAATGAGAGGGTGCATTTTGGATTCTGAAAGCCTTTGCAATTGGACTGCACCTGGGTTACAGCTGCTATTAACATGTGTAACTGGGGGCAGAGTAAAGTTCCAGGTTTCTGAAGCAGTAATTTACTGCACTGCAGCTCTGCGTATAAACAGGAATGCACAGAAAGCTGAGGAACCTTTCCAAAATATTTTGGTTCTACAGCATGAGCAGGAAAGAAATTCTATCATTAGGACAATTTTTGCTGGGAATGGCAATTACACTCATGTAAATAGTGAGCTCACCTTTCAAAGTCCCTGTTGAACTGCAGTGATCCCAATGAATTCCAAATGAACCCAGAAAATAGAACAGCAACAATGTAGCCTGGTGGTTCCCTTTTTCTTTTTCCGTTTTATTTTCAGTAGGAGAGCAGGTAAAGTCGGAGCTCGCTGTAAAATGCTGGTAGGCCAGCTGATGCTATATCCTTACACATCTTTGGAATAAGCTTGCTCGTCTTAAATAGGAAACACTAATAGATTTAGTTGGGGTTTGTACCAGTACGGCTGAGACAAAAACTTGGCCTTTCATTGTTACACAAGAAGGCACTCCTACATGAATATGAACAAATGCATTTAATTACCTGTTGTATATTCCTGACATTCAGAGCACCAAAGGTACTAGGGAAGATAATGCTGCTCCAGGAAGATTTATTTGTCAGCCTTTTAGTAGGACGCTTATAATGAAAAATCTATTTATTTCTCTTGTCTGTCAAAATATGACTTGCCTGGAGCAGCTGAGTAAAATTTTGCAGCTCTGCATTAAAGCAATGCAATTCCCTGTGCAGCCCCAGCATCAGTCAGCTCCTGCCCTAATGTAACTTGTGCTGGGGGAGGCGGCTTGTTTGTGCTCTGGTTTATTGCTTTTAGCTGCTGCAAACAGCAAAAAGACAACCATGACTTACACCATACAGCTCATGTCGCTCGCATCACCTTGTGCCAGGCGTTTTTCAGGCATCTCTTGGCCTCCTGCCTTTGGCCTGCTCCTTTCCGGCCACGGGTCACACCAGTGTCCAGCAAGGTGAGGAGAGGATGGCTGTGCTGCCTCTGCAGGTCACGTGTGAGAGAGATGGACAGAAAACATGCACGGGGTTTTCCAGATTTTCGTGTAAATTCTGTCTGCTGTGGTCTGCTTTCACTCGCTGTGTGGAGGGGAGAAAGGTGCAGCAGCCACACTCACAGGGCAGGCAGGGCCTTAGGAGCGGGGCCTGTGTGTCCTGCCGGCACTGGGGCTCCAGGTACCAGGGTGTCCGTCCCAGCAGCACCTTCCCGGGGCTCGGAGAGAGTTTGGGAGATGCTGGTAGGCGGCAGCACCCCTCAGAAAACCCACGGGGGTCTTGCCAGACTGCCCTTTGGCTCAGCAGTTAAAATGTTGCTCCTTCCTGCTTCTGAAATGCCCTCAGGCCTCTGGGCACCTCAGGAGCACATGGCCAGGCAACTCCCACATAAAGGGGCACCTGCACCTGCTTTGTGGTCTGTTTATCCTCGTTACAGGGCTCAGTTGCCTTTCTGTCCACTGGAAGGCTGAGGCAGCCACTTTCCACAGAGATTTGCACAGCGGCTGAGGTTGCGCAGAGGTAAACTACGGCAATGAGCAGTCAGGCAAACCATGCGAAGGATTTGTGGTGGGAAGCGATCAGTAACGTTAAAAGCAAACAAACAGGCAAGCACCATGGTGTTTTGGATTGCTTTGTGTTATGAGAAATTCCTTAGACCAAGGAGCTTCGTTTACACATTCTTGTTGTAATTGCACCAACCAGGAGACTGTAATTTAAAAAACAAAAACAAAACAAAAAGCCAGTGGGGGGTTTCTTTCTGCTCTGGAAAGAAGAGTTGATTCTACACTTCTGTTCCCTCACAACAATATGTAGGGTCCTTGCAGTGCTGAGCTGCCTTGCCTGGATGTTAAATTACAACACTTGTTTTCGTCTTTATTTCTGTCTTGCGTGATGCAGTTTGTACCAGCAACATCTGAATGTTTTGGCTTACTTTGAAAGACTAGGAGAGTTAAAGGTCTTTCATGAAATAAAAGAAAATCCCCAAAATAGCCTTCTGCAATTTCTGAATTGTATTCTTAGCTGCATTAGCATATAGCTGGAGTTAATTCATTTGCATTAGGGAAAAAGTCAAAGCGGGAGCAGAATTAGGCCTGTTCGAGAACGAAGCCGGAATCCTATCTGATGCAGCTCTGTCTCAGCTCTGCGCAGCCAGCCTGTCACGTCGCTTGCGAAGTGGAGATGTGAACGTTCCGGCTCCATCCCGGGTAGCAGCTGTGTGACGTGCCCTGGGAGGGGACTGTCCTCGCTGTTGGGGCAGGACTCTTGGTGCAGCTGCAGCCCAGGTGCAGGATTTCCCAAGGTGATGCACTCAGGTCTGTGCTGTGAGTGCCTTGGGACCACCCTCGCCCTGCCACAGCCCTGCACAGGGCCACAAGCCCTGTGAGCCCTACCAGCCAGCACCACTGTCACCAACGCTCGGCCTGGTGGCACCCACACTGAGCTGGGCTCTGCTGCTGCCAGATGGACTGTCATAGCCTGTTGCCCACGTGTGTGTTGCTTGAAGACACAGGTTGGTGTCCTGTGGGGGGTCAGCAGTGTACTGGGCACCTTGCTGCCATGGGTGGCAGGAGGAGCTGTGTGCTCTGCTGGCACACGTGCTTTTGAAGTCCTGAAGGATGATACAGGGAGGTCTCCAAGGAGGAATTTTTTTCCCCTGCCTAGTTATCATAGCTATCTTTTGTCTGAAGTAGGACTAATAACCCATACAAACGCGAGGCAAAACTGTAAATCTTTTTAGCTCTGAACATGATTTTTTTTTTTTTTTTTAAATTTTTGAGACCTTTGGTTAAACAAGGCACAGAGCATGTGCTGCTGTATAAATGTAGTTGCCATAACATGGCTGGGTCCTCATTTTCTTCTGTTTGAGGAAAAAAAAGGTGAAAGGAGATGGACACTTCAGAGACCTTCCTTAATCTATGTATTATTTGACATAGGCTTTGTCATGACACAGCTGGCCTCAGTTCTCTCTAAACTTAATAGTTAAAATCTATTAAATTCTTCCTCAGATGGGAACTTCTCCACAGCTGTAACAAGTTCTGTTCTCTATATCCTTTTTGAAATTAGGTAAGGATACTTGAATTTGAGAGTTGCATGAAGGCTTTACATAGGGCTTCAATTTTTTTTTTTTTTTTCTTTCTCTGTATTAACACACCCCTCACCCTGTTGTCTTCTTTCTTTGCCATTTCTTTGCCCTTCTGTACAGAGCAGGTGTTGTCACTAACTGTCTGCAGTGCTGCCTGAGTATTTTCCAGTGCAGTTAGAGTTAAGGCAACATCCATCGGTGTGTGTGTGAGTAAACTGCCACTTTTTATGTGCATTACCTTGCATTTGTCTAAGCTAAATTTCAGCTGATCAGGGAATATTTCCTCAACATCTTTGGAAATTATATAGTCATTGACTGAGGGGGAGAGAGAGGATAGAAATTAAATGGTCACAACATTTGCAGAATATTTACTAGCGAAGAGGGAGGGCTTCTTTGAAATGAGACCAGTTTCTCACAACCTCATTTCTCTGTGCTGTTCTCTCTCTCTCTCTCTCTCCATATCAAGTGACAGGATTAGGGAAGGCACGAAAGAAATTTCCGTTAGTTCTCTTTGTTTTGGGACGATGGGGTAGTGAGAAGGTCCTGCTGCAGGACTGTTCCAGGACACACATCACATCCAACCTCTCTGTTTTGATGCAGAGAAAAAAAATTACTGCTCCCTTCTGCAGACCCATGCCTGCATTCCATTAGGGGAGGCACTGCTTTGTTGCCTGGTGCAGCAGTCAGTGCTGGGGCACCCAGCCTGGGCAAACGCTGTGTTTGCTACCGCTGTGGGCTTTCTGAATCTCAGTAAATAGAGGGGAGACTGTAACACCCCTTGGTTTTGGTTACCTCTAGTTTTTGAACAGCAAATTTTCAAAGTCTTGCCTGATTTTCACAAGGTGAAAAGCACTACCTAGAAAGTTTATTTCCCTTTTTATTTGGACTAGCCAAAATGCAGATAGATATTTCCTTCTGAAGCACCAGGAGCCTCACAGTTGTCCCCACTTGGCTCTCTATACCATGTACATTAATTTGACATCTTAACCAGGAAACTGTGGGACATGTGGAAGTTCATCTTGCAGAAGATTTATACATAGTCTTGTTGAAACTTCATTGATATTGTGGATTTATGTAAGCAAGTACATATGTATTTAGGGTATGCGTCTGTAAACTTCCTAGGCAGCCTGTGGCAAATGGAAACAGAATGTTTCAAATGTGTTTCCAACTGTCAAGACCAAACACCAGCTGAGCCATGCTCCTGCTGCCATCCAAGCCCTGAACTCTGCATGCTAAATTAGTCGGGGTGAAACAGGTTTGAGCACCACCTTTAGATGAAGGTTTGGCATGTGCAGTGTTGTTTATGTTGCTTGTGGTTGTTGCTGAGATGAGAAGTACATGTGCAGAGAGGAAGGCTGAGCTTGGTCCCTCTCCATGGAAAAGACCAACTTGTCAGAGACCCATGGATTTCAGCTGTAACCTTGACTCTGGCAGTGAAATTGTGAGGCTTTGGGGGAAACCTGAGCACCTGTAATATGTTTGGCTTGGTTTGCCAGAGCACCTGTACCTCTCCATTTCACTGCTTCATATACTGCACTGAGTAAGGTTTGGAAAGCAAGGCAGTGATTGAAATGTTGCAGTGTCATATTTTCAATAAGTACCTGCTCTGCCTACTCTTTCTCCTTTTGGATTTAGTATTTCAGCCTTTTCTCCCTTTCCACTCACCCCTTTTTTTTTTCTCCAGGAGCACCCTTTCTCTCATGGTGTACTACTGTATTCTCTTGTTATTTTTCTAAAATGCTCTCTGGACCAATATTACAGGTTTCCATGTCCTAGGACCTCGCTGTGTGGTACTGAAATAGTCTGCTGCCTATACAGTTACACCATCTAAGGTCCTGCCTACGGCCTGTTGCAAAGTGCGTGTTTGGAACACAGTACCTTTTCATCAGGAAAACATGAGCCGTGTCCAGTGCTGGAGTAGTGTTTGAAGAGAAATCACTCAGATACTGTAATTGGAATTACCCAAATTGTAGGCTGAGCCTCTCCTCCTGGGGTCCTGGTGCAACTTTGATTTGCAGACTCTGTCAAAAGGTTTTGAAGGCAGGAAGCCTGCTAGGAAGAAGAGCACAGAAAGTGGGGGAAGATCAAGCTATCAAAGGAGATAGCTTTGACTGAGGGGAAGTCTGCAGCGATGAAGCTCCCACAGATCTTTTCCTCTCTCTTTGCTGGGATCCAAGACCTGCCTTCCTCCAGTAGAAATCGAAAGACAAAGCAGTGGGCATTAATACCTCCTGCTCTGTCAAGATGCGAGCAGCCCATCAGAGCCCAGGGAGGACAGAGGGAGATGTAATTTACTTCTTTTCTTGCCAACTTCAGTGAGCTTGGCTCACCATGGGTCCCTCTCTTGCACTTGTAAAATGCATCTGGATTGGGTAGCAGTGTAAGTGTGAAGAATTCCTGGTCTGCCTTGAAGGGCGTGGAGTGGTGCTGTCTTGCTCTTGGGCTTGCTCAGATATACATTTCATATATCGCTTACCTACCACACAGGGTGGTTGTGAGGATTAATTAGTTAATGTTTGTACAGCACTTTGAAGATGTAATGCACTATTAGGCTCTGGTCTCTGCTTGATGCATGAGTAGAACACCCATTAATGCTAATGGAGGTTGCATGCGTTTCTTAAGCAGGGAATACATAAATGCTAACCATAATTGTAATCATTATTGTATTTCACAGTATTACTTGATCAGTCTTTTTAAATTTAACGTGGTATTTTTATTGTACAACTTACAGAAATAAAAAATGTTCTTAATCTTGCTTTCAAGAGCAAACTACTTCAGCCTGAAATAAGCAAGCATCCTTCATTCCTCGTGTTTCATTGTGTTCTTCTCCTCTTTGTATCCTGTGTGTCGTCTGACCGGAGGTAGATGTCTGTGTTCTGCAGTTGGCAGAGGTATCTTGCTAGCTAAGGAAGCAAACTCACAACACCTAGCACAAATAGTATTTGATTACTGCTAATTACAGTGCTGTCACATAGACAGGGGGAAAGAACGACGGCTGGCTTTGTCAAATAGCGATGAAATAACCCGCTGTCTGTCTGCTGACTTAATGGCTTTAATTGCCAGCGCATAATCAAGATCTGGTGAATTTGTTTGAACATATCAGCAGGCACCAAATATTTCAATTAAGATCAAGTTGTATAACTAGTGTTGCACTAGCTAGAGCAGAATTCTGGCAAATTCAGATTTTTTTGAGGCTTACAAAAGGGTACCCATTGGCCAGAGCCAGCAAGCAAACTGACAGCTGGATTTTTTTCAGAATTTGAGTGACCTTCTCCTCCGTTACTAGAACCTTGTAGGTGATTTCCTTCTTATCTGCTTTATGCCTGGTTTCTTTCTCAGGCTGATGTCCTCCAGCAGCCTCCGTGCGCTATAGGCTTTCTACTGTGACGCCTTTTGCCAGGCACAAAGTGCAAGGCTGGGGCTGTGGTGTGCCATGGGGACAACCACAGTGTCCCAGAGGAACATCTGCCCCAGGCTCCAGAATGAAGCCCAGTGCAGCAACGTGAACCACAAGGCAGTCCTGATTGTCCTCGCAGAAAAGCTGTGGCCTGGCACACTTTCAGAGGTGGTCTTTTTCTTCCATGTAAATGACAGAGCTTTTTTTCTTCTGTTCCTCATCCTCTTGCCAGAACAGTCTTTTTTCAGAGATCGGACCCTTTCTATAGCCAATGGATGTTACAAGGAAAGAGATTTGGGGAGAAAGCTTGAATTACATTCGGCTGAATTTGTCCCCAACTATCTAAAGCCGTTTTATTTACATCAAAGCCTCAGTCAAAGATTTTTGCTCTATCTTTGAAGGAACTTTCCCTCAGGGATTCTCACCATTCAACCATATCATTAGCAGCTTCTTAGACACAGAAGAACAGGTCCTTGTGATAAAAAGTGTAAGGCCATGACCTGGACCTGCCTTTGCTCTCTCATTAACTGAGGTAAGGGGAATCTTGCACCTCTCCAAGGCTGCTTTGTGAGTACTGCACCCTATAGAATGCCCTTCTGCATCCTGTTCATATTCACTCAGGGCATTTGGAAAGACCCACTCCCACCAAGCTGTGCCTGTTCGCCATTTAGCTACTATCTGAATTTTCTGATTGTTTGTTTGTGTGGTGCCTATAGCTTGTTACATGATAGAGACTAGGCTGAACTGGTGGGTGGGTGTTCTTGGCACTGAGGACTCTGCCTTACTTTAAACTGATCTTAGCTGTGGTGGTTATAATTCTTGCCTTTCGTATCGCAACCTATGCTTGTCTGTATGTTGTTGCCTTATCTGTGATCCTCTCTTAGCTTTGTTCACATGCTGTTCAGTCCATCTGTGCTTGACCCCAAGACACAGCTATGGCCTATTTTGTCCCTGCCCCCATGGACCCTGTGATTTTAGGGATCATGCTCAGCAGGCATGTGCTCAAAAGCTGGCACGCAGAAAATCCCAAGGCCTTTCTGTTTGTTCTGAAGGACCTTTAGAAAGTTGTACCCGCCTCCTGCGTGGTTCTGGCAAAGCTGGAGTCAGTCATGCGTGTGTTTAGTGGGAGCTGTCAGCACTCCACAACTCTTTAGATCAGACCTGGAGTCTGAGAGCTAAAAACAACCCCAAAATGCAGAGATGGTGCACGATTGGCAGATTTACATTTGCAGAAAGGCAAAAAATTATTCCAGAGCTTTCTTCCTCCATTTTTTATTTTTTAATTTTATTTTTAAGCTGGAGAAGCATAGACCATGAACCTCTCTGATGTTTTGCTTCTGAGTGCCTGTGTATGTGTTTCAGAGAGTTTTCAGTCTTTTAATGAGTTCTTTATAAGGCCCTTTAAAAGATACAGGTGAGCTGACATTGTAACAATAGGGTAAGGCAGAGGTGCCAGGCAAGGTCGGTGGACTTGTGTATTGATGAGGCCAAAGAGTGGGAGGTCTGAGGAGGGCTTGTGTTCTGAGTATTCTTTGTGCTTGAATCTAAATTTAACTGAATTCATGAAACCTTAGTCACAAAGGAACCAGCTCTTTTTTTTGTTTGTTTGTTTTTTAATATCAGATTTTCCTTTTTTTTAATTTTTGTTTTCCCCCCTTTTCCCAGCTACTGGCTTTTACTGTCCAGCTGAAATAATTTTGATAGCCGTCACACGGTTGTATTTCTCTCAATGGCATCACACAGAACTACATGCTGTGGTTATGGACTTTCCATCTCTACCAACACAGAAGATGCTGGGGCAGCAGCTGCTGAACGATTGCACGTAAAAGGCACCATTTGGATGGACAGGGAACAGTCAGTTCCCTGTTTCTAAGGGGAAAGTAACCCAAGTGAGCAGAGCTTTTACACCGTGTTCTTTTGCTGGTGTGCTTTTCACTTTCTGTGTCTTACTGGCTCTGTTGCTTATAGGTAGCCCTGTAACATCTTCCATGTCATGAAGTTCATCTCCGTTCTCTACTGCCCAGTACCCTCTGGGGGATGCTGTTTCTCTTGGTGCCTCGTTTCACTGCCTGTCTGTAGGCATAGGTGCTCGTGAAGTACAGGCCCGATGCTTGGTAAATGCGCACAGCAAAGCAGCTGCTTCCACTTACATCACCCGAGGACCCCCTTTAATGTTTGTTTTTTTTTTTACCTACCTTTTGTAGCTCCAAGCAAACTGTGCCGATATTGTTACTGTCGATTGTATCTTCCTTAGTTTCTTTTTTTTTTTTCCAGCATTCCTGTCTTGTTTACTTCTGTTTAAAAGCTGCGAGCTTTGGTAATTTTCCAAGTTGTCCTCTTAAGCTTCCAAAATCACCAGATTTCTTTTGTTGTTCTTTGAAGAGTCCTGTACTTCCTTGCAGGGAGGTTGCAATAAGCTTTTTTAAAAACAGAGAGCTCCTTTTTCCTTCTAGTTATCTTCCCCCATGTGGGCTGGTCTGCACTGATGTGTAAAGCTGTGGCCTTGGGAGCTCTGCTAGGAAGAGGTGCAGTTAAGCATCCTGCTCTCACTTTATGCCACCTTTAATATTAATGAAGTGTAGGGATTGCCTGCATTGCAACTGTGTGAAATCCTGAAGGTTTTTACGTTGCCTTTTAAATTTGGTCAGAAATAGTGCTCCTGAAGTGGCCCTGCTGTAAAGAATTGTGTTGAGAGAGATGGTGCGGGAGGCAGCAGAAAGCTTGCAACAAGTGATGCTGGGCAGAGCAGTGGTAGGTGCAGCGAGTGCCTGACTCTTTTCTGTTTGCTCTAGTATTTTGATTATTTTTGTAATTCTGATTTTGTTTTTGCACACAGAATTTCTGTTGGATGCCCTTCCACAGAAAACTTAGTAATTTTCCTACATAGTTAATATTCAGATATAAAAAAAAAAAAAAACAACACCAAACTATTACAGTTTAAATGATGAATAGATGCTAATTTATACATATATACTTACACTCAGAATGCGTAATTAATGATCTTCTGTGTCAGTCACGGATATGCAAATGATTACATTTTGCAACTCTTACCATAATTGTGTTGCCCCGTCTGGCTTCAGTTTGGGGGAATGTTTTGCTGCAGCTGGGAAGGGCTATGAAGAGACCAAGGCAAGCTGTTTTCTTGCTCTAGAAAACTCTAGAACTCTAGGAGAAAAAAAAAAAAACTGCGCCTGCCGCACCGGCGCCGGGAGGGTGGGTGCTCGTCACGAAGCCGTCGTTTCTCATCCTTCTCTTTGAAAACTGTCTGCATCCACGGCAAAGGGAAAGATTCATAATGTATTTTATTAGGGCTTGTGGGTAGTCTTTGCTACATAAATAATTTTACCTCCCATAATTACAGAGAACATTAATAAAAACGATGATTTTTCAACCGTGATATGTATTTGCAGTGAAGCTGGTCCAAATTTGCAGTTCTTGGGATTTGGACAAAGGAAAATGAGCAGGGTCAGTTATTTTTATTGCCGTCTTTCTGGTTTCTTGGACTGAAAACAGCTGCGAGGGGGAAAACTAAACCTGACAAATTTCATGCAATTACTGGCCTTGGAAAACACAGTTTAAGGGATCACTCAAGGGAAGCTTTTTTTCTGACTCCCCAGCACTAATGTCAGGGAGCTGTGTGGGCTGGGGGCTTCCCGGGGCCAGGGCTCACCTGGGCCATTGGGGCAGGGCCCTGCAGCAGCAGACCCTTGTTAGTATTTTCGCCTGGATGTAGGAGGAGATTCTTAAGAAATCAGAAATTCATACCTCTGAGGATGGAGCGGGTCTTATTTGGCAAGGGCTTGGGCTGGCTGCTGCTCTGGGGAGCGCGGATCTTGTCCCCGGTCTGCAAGGTGTGCTTAGTATGGCTCTTAAAACACCGCTGGGACTGGCAAGGAGTTTGCAGCAGTGCAGCTATGGAGTCTTGCCTCCGAACTGATCCTGCAGGCTGTGATGTCGGGCCCTGGCCCGGGGAGCTATTGTGCAGACAGACAGCCCAGCCGTGTGATCTATGCTTCTATGCCACTGCCTCGCTCACAAGTTCCGGCCATCACGACGCGGGCATCCAGCAGCTCAGTGACATCGCGTGCTTCATCACCGCTGGATGTGTCACGCAGCTCTCAGTGCAGGGGCGAGCTTTCGGCGAGGAGGATCCAGGCAGCGGGCGCAGGAGAGATGGAGGGCTCCCTGTGTGAGCGCTGGTGCACGGGGGAATGCGCTTCCCCGGTGGTCTTCAGCAAAGTGCTGGACCTCTTGCAAAAATGCTGATGCTTGAGCACCACTGCCATTAGGTATAGATTAAATCTGTAATTGCTTGCAGCTCTTTAGAGACACACTCAGGTGCTGATGCTTTTTCAGTGCTTACTGTTTGGCTGCTATGCAGTACGTGCATTCATCTTAGATACAGCAACCCCGGGAGTTTTTGCTCTCATGTGTTTATGCCCATTAGCATCAGAAATGCTACCAAAATGAGGAAAATCAGGGAAGTTCATTTAATTCCAGGCCAGGTTTTAAAGCATAATCAACAGCTTGTTTCTTAGGTTTTCTTTGAATTTGTGGTTCTCAGCATCCATCACCTGTCACATAACTCTTGTGAAAATACTAAACTTCAGGAGAAGTGGAAACTTCTGTTGCACGGGCAGCTTTTGGTGTGTGTTGTTACAAGTTACTACAGAGGAGCTTTTCCACACAGATGGGTAATTTCCAGGGGAATGGTAAGAAAATCTTCATTTGGTTCTTTCCATTGAAAAAAAAAAAAAAAAAAAGACTGCATCAGCTTGGGAGTTGCAGGAAACAACAGCCTATGTGGCTTTGTTCTGTTTCTTCCATCTGCTTATTCTAGAAGGAAGAGCAACCTGGGAGGAGGGTTTGACAAGTTTTGCTTGTGAAACTAGGAGCAAGTCGTTATGTAAGCACAGTTTAAGAGGTGCATTTGGCACCTGGGCTGGTTCATCAGTGTTTTTGCTTGTGCACAGAGTGTTTTAAAATTCAGGTAGAGATATTTACATATGTAACTGTATTTGGTTAGATGCCAGTACCTCAAGGGCATGGCAAGCTGAGGACCTCAACTTTGCGGTGATGTTTTGAAAGTCTTTTTTGATTATTCCCAAGGTGTTTTCACTGTTCATCTAGCTGCAGCTGCTTTAAAAATAAGTAAATACAAAACAAAAATTGCTCTTGGAGTTAAACTAGGGGGGAGAAGTTCATGAAGCTGCTGGAAAAACAACCCAGCCACCCTGAGTGAGCCAGTAGCAGGGAAAGAAATACAACACTTGTTGTGTGAAAGGCACCCTCCTTCGCTCTTCGCATGCGTCAGCCACAAAAATAGAAACACCGGGAACAAAGCTCTGTTGGTTAATGAAAAAGGAGGAAAAAGGTGAGGCTGCTCCAAGCCGTGCTGATCACGTTCTTCCCTGTGGTAGGCAGGTTACCTTGGTAGTTACTGCTAGAGAAATGCAAAGTTTGAGTCTGCACCTCCGGACATTTCTACTTCTGTTTCTTCTCTCTGCCTGCTTGCATCGGCTTTGTGGTCACTTTTAGCCATGTCAGCACGTTGAAAATTGCTGACAGTAAACAGTGAAGGCATGCATGCATGCTACTGAAAAAACCACAAGGAAAACAGCCTTGGGTACATGGTGGATTTGCTCCCTGTTACATGTTCACAGCTTCCAGGCACAGTCTGGAGCCTCTTGCAAAACACAGGGTTTGGAATGCTTTATTTTCATTTTTTGAAGGGGATTGATAGAGGATAGCTTGCTCTTCCGTGGGAGTTTTGGTACGTGCGCTGGGGGAGAGGTTTTTGCAGATTAAATGCTGAGCAGGAGAGGGCAGAAAGGGAGGTACAGCTGTGCTTGGGCTGCCCTGGTGCTGTCCCCGTGCTCCCACCCGTGGGAGCCTGTGGGCTCGGCGAGGCCTGGTCAGCATGCCTGGAGCTGAGCAGCCCTGGGTGCTGTGCTAGTGGGTGAAACTAGATATGGCCCCTGAGCCCCGCTCTGAGCAGCGTGCTGCCAGTGCTCAGCTCAGCTTACCGGGTGCAGAGTGGGGGGTGGGCTGGGCTCGGAGAGCAATGGATTTTGCTGGGAGCCCACTTCTATTTTTATAAGAGTGTACCCAGCTGCTCTGGAGCCCTTGCAGCTGTCTGAAGCTGTTGCAGTGCACACCTTGCTGGAAGCGCTCGCTCTGTCTCGTGTCACTTCACCTCCAAGCCAGGTCTCCCTCTATAACTGCTCCTGCCCGGAGCTCCTGCAGCACGGGCATTGCTTTGAGGGCAAGCCAGCAGCTTCTGTCCTCTTCCCTTTCCAGCACAGAGGTGGGACAAGGTCTGCAGCCTGAGCCAGAAACACTGAGATAACACGCAGGCCGCAATCTCATGTCTCTGGAATTGCAGGACGGTCTCGTTGTGGAAATCTGTAATTGTTCTGCCTGCAGCTGAGGATGCAGTTAGGATCAGGAGTTGGACATGACCTATTTTAAGAGCTTCTGTTTAAGAACATGGTTTCCAAACTCAGTTTAAACTTGGTCTAGTCTTGTTCACACTGCAGCTGAGGATAAATTAGCCTGAGCTGGCTCAAATCTCTGCTTTAGACTGACTTGAACAAAGACAGTCCAAAGCTGATGGAGACCTGGCTGCCATGCCAGCCGGAGGTAAAATACCACGCTGTTGAAAGCTGGGAGCAGAGATGGATGTTAGGGGAGCGCCAAGGGATTTGCCTGCCCTCGGTGCTGGGTGCTGCTGTCTGTCTGCTCACGCTGTTGGTCCTGGCAGAGGCCGCGTCTCCCTGCCGCATGCAGTGCCTGCCCTCCCGCAAGCGCCGCGCTCATAGCAGCAAACCAAAATCATTTGTTTCTCGGCAGTAGGGATTGCCTTCAGTCCCTGCTGCTACGCTCCCTACTTAAAACCCCAAATATTTTTTCAAGAATTCCTAGGAGGGTGCTGGCATATAATGACTAATTTTGTAAATCTAGCATTAAAAAGGGGGTTGTACGTTGGAGAGACTACTGCTATATTTAGAATAAAACTTCATGCTCCCACTGTCAGGATGTGAGCTTAATTACAGCATGCTGCAAACTTTGCTTTTGTGAAGGATATTTTTTCTGCACTGCTTGCTTCAGAAAGTACAGTTTTGCTGCTATTTTTATGATGTTTTTGTAACAGCAGCAGGAGTTGAAATGCGTTCGGTGAAACTGGAGAAGGCTCCTCTGACACCCAGTGATAGCAGTCGTGCAGTTCCTGGCTGGTAACTCCTCACCAGCTGAAATGAATCAATGTTGGGAGGAGGGCGTAGCCAGTTGTTATTGCTTTTTTTTTCTCCTCCTGTAACTTACAATTCACTTTTCTATGATACCCCAACATTATCTGTTAAGATTTCGATACGGATCCACTTTTGCTGCTGTGTTTATGATTGGGTAACTGGCAGAGGGTTGCAACAGGAAAATAAAACTGGTAAGTTAGCAAGTTTTACATCCAAAATGTAAAATGTACAACCAATGAAAAGGTGCACGTGATTCAGACTCCCTGCCACAAAGAGAGAACTGCTGTCTCTTTATAATGATTGCCGAGCTGTAGGGAGACTTGTCCTTATCAGAGCATCACGAGGTGGTTTGCAGAGGCTGGCACGCTCTGCTCCAGATAACAGCAAAGCTGCTGCACCTCAGGTGTGGTGGTAGCAGGCTTGTGATGTGCATGTTGTACCAGAGCAGCAAAGGGGGTTAAGGCTGCAAAGGGTGATGCTTAAAAGTCAGGAAATGCCACAGATAGCGTGTGCATGTGTGTGTGCGAAACCTTCATCTTCCCTTATCTAGTTGTAGTGAATTCAGGGAGTAGGAGGTCGGTTGTCGGTTGCCACACGATTCAGAGGGATTTGTGTGAAACTAAAGAGGAGAGGAGTACGCATTTCTCCTGCTGGCATGCTGGGGTGGCACTGGGGCAGCAAGAGGAGAATTCCCAGGCAGGAGCGCAGGGTGCTGGGCGGGCAGGCTTCCAGAGCGGGTCGGGGTGCTCGGTGTGTGCCCAGACAAAGGGGTCTGACAGTCCTTCAGTCTGCACTTAGGAAATGAGTCCTTAAAGAAACAGCCAAGTCCAAGTAAGCAGCATCTGCTTTGCTCTTTGTTATTTTTATTTTTCATATTGACTGGAGCTGTCATAAAATAAAAACAAAACCAGATTTTTAATGGTAGCGGCGAAGTTTTCTGCAAAATATTTAATTTGCCAGCATGTTATGCTGAAAAGTAAATATGACATAACTTGCTGGGAAAAAGTGTTATTTTCACTGTTGCAAATAGTAATGTAAATGTTAAATTTGCTTTTATTTTTCCCTGTTGGTTTTTAAAAGAAAATAAAATAATTGGCCAGATGTCTTTGAGATTTGATGATAGATTATGCAGTACATAAGCTTGACACCCGGTAGAAATTCTCCTTTCTGCAACGCTTGTATAATGTAACAATATAAATTCATGCATCTTAGGTAAACTGTTTCCTGCCCCCGTGGGATTCGCACAAATTTCTCCTATTAGCATGGTGTAAGGATTCTATTGAGACTGTTCACCTGACGAGCAGGAATCTACACAAGTGGCATTTGTAAAACCCCAACAGAGAGAGACTCTGGTTGCATAAAATAATAGTTGAAAACATTTTTGGTTTAGACAGGACCATGCTCGAAGACATTCCAGCATCTTAGTAGAAAATAGCTGTACTGCCACGATAATAAACAGCTCCGATGGTGGGGGGTTGGTAAAATAATTCGCAATCATGAGGTGCTGTTTTGTCTGCGCGCTGTGTTTCCAGATGAAAAGCTCCCTCATCTTGTGAAACACTGCCTGTCCCTCTGTTTCCAGAAACTTTCTTGAGTAGCACTGCTATCTGTGAGTCGAACAAATAAACCTCACTTGTCCTTGGGTTCCCTGGGATTTTGGGCTCCTGGCTCAGACAGCATTTCTCACAGAATAGGAAAGAATTTGTTGAGCTGAATTTATTAATTACGGGTCAGATATTGACATTTTAATTCTGTGCTTACCTGTTCTAAGACAATGTAAAAACAGAGCCAAGACCTTTATAATTCCATTTTTGTTTTATTGACAGTACGCCAGAGCAAAAGTGGCATTATGTTGGAGAGTATAATGAATATTTTGCCTAGAACAACTGTGGTATGTTTATCTGTTTCTTTAAACATTATCTAAGACATTAAAAAACCCTTTTCTGTCACTGAGATCTAAGCATTAGTCTCTAGACAATTCTTACTGCAATTAAAAATTGCATAATAATCTGATTGTTATGAGTCAAAATAATAAATGAGTAAGGCTGAATATTTGACTGGAAAAAAGGGAGAGTGAGAGTCTTGTCTTTCTGTGGGCTGTGTGGAAAAAAACACTTCCACAGAGGCCCAGAGCTTTTGGAAGAGAAGGGATTGAAATGGATGAGTTAATATACCTTCAGAGAATAAATATTTTGACGAATGCCTTGCGCAGGACATTATGGAAATGGCACAGCGGAGCATATCTTTGCTAAATGCCATTCTATTTGCATGAAAGTCTTTCCTGTATGAATTGGGCTGGCTGATGCTGAGAAATACTGACTGACGGAGGCAGGCTGGGCAGAGGGTTTGGTAAATGGAGCACTTCTACCTGCTGTTGGTCTCTCTCCACCCTCTCTGCTTTTGAAAGGCTTCTGTAGCTTGTCTGCACAAGAGGTAATTTTAAGTGAGAAAGCTGTAGTGATCTTTTTTTTTTTTTCCTGAGAGTAACAAAATCTCCTTACTCCTAGTCCTGATATCTGCATCTTACTCCAAGGAGAGCTGTACTAATGCTATTCATCATCTCTTTAATATGTTGCTACTTCATTGCACCGTTGCTGTTGGCCCCTCGGAGCTTGGTCTGGGAGGGATGGCCGAGTGAACAGTGGCACCTCCAGACCTCCTGTCTTCCAGCTCCCTGGAGAAGTGCAGGCGTGTGGGAAGGAAGAGCAGGGAATTACTACAGAGAGTGGTGATCTCTCTGCCTCCTTCCTCCTGCAAGCAGTAGTGCTGGAACCTTCAGGCTTTTCATGGATCAAGACTTTCCATCACAGACCAAAACTGTGACAGATCTGAGCTGAAGGTTGCTTCTGTCACCTTCTCTCCCCAGACCCCAGCTCAGTGATAGCAGCGTTCTAGTTTCAAAACATCCAGGAGGGACCTCAGGAAGGCACGAAAGGTCAAAGAGCCCTGTGTCACTATAATACATGTATTGCACCCAAATCTGACGGAGCAGAGTAGCTGCCCTCCCAAATTGCGTGGGGGAGAGAAGAAGAGAGCATTCCCTTTCCCTGCTTTCTTAACATCAGTACCGGATGATGTTTCAGTTATTTCCAAAATGTTTTGGAAATAAACATTAACAGGAGCTGGAGAAGCAGAGCTAGCATCAGCACACTCTTTGTGTGCATTTGCTCAATGAGGTTTCCTCTCCCCTCCTGCTAGTTTTTTGTCTGAGAAGACTTCTCTGACTAAAACAATAGCGAGCTCCTTTCTGCTGGCTGTCTTTGTGTCAGCCCACCAGCAGGGATACTTTGTGAGCCAGGATAAAGACAGTGTCCCAGAAGACCAAGTAATGGAAGTGAGAGGGGCTGCCCACAAAGTACAGCTCAAGTTTTCTCTCATTTTGCGGCATTCACAGCGGGGTTGTGGTCATGGCTGACACAAGACAACTGGTTCCTGGTGGATCTCAGTCTTCACCGCTACGTGTTACTTGCACAATCTGCCAGCTTCTTGAGGTCATTCTGGCCAGCAAGGAGTGGGCAGGCAGGAGCTGCCGTGGCAATTAGTTGCCAGAATCAGGCAGCCCACATGCCTGGCTGCTTGGCCTGCCTTGATGCTTGTCCTGGTTTTGATATGCAGCTGCTACCCAAGTAGAGGGTTTATGTGACGGGAGCAGAATCTGGAATCATATCCAGCACAGGAATGTTTCAGTTCTGGGAGTTCTGGTTCAGAATGCCACTTGTTTGGACTGAAAAAAATAAAATAAAATAAAATAAAATAAAATAAAATAAAATAAAATAAAATAAAATAAATAAAATAAAATCCTCAGCTTTTACTGGAAGGGCTTCCAGTGAAGGCCTTGAGCTGATCTACACTGTTTCTTTTAATCTGGATAACACTGCTGCTGCTAGAATCTGTGCATGCTTCTGAAGGAGAATGGCAGAAAACACAACCCAGATATGCATTGCAAAACTCGTCATTTCCACAGGTAGAACTATCAACGTGGCTGCTAATACAGAAGTGCTGAGAGGAGCATTGTATTTGCCTGGTTTCTGTTTTTGCTTTGAGCTTCCTTCAATGTCTCCTTGTGCAGAACAGATGCAAGGCAAAAGCACAGCTGAACAGATGCAAATCAGATAACTTGCAAAGATCTAAAACGTGTAGTGAACTTTGCCAAACATCCATATGCTTCTCCATGCACTGAGAGGGAGAGAAGAGACTGTTGTGAGCGAAGAGGTATGTGATGGTGTTTCCTATGTAAAAAGAGCATCAAAGCAGCGTGTCCAAGGAAGCATGAGCTGATCTTGATGTTGATCTCTGGGTCACAATGGGGCTTCATGTTGCCATGTGGGGCCTGAATGACTTGGAGGGAGCTGGGTACCTGTGTCAAAGCTGGGTGAGGTTTCTTGTGAGCATCAGTGTTAGTTGTCTGTGACTAGCAAGGCCTCTGGAAAATGGTTTTGAGATCTGAGTTCAGGCTGGCACGTGAGTTTGTGTCCCTACAAAGCTCTCATGGCCAGTTATCAGAATCACATTACTCAGAGCAGTTCAGTACTGTTGATACTATTTATAACCATTTTTCTGATCATCTAAACATGCACAAAGAAAAGAGAAATTGTGTGCTACTAGATTACCTTCAATATCTATATTGTAGGATTGAGAAATTCTGGCATCTCTGTGCAAAGAAGACAGACGTTCCATTTAGTTGACAGACAAATGCCTGGTACCCTAAGCAGACAGAATCCTTGTCATAAAATCAACTGTTGGTGCTCAAGGCGCCAGGAGTAGGCTGAAAACAATGCTCACCTTATAATTTGTGTACCCTGCTGACTTGGGCACCAAGAAAAACCTCCTTGTGGGCCAGGTCCAGTCCTTCTGTCACAGACAGGCCGTCCCCAGTCACTGGACATTTTAAAGCACACAAACAGCTCTGGCACTCGTGCTTCATTTGGGAAAGTGCCAGAATCCATCTTGGAAATGAGGCTGAGGGCTGTGCTGGGGAAGCCAAGGACTCTTGGTTGGAAACAGCTGCCAGGGCTGTCACAGGGGCTATGGCCTTGCTGGTCAGGCCCTGTGCTACTCTGAGCAAGATTTGACAGAGGCATTTTAAGGTAAACCTGGTAGAGTTTTCAGTTTGTTTAAAACACTGTACCATGACTTGCAGGGATCTTAGGAGATGATTGAGGTGCAGTGCAAGTGTTCAGTGTGGGATACAGCACATGACCAAAAGTGGGAGCGGTTTCAGCTGTATGAAACAAAACTACCCCTCCCTTGTGTGTCAGTGAATCTCCTCAAAGGGCTTGTGTGCTTCTCCAGATTCTGCTCTCTGGGCCACTGTTGGGGTCTTCTGCGAAGTGCTTTTGGATATGAATAGCATCTAGTTTGCCTCTATTCTTCAGACATCTTAAAGCCCAACCAAAAACAAATGTAATCAGCAGCTTCTGATGTGAGTTTATTAATGTTCGAGCATATCATAACATTCCCATTAGATACGTTCTTTGCCATTTCTGTGCACCATTATGTGGTAGATTTGTGTGGTTAGTGACAGTAAATGCTAGTCTAACATTGCTGACTTGAAGGCAGAAACTATTGATGTGAACCAGCAGGAACAGAAAGCATTTCCGAAATTGTCTTTCAACTTTGGGGTACCTGGATGTTCAAAGGCCTGATGTCTAGAGATTTGAAACTTGGCAGTTTTCCTTGATATATGCAACTGAGGCTGCCTTAATATTTGAGCTGTTCTGGGAATGGCATGTTTTTTCTTTCCCGTTTCTGTGGCTGACAGCCTGAAATTCCTCCCCCAGGCCAGCAGCCTTGTCTTCTGCAGTGGGGCCTGCACTTGCCTCCTCAGGGCCTCAGATCCAAGGCAGAGGTGACAGCCACCACTACTCGCTCCTTGCCCCACCACTTTCCCTTGCTCCTCTCCCACGTCTTGCTGCTCCTTCACGGAGGTAGAGATGACTCGCTGCCCACTTCTCTGTGAGTTTGGGAACTGCAAATGTAACGTTTAGGCTGCGTCTGGTTGTTTGGATTTCTAATCTGATGAAACCTTGCTCCACATTCCTCTCTGGAGGAAATGAAGGAGGAAATGGCGTTTTCTCCATTTCCTTTACCTCGGTGTCACCCAGTGCATCACCTGATGAGACGATACTACGCTTGAGAAGCACTTAAGGGATTTTTCACCCCTTCCAGATTTTTTTCCTGACAAACGTAGACTCTGTCAGACCTTCCACTTCCCTTGAAGGTGTGAATTATAATGATGTTCAGGGTTTTTAATCTAAGCAGATTACAGGCACTGGATGTACAGACATCAATTTATTATGCTTTTCTTCCATAACATTGATTAATAGTAAACTTTCTGCACTGTATAGGCCTAGCTTCTGGAAAAGTCTCTTTTATTCTTGGAAATGATTCACTCTAACTGTAAGCGTATAGCTATGCTGTCATGGCACATATTATTCAGAGGGGATGGGAAGGAGGAAATGCTTGCTGCTCTAAACCTCACTGAGGTTTTTTTGCATATCTCCTTGGGCCAGATCTCCAAGATGGAAACCAGTCAGTCTCCTCTGAGGGACCATTTTAAATCAAAAAGTGAAATACGTTTCAAGCATAGAAGAAGTGTGCAATGTATGCCTTCAAGAAATGGAAAAAGCTGAAGGGACCATTGTGTCCCTTCCTAGAGTTCCAACAGATCTCCTTAGTGCTGAGTGGTTCACCTGCAACAGATGGGAGGACAAAGGGCAGCAGACTCTCTAGACACCGTGCCCAAATTAAGAGAGTGAAAATGGCACCTAGGACACCTTACGTTATGTAATAGCCTAAAAGCCTAGTCTGTCTCCTGTGATACCGCTCCCCGTTCTTCTCAAAGCTGAGGGCGTGGCTGGTGTCAGGACCTGCAGCTTGTTGGCCCATCAGCTTGGTAGGGTAAGGAGGCAGGAAAGCATATGGTATTCTGGGAAGGGTGGTAAGTCACAATTTAAAAAACGAAAGAGAAGAACCATGTCCTGTGTACAGGTGATGGTGAGAGTGCAAAGCTTTACCAGCTGGAGCAAGTGCTGATCCGTGTGAGACGCTGTGGTTGCACCTTCCTTCAGGACTTGGCTGCAACTTCCTTTCACTACCGCATGCAAGAAAGTGGGAAATCTACCTTTCCTGTCAATCAGAGCTTCCCCAAGCAACAGCAGAAGGACAAAACTGGCAGGATTCTTGTCAGTTTTGCTGTGCCCATAGGGTACTGATTATCATTAATGAGTCTTATTGATTTTGTTGTGCAGCTTCTTGGGAACAACATGAGCAGCCTGCCTGCAGACTTGGAAACACAGCACGGCAGTGGGTCGTATTTGGAAAGTTATCTCTGCAATCACAAGGGCTGGATTTTTCTGTTTTGTTTAGTTCAAATTAAAGGCTAGGTTCTGCAGAAGCTGATGATTTTGAGAGCCACATCCTTCCCCAGTCGCATCAGGAAACCGTTTTGCTTCCCACTGGTGAGTAGGTGAGTGGGCTTCTCAAGCCCGTAGAGAAGCAGTGCTCTCAGCTTTGAGAGAGGGAAGGAGTTATAATGTGACAGGAGCCTCTCAGGGACCTCTGGGCCTGATGCTTTCAGGACTGCCTGGTTCTTGTTTGTTTTGGTGCTGCTTGGTTCTGGCTGCTGCACTGCTCCTCCCACGAGGAGAATGCTCTGTGCCCGGCCTTAGCAGTGGTCCTTGCTGTAAGGTGCTTTCCTGTGGAAATTACATCTCCAGGGTCAAAGCCCCAGCTGCAGCAGGCATGTGGAGGGATTCCCCCTTTACCTAGACATTATGTCTCCAGCTCATCCTCCCCCAGTCCTGGCAAGGAATGCCAACACAAACAACTGCTGTTTGCTTGCTTGTTTATATTTTGCTATAAAGCTGGAAATAGGAAAGTTACTGTGCAGCCCCACCCCTTTTTTTATTTGATTTTTTTTTAACAAAACAGCAGTTTGCCAACATTTTCCCCCCAGGCTGAAAGCCCCCAGTTCGTGTCAGAGCACTTTTTAGGCAGCCACTCTAACTAACTGGTCTGACTGAGCCCGCTGGTGCCATCCCGCTGCCTGCCGGGAGTTTGAGTCCGCGGGGCTTTGCAGCTGTCGGAAGGCGAGGTTCTGGGGTTAACTCCACCCTCTCCCCGGGAGTTCTTCTCCTGTCTTGTAAAAACAAATATGGAAGCAATCTCTCCCCTGACATGCCCATTTTTAAAATTAGGCAGTGCTTCCTCTGGCAGCCCTCCTCTTTCTAGTACTGAGAATGGTGGTGTGGCCAGGCAGGAGTGACAGCAGCCGGGTGACACTTATCCCCAGTAATCAGTCAGCGGTGTGGCCCCTCTGCCTTCCAGCCTGCGTCTCTCAGGATTGCCTTGGATGTCTGACCTGTGAGGACTTTGCTGGGAGGGCACGGCTTGATCCTTAAGCCCATTAGCCACGGGCTGGCCCCCCTGTGCTGCTGTGATGATGGATGGCTCTGATGCAGGCCGGCCTCAGCGTCACCCTGCCCAACGCCTTGTTGCAGGGGGTTAGCTCCTCTCGCAGATCAGGAGGCATGCTCTGAGAGGGCAGGTTTCCCTTCCACAAGGCTTCCCCTAAATCCCAGCTGTGTGCAGGATCCAGGTGCTGTGGACATGAAAGGAGGATATCAGCGCCCTCGGCTGCACAAGGTGTGGGCGCAGCCAAGGGCATGGGGCCTGGGGGCTCAGTGGTCTGTTGTGGCATGGCAACACCCTTTCCCTTGGTTCCTGGTGGTAGCTTTGGCCATGACAAGTGCTTAGAAAACTTTCCACAGCCTTTGCAAAGCTGTCCTTGGAGTGAGGCCATCTTAGAGTCTGCTTAAAATTAAAAAAAAAAAAAAAAGAAAAAATGGAAACATTCTCTCCCTCCCCCATCTCCTTATCTCTCACTTAAAAGCAGAGGAAGTAGAACATTTTAAAGAGGCTTTGTTTCTGTGGATTAAATGAATTGAAATACAGCTTCTTCCTCCCTTGATTTTCTGCCCTCACCCAGGTGAAGAGCTGATCCATTGAAGTATTGACTGTCATTAGTCTGAGGTTTGGATTTGTTTCATCTCTCAATGAAGCACAGATCTTTTTTTGGTTACCACCAGCCCTCTCTCGTCGCTGTTCCTCTGTAACACTTCCCGTTTGATATGACAATGACTTTGCACAGGCAAAGGACCTTTCCCAGAAAGAGAATTGTTTCAAGAACTGATGAAGGGTGAAAAGAAATTGGCAGCATATCATTAAAAAAGCAGAGAGAAAGCCTGCACACCTTGGCATACAGAAGAAGGGGAGGGAGGTGGCTCTGAAGGCAGCAGAGAGCATTGCGAACGGGCCAGCTTAAAGCCCTCTTAACAATGTGCAGTCGCTCTCCCCAGCTCGTCCATTGATTTCCTCCTGCCCTCCATAGGCCTGGCTGCAGTTAAACCTTGTGTCCTCCACGTGATGCTGAACCAAATCAGATTTTGCTTTTAGTTGTTCGATCAAATTTTCCTTCCTTGGGCTTAGAAGGCACACTTGGGACTTCATGGTAATTGCCTCCCCACGCTGAACTGCTGATACCTTTATTGGATTGGCGTAGGGTTTCAGAGGACTGTGTTTAACATGCAGTGAGCCGCAGCAATGCAAACAGCTCCAGTGTTTAAACAAGCATCCATTAGGCCAGGAAACAAGACAGTGCCAGCCCATTTGGTGCTCTTTAGTGCTGGCAGCTTAAGGTGAGCGGTGCAGCGGGGTTTGCGGGGGGGCAGGGTGGGGGAGACACAAGTGCAGCGTCAGGGAAACAAGCAGAGCATCTCTGTAGGGCTGTGGGAAGTGAGCGGGCAGGGGGAACTGTTGCGACTGGGGACATGTGCAAAGCTCATTAATATCTCATTATGTTCGAATTGCAGTCTCCCAGCAGATTGGCATTAACATGTGATGTGCTGGAGGAAGGGGCTACAGGAGCGCGGCAGGGATATTTTAAGCAAGCTATTTTTTTCTTTTTCCCTTTACATTGGAGAAGCGGAAAAAATAGTGTGTGCAGGGCAAGGCGCCAGCAAGCCACAATGTTTTGTGCATCAGCTCAAGACAGTACACTCCATCAAACAAGAACAGTGCTCTGTTGGGCTTATCATAGTACCCACTGGCATCTTGCAGTATTTCTAATAAACCTCCTTATTTTCAGGAGTGCTTAACTCAGCTCTAAAATTTGGCTCAGTGTGAAACTTCCAATGCTCAGGAACTCAGCCCAGGATTAATTTCCCCTACCCCAACCAGACGGATTGGGAGTGCTGGGGGTGCTTCTGCATTTTGCTTCCTTCTGTACATCTGTAGGTAGAGTGACGTGTGAAATACTTGCTCTCATGCTCCTATACTGAAATAGCTTTTTGTTTTATCCTTAACTGGAGCATTGCGGTCATTAGCTTATCAGCTGATAAGCTGCAGTCATTAGCTTATCAGCTGACATCAGTGCCCATACTGGCTTCTGCAGGACCACGTACATTTTTCTGATAAAATCTTGGCTGCCATGTTACTGGGAAAATACCCATTAGTTTTCAGGCCAGTTATTCCTTGACTCCGTATACATGTAACTCCCAGCAAAGGCTTATCCAAGAATGAAATAACAATCAAGGATTTTTTTATAGCAGGCTCTCCTCTCTGTGCTCACGGTTGCTAATTGAATGATTTATCTCGGGAAGCTTTGTCATCGAGAAGTCTCTAGTCATGGGAGGGACAGAAAACGTCCTTCTGTTGTGCTCCGCAGCGCTGGGCTTTCATGCAGGGGGATGTTTTTCTGACACGTACCAATGAAACCTATGGTTTTGGCTTTTCTGCAGACATCATTCTACTATCGCATACAAAAGTCATTTTAATAGGTGCTCCACTTGAGGAAACACGTGTAGCCAAACTGTAAGAAAATCATTCTCCTTCAACTCCTTCTGTGCTACAAGAGCAAAGCAACAGTTAAATTAGCTCTGGCTCTTGTGAAATACTTGCAAACCCATAGGTCTAGGTTCAGACTGCATATTATGCTTGAACTTGATTGCCCAGGCTATTTGTTATGGGTTTATCCTTCCTAGTAAAGTTTCTTTTACTTTTATGGAACAATATTGGAGCCCTCCAGTGGCCAAACTAATCATTCTGAGGAATGGAGTTCGAGTTCTGCCAGGGAGGTGGATTATTTCTTTCCCTTTTAAAAAATTAACTTTGCGATGTTTTGTATGCAAAATTTATGTAGAGTTTATTCAAGTCACAGCACCATCTGGGAAGAGTAAGGAAAGCTAGGAAAAAGCATAAGTAGTATCTTTGCATATCTAGGATCGCCATGTGTTTATTCGTATATGTTTTCAGGAATTTAATGAATTGATTGTTTAAATAAATTTGGCTAGATGTAATTTTCTGAGAGGACTCATTTGTGCATATTAAAGTAGAGAAAACACATTGGGGTAGCATGACAATTCAGATTCCCTCTCCTCTCCATGCTGTGGCTTTCTGTCTGCGATGTGGCTGGTCTGTTCTCCAGCAAGGCCTGTTTGCTGCGCCCGACATTGTCATTCATGTCAGGGGCCGCAGCAGGTCGAAGATTTCAGCCTCAAGGCTCCCTTGTCTGCTGCTCCCCCTGGTCCCGTTCACTTTCAGACTGTGATACCCACTCTGTGTATGAAACAATAGATCTTATTTATACTGTATGCCCTGGATGAGAGTAAGAGGATTATTTTGTGAGTACTCCTTGTAAAGAATGTTGAGATCCCCTAGAAAAACTAACAGCTGTAATTGCCTGCGTATGCCTCCCCTCACTTGGTGAGACGGTTATCGCAGTTACTCCTGCTAGGTACTGAACTGCAGTAGTACTCCTTGGGAACCCAAAATCAGATAGGAAGGCCACAGTTAGGTTGGAGTGCTGGGAGGAAGCTAGAGTTGACCAGGGGACGAGGAGGAAGTATGTTCATTTCTTTATCTTTTAATAGGATGACCATGGTCTGGCATTCAGTCCGTGTTCAAAAAGCAGTAAGCAAGTGCTTGAGGTTGTTATTCCGGCACCCACTCATCTTTGTTCGGGGGGTCACTGGAAATGGTATTATATAGCTGCAGCTTTATAAATCTTGTATTATCACCAAAACGCTTCAGGATGAGAGCACTCAGAAGCTGGTAGAGAGGGGTTTCTGTTTGTTTGTTGTTCGGTGAAAAGCCTCTAAGTAGATTTTCTTCTGCAGGCACTGTAGATAGAAGAACAATGCTACTGGAGCATTTAGCCCACCATCCTCCCTGCAACTGAGGTCAGGAAGCAGAGTGCAAGAAGCAGAGCAGGCATCAGCCTTCCCAGCAGACCTTCCCCTCTTGCAGCCATCAGCACTGTAAGAACCACTTGCTGAGCCCAGCTGCAAGCACTTCGCTTTTCAGCCCCCTGCCCAAGTGAAAGTTTCTGCTTATTCTTGCAGGGTGGGGTGAAAATGAGTAAAGCAGAAACTTCTTGCCTGCCCTGTAGACAGGGGCAGGCTGTGCAAATTCCTCTCAATGGCAGTAGCTGGAATTCCTGGAGCAACTTGGGGCATCATTTTGCCTTTCATTTTTTTTTGAGAATTGTTGGAGGAGATGGTTGCCCAGCTCCAACTGACGTTTTGAGGAAGCTGCTAATGAGGCCAGCTTTTCTCATGACTTTTTAGGGCCTGTGAGTACCAGCGGTGCTGGGAAGAAAACGGTCAGATAGGTGGGGAAAGGCCGATTGCAGCACATGCACTGAGGGTGGGAGCAAGAAGAGGCCGTGTATCTGTCAGAAAGAAGGCTGATGCTCCAGAGCCGCTTTGCTTTCTGCAGTCAGAGCTGATGTGTGAGATTTGGACTGTGGAAATATGGGAAAAATGACAGGAGAAGAAAAAAGTTCCCCACCTGCCTGATGCGCGTTTCATACTCCTAAAGCCTCCCATTGCCACTTGTGTTTCATAGCCTCAGATGAGAGCTTCAGGGGTCTGTCAGAGCTGTGGGAAGTGGAGGAGGCAGGGAGCTTTGCAGCTCTTAACTCCTCATGGGGTAGCAGCTCTACAGCAGTGCTATCCCCAGGGACTCCTGCCTGCGCGCCTGTACTAAGAGACAGGGAATGCCAGTGCGCAGGGGCTGTCTGGCAGCCCTGCTGTGCTGGGACCGGGAGGCGAGCCTGTACGTAGCTGTGGTTTAGTCTGAAGCTTTGTGGTTTGAGCCTCTGCTAGACAGTGGCTGCTTAGGGGGAGGGCGTTCCCAAGAAGGCACCCTGCACTCTGCAGGACGTGTCCCCTGCAGCTCCACAGGGAGCCTTTCACCCAGTGCACAGCCAGTAGTATCTGGCAGTCTGGCAAGGTTTCCAGGCCCTGTATTGAGAGAACAGCCTTGGGTAGTTTATGCTGCTGTACAGAGATGTAGGGAGCACTGGAGGGGGAAAAAATATCTGCTCTAGGTTCAGGCATGACAGCCCTTTCTCATTAGCAGGGAGAGGAGAAGGCTGCCACCACTTTACTGATGAGTCAGGAAAACAAACTGTGTTTGCAGTGTGGAGTGCTTCTGGTATTACTGTTGCGGTTCTGAATTTGGAGTTTGGCAATATCAACTTTGGTTCTGGTAAAATTAAACCATTAAAGCAAACAAACAAAAAACCCACAAGTTCTTTCTGTCCCCAGACACACTGAGGCCATGGTGCCCTGTAAATCCTTGCTGCTGCCACCAGGGCCCGGAATATTCAAGGCTGGTTGTTGGCCTGGTGTCGTCCACCTGGCGCAGAAAAAAGTCACTCAGGGGCAGCTGTGCATTTTAAAGCTGGCCCTTAATGTAATTCTGAAGTATGCTAATTGCCAGGCTTTTGTTTTCATTTGACAGTTTTGAAAAGCTCAGAAGAAAGGAGGGAAAATAAGAGAGTATTGTAAATAGCCCTAGGAAAAAACTCAACCTGCTGCCCATGTAATTTCCTTTCTAAACAAACTCTCTTGCTGAGGGAAGCTTTATCATGCAGCTATATGCCTGATACCTAGCTGATTTTCCATCATTTCTTAAGCATGCTTGCTCATTGTTGAAGTTGTTACTAAGGTTACTACCACTGTTATTAAATAAGGAAGAAGTGCTTGCTTATCCCAAAGCTTGTCTGTATTTCCCTGCTATCTGTATGTCTAATTAAACATACTTTTTTTCTCTCTCCAGACTTTGCTTAGACTATGCTTAGACCGTCATGGTTACAATGCCACTATTTATCTCTAATTTAAACTCACGGTCCCTTCTGCTACCTCTCCCGTTATCCTTGCCTCTTTTAAATAGTCCAGAAGTGATTAGGTGTGTAGATAACAGAGCAAGAACTTGGAGCTGCCAGCCTTCTTTTCCTGGCCCAGCAAGAAGGTAAGAGTCTTTCCAAGAGCACATGTAATACCATAATTATAGGCCGAACTGTGAAGTTTTCAAGGCTTTTAAATCGTGTTTAGTGGGACAAAACTGAAGCCTCTAGAAATAGAAGTGGAAGAAGGACTTGACCCACACAGACAGAAATCTTAATTAAACCCAGATGTCAACAGCAGTAGCATGTCATTAGTGCCCTAATTGTGACTGGGCAAATAATGTTGGTGGCTTGGGGAGGATCCAAATGAAAGCGTCTGACTCTCTTTGAGCTAGTTACCAAGGCTGCCTTTAAGGTCAGTGAAAAGAAAAAGACACTTCTGGAGCGTGATTTATGTCGTTGCTATCACTGCCTGATACAGGGTCTATGGATTGCGTCCTTAAGGCTCAAATGAATCAGCTTGTTCTTGCCTGCAGCTTTCTTATGGTACCTGCAGGAGTTTGTGGGCTCTTTCTGTCCTTTTGGTTTGTTTGTTTGTTTTTTCCTGAAGAAGAACAGAAATAGAAGCAAAAGTGCCTATTGATCTAAGACGGTGTAAGGTATTTTATATTCTCATTGGCTGGGTGTAGGATTTGAGTGACTTCAATTCCAGACCTGCTGACTTCCTATACAATTTTAGGCAAGCTCCCCACTCTTGGTACTACCTGGCTCATCACTGCTAGAACAGGAGAAAACGGTGGGAATTCAGAGTCTTCTGAGAAGGAAAATAAGATCAGTGGAAGCCCAAAGTATGAATGCACAGCTGGTTTATGGTGCACTTGTATGGTTTCTCTAACAGCAAACTGTAATGCCTTGTGCTTCATACCTCTAAGGGGTTTACTAGAAAACTGTAGTGTTCTCAGTGACTCAACCTTAGATCTTGTTTACCTACCTCAGCATCTAACAATAGAAAATGCTGTTTTGTCCTTGTGTGTTTGTCTGACGCTTTTAAAGGCACTGAGCTCTCAGAGGTGAGCAGTCTTGAAATCTAGATTGAATTTGGGTATGTACTTAGTATGCATAGATAGTTGAGACAAAACCCCATACGAATATCATGGCAGCAACTACATGACACATGTGTGCACCTGAGTAAAATACAGGGAGTTTTTCTTTTCTTTTTTTTTTTTTGGCCAGCAGATGGAAGAGATNTAAAATAGGCTTTTACAAAGAAAAATAAAAAAAAAAAAAAAAAAAAAAAGGTGTGCACAGTGGGCATGTGCAGACATACATATCATTATGAACTGCAGTTCTGTCCTTTGGAGGGCTGTTTTCAAAATACACAAATAGATAAAAGTATCTGTTGATGTGTTGGTGTGTGGCCGCAAGCAACTGGGAATTGGTCCAGTTTAGCAGAGGAGTGACCACCTCTCTCTTGGTCGTCTTTTAGGTTCATAAGCAGGCATGTTGAAGCCTTATATACCTTCGGGATTTTTGCAAACTTTTCCTCCCATTGCTACAAGTTCAGCTTCAGAACAGCCAGCAGCTTGGGGAATTTCCCTACAGAGAGGCTGCTGCTGTACCTAGGGACACTGTGTTGCTGTAGGTAAGCTCTGAGTAGAAGTGAGCACCTTTATGTGTAGATGCACCTGTATGGCTTTAGAAGGTAGAGAAGTGGTTTCCCATTAATAATAGCTAATATTTTTTTCTAAAAATGTTCAGTGATGAGATACTCTGGTGATGAGGTACCTGCAAACTTCACTTAACAGATTTAGGAGGAAGGCTGAGCAACGAACATGGGACATGTTCACAAGACTCTGGTTACTGCTGAGGTGTTCAGCATCACGCGGCAGGGCATATCCAGCCCTGGGCTCTTCCCTGCCTGTCGGAGTAGTGTATTCAGATTGAGCACAGGCACCTTTTCTCTTGGTGTCCTTCAGATATCAACAGAAAAGAGGGCTGTAGACCAGATGATTTTACATGTACTGCTGGCAAGTCACCTTTTCCAGATGCCTCACGGCCCGTTTCCCGACACTGGATATGTACCACCACATCTGTGCCCATATTGAGCACCATAATCACACAGCAAGCTGATGTGCATCCACATGGTTGAGGAAACTAATGGGAGCACTGGGAGGAACGGTCTGGGGTCTGGGAGACCAGACGAGTATTTTTCCATTAGTCATTGTCGTGTGCCTTTGTGGGAGTCAGGGTCAGCTTGAAGCAAAGGCATTGAGGCAGCGAAGAAATAAAGTTTGTATGGGTTGCTTGGCCATATTTAGGGCAAAGCTGCTATTCACTGCTGCCTGGCCTTTAGCCTATAGCAAGTACCTCTCAAACTGTGCTGATAAGAATCCAGGACACGTCTAGGCCATCTTGTACGATCCTCTGGCTCCATTAGTTGTCACAGACCTTCGAGGGTCCTGTAACATTTTTTACGGTGCTGGATGTAACTTGTACTGAAAGCAAAAGGGAATGTAAAGAAGATTTGTTTCATCAGACTTAGTGTCCATCTCTGAATAAATATTGGTGCAGAAGAAATAATCTTACCAACTGGACCCTTAGCGCCCAGTGAACTTAACAGGAGCTGAGTGCTTCCGTGCATTGTGTGATCGGGCTGTGTAAGACCACGTAGGTTTTGTGAAGGAGTCTTACAGAACTGCTGCTGCTGCAATCTTTTAAATAGATATGCAGAGGCAAGGCAAACAAGCAGTTCTAGTGTTGCTCTTTTTTCCTAGAGATGGATCAAGCTGATTGTACTGATGAGGGAACTGTTTGGAGGAAGAGGGAAATAAACAGATCCATTTTGGATTTTTCCAATGCCTTTTCTATTTCAGAAATTTCAGTTAGGTTTTGCCGTTGTTGTTTTTAATGGCCTGTACCCTAGCACACTTCTGTTTTCAGGCTCGTCTGTCCCATGCTTTTTTTTTTTTTTTCTGTTCCCTGAAAGACATGGCTCAGGAGCATAATGAGAATTAGGACTTTGAAAAATTTTAGTATTGACTTATTAGCTTGTAAAAGATTATCCCCTTTGTTCCCCGTCATGCTTGGATCTCCTTTGCAACGCCTACTGCACTGTTATCTTCTTTAACTTGTGCTCAGATAACCTCCACTCCTTTAAAGGCTGTCATCCTTGCAGAGAAATCCAAAGTAGTCTCCAGGTCACCTACACCCTGACACAAGAGGCACAGGTCAGGCACAGAGGGCACCTGGGGTAGAGGAGACAGGGTTGTAGAGAAAATTCTGGGATAAATTCACCCATTTGTTTGCAGCACAGAAGTGTAACTTAATCTGTTGTTCATTCACAAGATTTTTTTTGTGTGTGTATATGTTAGTTGTGGAAACCTGTTGATTCTGCTCCTGAAGTATTTTCAAATGGAAGCTTCTTTTATGGTGATGTAACCCAAGAGGGTGACTAAAATGTGTGGGCTTGAACAGGTACAGTCTGTAGACTACTCGGCATTCGTTCCCGTCCTTTTCTGTTGGTATCAAACACTTTGCTTAGAAAACCATGAGCATGAACTTAGTCATGTGGAAGAATCCCTGAAGTTACTTATCCCATGTTGTTTTGAGGAACCCTGATGCTACCTCATGCAACTATGGGGTAAGTAACCATATCGACACGAGGCACCATTGATTGGGAGTTAACATGCCAGTGAAGTGGGTGGGAGACAGCCATAGCGTTTCAGAGTTCAGCCTTCTGGTACCTTGCTGTGACTCTTCTACGGATCATACACTAGGCTGGTTTTTTAATAAAAGGGGCTGAATAGAAGCTTGCAGTCCCTGGAAACCAACCGTGTGATCGGAGCAGCATGGGCATGCCTCCCTCCACAATCCCTCGTCTCTTCTGTTTCCTTCTAAGGAGTTTCTCTGAGAATATTCTTGATAATTATATTATGCATGTAGATTGCTTCATGGCAGTACTTCGCATGCTTGCTTTAAACATAGAAGGGGCTCTTTCCTAGCATTTAAACAAGATTTTAGTCTGTAAATTCTGAAGTCATAAACAGAGCTACTAGTGCCCTAACGGCAAGGGAAAGCAGAGGCTGGGTCAGAGAGCAGCTGCTCCTTTGCAGAGCACAAGAACTTTCCTGTCCCAAGTGCCCCTTCAGTAGGCATGCAGGCTGGCACTAGCACACCTCACTATCTTGCCAGGACTTGTGCCCATCCCAGGGTGACTTGTGGCAAAGTTTTCCCCAGGGAACCATTTCTAGTGTCGCATAGCAGTTTAAAGAACTAGCGAATAGTGAATGAGTGGCTGTGGTGCAAAAAGAAGTGTATGCCACAATGTGGTTTAGGGTGCTTTGCTGCTGCTTAGCTTAAAATACGAGCTTCATGCATTTCTTTTGTACCCTGATTTGCAGTTCTTCAGGAGGTGTAGCATTAATGCTCTGCAGTGTCTGCTTTTTATCATTCTTTTTTTTCCTGTCCAGATACAAAGCAGATTGGGTATGTTTTCAAAGGGCGAAGATTTATCAGCACAACTCCCAGACAAGTCAATTAGAGGCTGCCTGGCTAAATCCTCATAACACACTTTGGGAACGCTTTGGGAACGCAGCTCCTGCTGTCTGCGAGGGCAGCTGCAGGGAGAGCTCAGCTGTGCTGCGTGAGGCAGGAGCAGGCTCTGCCAGCCAAGGAGTTTAGCACTCAGGCTCTTAGCACCGTCATTAAGGCTTTTGCACAAACAGAGGAGTGCTGGCACTCCGTACGTGATGAGGTTACTGCTTTGCCGGTGCTTACCCGACTGGGCTAAAGCAGGATTAAATTGGATGGGCCTGAGGAGGAGCAAGCCATGTAGATCATGCACTCAGGCTGTGTGACAATGATGACAGCATTTCATCCATGAAATAATTTGTGCTCTGAAGTCCCGTTAAACTTGCCAATGATTTTGTATTGAGAAAATTAATTGCATCCATTGCCTGTGTTTTACTCAACAGCTTCCCCAGGGAGCCTGCACTCCACATCTCCTCAAAGCATGCCATTTAGTGTGTCTGCCTTCATATTTAAGTTGGAGTTGTGGAGAGGGAGAGGCAGAAATTAGAAGGGAAAATATTTTAAGAGCAAACTGGAACTGATATAGAAGACATGTACACGTAAGTCTGCAGAAAGAGCACAGGTTTTTTTTCTTTTTTTCCCAGCCTGTTGTAAATGTACACAATTTGAGTAGCAAAGTTGGTATTTGTTGTATCTGTTTCTCCACTACTTGTATATATTCTCCACTCCTGTGTGCCTCATTAGTGAGGCATTCTCCACCCTGTTAATTCCTACAGCAAAAAATGTCTTTCTTGCAGCAGTGTGATGGGGTGGTTTGAAAGAGGGCAGTAAACACCAGTAAAGATGCTAATCTTCTTTACTTTGAAATTCATATGCATAGGGCTGGAAGTCCTCTTTTATCCCACAACCTGAGCAATGGAAGTACAAAACTGTGGTTTGTGAGGAGGATGTATCTGCGCTGCGATCAGAGCTGAGTCCAGGGAGAGGCGCAGATGCAGACCTCTCTCCTTGTGTCTCCCACTGCTACAGAAACGTGTGCCCTTCACTCTCTGGCAGTGCTGAGGAAAGCACGCACTGATGCTCGGTGTCTCCTGCCATGCTAGCACACGTTAGGATCCCCACTGCACAGGCCGTGGGCGGGTGGAGTCACTGTGTTCGCCTGCAATGACTTTGCCAGTGCTGCCACCGCTTTGCTCTCTTGCAGTGCCTCTTTTGCTGCTCTGCTTCCCCATGCTCCACTTGACCTCCCAGCGTGATCCCGCTGCCGACTGGGTGGGCAGCTCTGGCAAGGGCCTGTGCGCTGCTGGCTCCGCATCCAGCTGCTGCTCGAGATAGTAACTCCTCCTCTCCAATGGGCCCAGCTAAATGGATCATTTTCCTCGCTACTAGCTCATTCAGGCTTGCCAGGTGCCCTGAGCTTGTTTTACTCCTTGCTGTTAACACAAGTGGTCTGTTCTGATGGCTGCTTGCAAAAACAAGGGCGACGGTGCTCTCCAGCAGGCCGGAGCTGCTCGGATAACAGGCAGCGGTTTGACCTCGTTCATTCAGCAGTGGTTAATCAGCCTGTGGAGCTGCACAGGTTACTGGTGAGGTTAGTGGATCAGGATTTTACCAACTTCTAACAGATTTCACAGTGGGAGTTTCCTGTATGTTTGAAACACTGCAGTGGCCTACAAGAACTGGGAGGGCAGGCCTAGCACGGAGGAGCACAGTGTGTGCTTTAAGTGAGCAGCTGCAGTCCCAAATCAATTTGCTATGTCAGGCTTCATCCTGCGAGTATGCAGGCATTGGTGCAGTGTGTGCAGCAGTGTGAGGAAGTTCAGGCAGTAGGGAGCAGTCTGATGCATGAAGTATTTTCACCTGTTGGAAGCTGCCCCCTGTCCCCACCTCAGCTTTGCCTGACCACTTGTCTGAGCCTTTGGGACACCTGTCTTGCTTTCCCTGAACACCGTCTTGCTCTCCCCAGCATCTCTGTGTAACACCTGCAGCAAGGTTAATTGAGACTGTTAAGAAGACACTGTGGAGCTGGAGGACTTCAGACACTGGTCATGAGATGCAGCTGTGGTGTCCTTTGGCACTGTTGACTTGTTGACTGTTGGCCATCTTGCAGGCAGTCTGGCAAGGACAGATGAGCCAGAGACGAGGAATCCTTTAAATGTTTGAGCTGAATTAGTGGTGTGCAAATGGCGTTATTGATTATTCCCTATTGATCTCAGACAAAGTGGTTATGGCTGTTGTGCCATTGCTTAGGAGAGCTGTTGGGTCAAATCATATTGTGACGTGCCACTTGACACAAGAGCTGGGACACGTGCTGAGCCATCGGCAGCATTTGGATGCAGCACAAGAAGCAGAGGAGTGAGCTTGCCACAGCCTGGGGGCTTTGGCTGGTGTCTGTGTGCTGAGAGCCCCTGTGCCTTTGGGCTCTCGGGTCATCTGGCCATCTGGGGAAGTGAAGCTGGGCTAGGCACTGCAAGCAGTGCTCATCTTCCACAGGCAGGATTTAGCCTCTGTGTCTTTCTTCCTTTTCTTTTTTTTTTTTTTTTAATTTTTGAAGGAGCAATAAAAGGACTAAACAGCCGTCGTCCTGGTCACTCCCCATACATAATTGAAATAGCTGCCCACTGAAGTCAGCCTGAGCAGGGGGGATGGGGCTGGGTAAGTGGCTCTGACTGTTGCTATAACAACAGCACCTTGGTCTAATTTCTTTTGAAAAATGAATTGCTGCTGGTGGGATGAAGCGAAGCAGCTTCTCCCTGCAGCTGAGAGCCCTGCCGACAGCCTCGGTGCTCTGTTTTTTGTGCGTCGGCTATGCTGTGGCACTTCCAAGTGACTCCGCCGAAAATTTCAGGGCCGGTTAGATCAGCCCAGGCGGGTCCATGTGTGGCTGGGTGTTTGCATGCACAGCCCCTGCCCTCCTCCAGCCCCCTGAGTGGAGTCATTTAAAAAGTCAGCCCACTGAAGTTTGACCTTTTCCTGCTCTGCAACAAGAGTTTCTCCAAAGGCATGTAAATAACCGCAAGTCCTGTTTCACACTGTTTTCTTCTACGGGATAGAAACCTGCTTTGAAATGCAGTTCCATCGGCCAAATATTTTGTGTAAATAAAGGTAAAAGCCTATGAACCTGGCAAGGATTTTGCTTTATGCATCTAGAGTCTTCTGCTCTTAGATATAAATCTCTACACTGCTGCTAATGTCTTCATGATGCATGCTGTAAATCACATGCACAAGCTATGCACTGCTTCTTAGAAGGAAGTGGAAGACACTTTACAGGAGAATATTTTACTTCAAGCTTTGTTTCTACAGAGGGAAGGGGTAGTGCTGGGGCTATATTCCACTGGAATCCTGATGCAGTAAGCTGTTTGCCTGTTTATGGTCAGTACATGATATTTAAGCCCTCCACTAGCTGACATGGTGGTTGAGAATGAAATCAGGGTATGAAAATGAACACTTGCATTGAAATAAGTTGAAAAGAATATTTGTGTTATACCTAACAAAGATGCATCTAATGTTGTTGCCCCCAACCCCTCCAAAATGCTGGGGCTAAGATGATTCCCCACTTGTGAAGTTTGTGTATAGCATGTTCCCTTCAAATAAACCTTTGTATTATGTTTCTGCCTACCTACAGTTGTTGAGAGAACAAAGTAAAGGGATTTTCCTATTGTCTGTTAGCCCCCCAAATCCAAAAACATCTGAAGGAGAATATGTGGAGCTAGAATAGGCTTCCTTTTGTTTTCATTTGCAAGTAGGCAGGATTTTTGTACATCTGATATTTGGTGGAAAATAGTTTCCATCTCAAAGCTGCTTTTTGTTGTAATACATAATAAACACAGTTATTAATATTTATATACTGGCCCTGCTTTTACTTTCAATAAAGTCCTTGTATATTTGTACAGGGGGACATCCAAGTTTTAGAACATGACTAAATCTTTAGGAGACGGTATTTTTGGGGCTGGGTATTTGCCACTAGATAGTTTTGATTCTCTTGGTAAACATTCATGTACAAATAAGGTGATGGATTCAAGATAAATTAGTAAAAGATGTAAAACCTGGAAATGTATTGCTCTTACCCATATTCTGTAAAGGATGCCTTCAAACTGTTGTGAAATGTATGGAGTCAGTTTTGTTGGATTTCTCAGGAGATAATCACTCTTACTAATCCCTGATGCGTTATTAAGACAAGTTAAGGATTTTCTTACTTACATGAACTTCTTTTCATGACTAGGAGCCTGCCACATGTCCTTTGGTATGACTGTTCTTACTGCAGCTCAGTCTCTTGCCAACATGGTCTCAGGGCAAAGGGCCGCAGAGCGAGGCACAGATCAGGAAAATGGGCTCAGCGGAGGTTTTCTGCCACATGCCAGTGACACCTGCTAAAAAGCAGCAATGCCATACCAAGCTGTTCAGCTTAATGCAGGATTTTAGGGCAAGAAAGCAGAGGCGGGAGAGCCACATTATAGGTCTCCGTGTGGGATGGGATGTTTCTGCTTGTCACTAGTCCTGGGTGTTGCCTTACCTCCCACATCACTGCTAGCTGGCTATTAGCACCATCCAGCAGTAAGGCTGCTGCTCAATGTGGCATGGAGAGATGGAAGGAAGATGCCTCAGCTGCAAGGCTCTGTGCTCACAACAGGCCCTCCCTGTCATTCTTAGTTGTATGCTGATCGCTTTCCCGCATGAAAAGCTGTCCTGCACCAGATGCTGATGGCCTGCTCAAGGACTCACATTCTTGCCTCTCTGTTTTGCTACAAAGGCCGTATCTCTGGAGAGTCCCAGCAGAGAGCTTGGCGTCCTGCGCGTGTGCCAGCTGGGACTGGAGCCACGCACGCACAGCCCCCGTCGTGAGCTGTGCTCAGGGCTGAGGGGAACGGGAGGGTACAGCCTCCTCCCAGCTGCTCCCTCTGAATGGGGGTGAGATAGGGATTTGCTTCCTTGTTCTGCATGGGGATGGAAGGGGAGCTAGCCTTCTGGGATGGGAGAAATACATGGAGTCTGGGTTGTGGGAAGAAAGGAGGTTGAGGACCTCTAGGTTAGGGCAGGGGTGGAATCTGAGTGTCTGAGGTTTTCATACCAGTAAAAATACTTTAAAAATTTGATAAAATCTTTTTTTTTTTTTTTTTTTGGTCTTCTATTGTTCTAGTATTGAGGATGCAAGTGTGTCCTGAAGGAGTTTGCTAGAGCTATGACCTCTTTGCTTCCTCCCCTCCCCACTATTGTTTTTTGCCTTAGCTAAAGAGGGCTGCTTTTTTTAGCCGGGTACATAAGCAGAGAACTTAATGTTTGATTGTGGTAGGAGAGGACTGTACGCTGTAACATTGCTTTACCATTCTTCTTTTAACCTGAATTAAAGATTATATTAATACATTATTTTTTATATCATTCTTACAGCTAATTTGGTTGCTTTCCAGGACTTGTCTTGTTATCATTTCTGCTAGTTATTTGTCCTTTATGTTAGCCATAGCACACAGATGATTGCCTTTTTGGGTGATTTGATTGGGTTAACATCATGTAAAGTGCCTGCTATTTTTTAGAGCTTTTATATTTTTTTTGGCATTTAAAAGTGATTCTCAGTATGTTTTGCAGCCAAAGAACAGAGGGCTATTCAAATGGAGCAAAATTAATGAATTTTCTCAGACAATTTTAGTGTCAATAACATACTTCAATACAAGTAGTTAGTCAATTGTATTGCAGATATTTCTTCCAAAAACTTCTAGAAACTAAAGTTTCATTGCTGTGTTAGGCACCGAAAAGTTGGAATAGTTGATTTGTTCTGTGAAGTTCAGGTAGTTTGGAAAGTACAGACATGTTTTACAGCTCTGGAACTGTGGTCCTGTGCTCTCCTGTTCAGGGATAAGGTGTTTTGGGTTTTGTCATTGCTGTTTTGGAGGTTGGTTTGTTTGTTTTAGGCTGTCTTCTCAAATTGATCAAGGCATAAGAATGAAATCAAGGAAGCTTTCTAATCACAGTTTTTTAAACCTACTGTCACTAGTCAGCGTGGTGACAAGTGTCTGTCATAAGGCTCATCAGCAGTTTTCTTTGTCTGTGCAACCGGTCAATATTTTTTTCTCTTGTTTTCCTTTAAGCTTCAAGAGACAGTTAAAAGGAAGTTGGAAGGCGCACGTTCACCTCTCAATGGGGAGCAGCAGAATGGAGTTTGCGACGGCAGCTTTTCTCCAACCCGCAAGCGGATACGGAAGGATGTACCAGGCATCGAGGCAATCAACAGCTTGCCCAATAATCTGCCGTTACCTGCTGTTTCTCCTCTTCACCAGCTTGACATGAAAGCATCCCTGCCCCTGCAGAACAGTGGAACTCACGGTAGTGGGCTAGAAGACTTGGGAAAAAATGGTGGGCTTTCAGAGCTAAAGATCCCTGTTAATGGCTGCAGTGAGCTAGATGATGGTTTTAACATCCTGCAGAACAAGGAGCTAAAGCAAGAGCCTTTGGATGATCCTACCTGCATAGATACTTCAGAAACATCGCTTTCAAATCAGAACAAGCTCTTCTCAGACATTAATCTGAACGATCAAGAGTGGCAGGAGCTAATAGATGAACTAGCAAACACCGTTCCAGAAGATGACATACAAGATTTGTTCAATGAAGACTTTGAAGAGAAGAAGGAACCGGAATTTACCAGACCTGCCGCAGAGACTCAGGAGAGTGCAAGCGTTAAAAGCGATCCATCTCATTCTCCATTTGCTCATGTTCCATTAGGATCTCCCCAGGTGAGGCCTTCTTCTTCTGGTCCTCCATTCTCAAATGTTTCCACAGCCTCTAGTGTAACTTCTGTATCCAGTGCTCCACCAGCTCCAATCCCTGCAGGCTCACCAGCAAACTGTGTTGTTCAGTCGCCTCAAACCCCCAGCCAGGCCCATACTCCAGGCCAAACTCAGCCGCGATCTGGAAATGGCTATCTTATGAATCCAGCAGCAGCCGTGGCAGGATCAGGGCCTGGGCCGGTGAATATGCCAAGTGCTGACTTGTCTCCAGCTGAACAGCTCAAGCAAATGGCTGCACAGCAGCAGCAAAGAGCTAAGCTCATGCAGCAGAAGCAGCAGCAGCATCCAAATCAAGCCTCAAGTTGGTCACCTGTGGGCCCTCCTTCTAGTCCGTACGGAGGACCTTTCAGTGCAGAGAAACCAAATAGTCCAATGATGTATCCCCAAGCCTTTAACAACCAAAACCCAATAGTGCCTCCTATGGCAAACAATCCACAGAAGACCACGATTAATAACTACCTCCCTCAGAATCACATGAGTATGATCAATCAGCAGCCAAATAACCTTGGCACAAACTCTTTAAGCAAACAGCCTAATATGCTTTCTTATGGCAACACCAAACCTCTGACCCACTTCAACGCTGAGCTGAGCCAGAGGATGACTCCACCAATGGCAAATCCCAGCAAGAACCCCATGATGCCGTACATACAGCAGCAGCAGTCCCAGCAGCCACAGATGCAAGCTCAGATGGCACATCTGAGCGAGGAACAGAAACGCTTGCTCATCATGAAGCAGAAAGGAATGATGAACCAGCCCATGGCATATGCAACACTTCCTTCCCTCGGTCAGGTAAGTGTGAATACACGGTATACGGACAACCAAAAAGAGGCTAACGCAAAGGTTTAATAACTCTTTGTATGGTCTCCTCCTCCTCTTTCTTCTGGAAAGTATGGAATGTCATTGGAGATGCTTTTTGGACTTGTGTGATATTGGAGCTTGATCATTTTATGAAATGACTGAAATAATGTGTTATGTTTAAGAAATGTTGTTAAATTGCTATTTTTCTGAACCAGCACTTCGCCTGTGCTTACACTGATGAGTACATAGGGCCACTCTGGAAAGCTTTGTTTCTGAAGTTATTCCTTGTTGGAGAGTTTGTTTCATTTTCTCATAATGTTAAGACTTGTTGCTTTTAGATCCCAAACCACTGTATGGCTTAATTTCCACAGTGTAGTTAGCATTGTAACAAAAAGATGAGTGGTTGGCCACTTCCTCTTGGGGTGAGGATCCAGACGGTTTTAAACAGCATATTTGGCATTTTGGCTCAAGGGAACAAAGGAAGGACGTTTTGGGTGCTGAATGTCTTTGGTTTTCACTGGAAGAAGTAAACATAACTGAATGCTTTTAGTGGTGCTTGAACCATGCCTGAAATGAGACGGTTTATTCCAGGACTTTCAAGAAGTCCTTAGCAACCAGAAATATCATAATGTTGTGAATCTGTAGAGTCTTCTGACTTACTTGAGCAAGAGGCTAAAGCCACATTGGCTTGAGTGACTTAGCATTGGTCTTGCTTGTATTCCATGCTAACCTCTGCTGTGTCAGATGCCAGGGTGGGAGAATACTTTGGAATGAATTAATAACTGGCTTGAATGATGGTTATAGTAATGCCAAGCAGCCCTCTCACCACCTAAGTCAGCTGCGTATTCTTCTGACTTGAGAAGGCTCTGGAAACATCTGCACGCTGGTGTAGTGGAGAGGCTCGAGAATGAATCTTCAGAATGTTGTTTTAAGGGATTTGAGAATAATTAAAGATAATAATGAGTTCACAAAGTAGGTGATGCCATCACAGAAGTTGTGCCACCAATACATGTCAAGAATTTTGATAGAATAGTACACTAATCGAATTGTTGGTTGGTATTTTTAGTGTAACAGCATTTTACCAAACTAGCTGTTTCCACGCCACCTACAAGGAGTGCTTCCTTCTGAGCATGATTTATCTGTGACTCACACCACAAAGCATGTAGAAATATAGGGGGGGGAAGTTATTTCTTCAGCCTGTGGAGTTTGGGGATCTACCAATAGGAGGAGTAGGAGCTTTGCCGGGTCAAAACCCATCACATATTATTTAAAATGAATTGCAAAATAAAAAGAAATGTTCACCTGCCTTCTATTTATGATTCAGGATGTATGATGACAGCTCAAAGGTTTGTATTGCTATTTTAATTCTGCTTGCCTGCTCCATTAGAAATTGCCAGTCTAAAGCTGCTTCCTTTTGTGAAGACTTATCTAGAGAAATGCTGCGATAATGACCTAAAACTCAGACTGTAATTGGAGCTACAGATTTGTCAGGTTGTAATTGAGAGGCACATAATGTTTGGTCAGGCTGTCTAATGCCTTGTAGTTTCTTTGTTTTTGTTATGTCTGTTGAAGTCAAAGATCCATCAAAGAGTTGAGAGGAAGAAATGCCTATGTGAAAGAGTTAATGTCATCTCCTCCGTATTGTAAGTTGAGAAATTCATGCTACTGCCTCAGTGCAGTTCTCCAGTGTGAACAGGAAGTCAAGATTTCATATATCTAATCTCAGTACCTTTTATAACGTAGGAAAAACTAGATATTTGGATAAAACTAGACATTATTCCAAAACCAAGACCAGATATTAAGTCATTTCTCTATCTTACAAAGAAGAATTTTAAGGCAAAGCCATATTTTATTCTATAATATGTGTGATTCACACTTAGTGACCTAGTTGAGATGTGGGGAACTCCTCATTTTGCATATGGATGTAGTAAGGTCCCTTCAGTACTTGTGAAACTCTGTTGCCTACCCAGAAGGGATGAAATAATAGATTTCTGTATGTAATGTATTTTTTCATTCTTTCCCTTCCTGCTTCCCTAAAAAGCATTTCTCTGTGGAAAATTGGAAAGCCTCATTATTATGAGATGTGCTTGGTAGAAATGGGTTGTTTTTGCGAAGGTGGTAAAAAGATATGTTGATATCCTTAAGATGAATCCAGGCTGACGTGGATTATCTGATTCTACTACTTACTGCAGAATGCAGACGGTCAGAGTTGCCAGATAGTGTGTGGAAAATAAGGAGAGTGCTCTCTTCAGTTTGAAACACATTTCTGAGTGTAAGGGCAATGTATCTTTCAATGAGTTTATAGCTTCTACTTTCATTGTGGTTTTGGTCTTTGACATTAAATTGTAAAAATGTTTGTGTGTATTGAATAATCATGAGGATTTAATATATGGCGTTTAAGGGGAAAAAGAATTCTAGCTTTCTTGAGGAAGACTCAAAAAGGTGACTTAGGGAACGTCAGCCACGTACAAAAGACCATGCTTGGTCTTATTTTCTGTGTACCATGGCATGATCCACGTATGGCTAGTTGTCTATGTGTCCATACGTGCACTGCATACATCAATTAAACCCGTGTCCGTGATGGCCACTCTGTTGTTGGTGAGCAGAATGCCCCTGTGGCTCCAGTCACCTAGCATACTTTAGAGACACCATTTGTCCGTTCAGCTGGGGCCCTGCAGACGCTCTGTGGCCCCAGACGTCACTAGGCCGCGGCTGCCCTGTGAGCGTGTTGGTGAGCGGATGGTGCACGGGGCTGGCAGCCTGGGCATGCTAGGCCAAATGCTTGTGTGAGGGAAGGACAGCAGCCGGGGAGGAAGCCATGTAGCTCCACGCAGGTAGCAAACCAGTGTCCAGCAAAAGGCTTCCTGCAGCGTCAGCGTTAAAGCTGTTCCTCTCAGAAGTGGTGGTCCTTTGCTTCACGGTGCAGACCAGGACGGGCGCTGTGCTTGTAGCCCCTCTGTGCTGATGTGGATGAAGCACACGCCTTGTGACAACAGCCTCGGTTTTATCCTTATAGCTTGCTGTCTTCAAAGGAGTGCTGAGTGTGGTATTTTTCTGTTTTTCCACAAAACAGATACTGGTTTGGATTTTGAAGTAGGGGATTTTTCCAGCATATGGCAGAAGGTAATTCAGACCACTTTTGTGGGACTGACTGTGTAAGATCCTGACCCTGTCTACATTCAGCAGGGCTCTGTCCTGTTAGTGGCTTCCCCTCATGCCTGACTTTTCTCCACTTGATCAGGCTTGAACTTGGAAATCTCCACTCTTAGCCTTGCCCCACACACCCCAAAACTGCTTATTACTTTGTGAGGATGCAGCAGGTATTTCCACGTAGTCTCGTCCTTCTCCTGGATGCTTCTGTTTTTCTCTCTTAGCTGGGGCTAAAGGCCCAAGTATCAGTTTTTCCCTGGGGCTGGTAGCTTGTGAGGTATTTGAGGGCTAGAGGTCTTCTGCTGTTCTGGTTCCCATGCAATAATAAATGAAATTGGTTTGGCGCCAAGATGCAACAGGGGCCTTTTATGAGCTTTTATGTGATTTGAGAAATAAAAGCAAGTCTAAAACAACCTTTCCTCTAAAAAAAAAAGTGGGGCTTTGTTTAACCTAAAATGTTCCATTTAGTTTTTGAAGGTGTATGTAAGGTTGTAAGGTTTAATCGGAAGCTTTTTCTCCTTCCTTTTTTTTTTTTTTTTTTTTTTTTTTTTTTTTTAATTCAAATTGTGGAAAACTGAAAATATTTTCTTTGGAAAATTTCAGAATCATTAATTATGCCTGTTCTTGGTTCCAGCTGTTCAATATGTGTGCATAATGCTAAGAGAAAAAAGCAGCCAAACAGAATAGATGTTGAATGGCTGAGAGAGAATTTGATATTTGGAGCCAAGTGAGGGAGGGAGTGTAATGAGAGGTCGAAACAAAACAATTCTCTGTGGGTGTAAGAAAAATAAAACTAGACTGCAGCTCTTTGCCTGCATGAGACTGTGAGGATGCTGCAATTACAGTTCCTATTGAAACCACTAGTTACGTTGTTTGAAATTAGAGGGATGTGAATGAAGAGGAAAAATGACACCATACTGGAAGAACTACCGTCAAGTTCTCTTTTCTGTCTTTTGTCTTAGTCTTATAAATTGAAGATGCATCAGCTGCTCCGTCTGATTTTGCATGCAAAGGATAAAGGGAGATCTGTGTCCAGAGAACATTTCTGAAATTTTCTTTGTCCTTTCCAAGTGAAAAGGTGTGTTTCTCCCTAGAATAACAAAAGATTTTATACTTTTTTGAAGGTTATCTTTGGGATAGTGAGAAAAAGAGACTGTTGACGTTCTGGGATTTGGCTTTTTTTTTTTTTTTTTTTTTTTTTAAAGCTTACCCGAAAGAAAAGAAGAAAGTCTACAGATTTGTATTCATGGCATGAAAGTGTGGCAGAAACATAACTGTCTTACTAGATTTCAGGAGTAATAGGATAGAATGGGAATAATGACTGACACTTTGAGGATCGCTTGCAGAACAACCTATAGAGACATAGCGAATGCCTGTCTGTGCTGTGTTTGACTCATAATCATTGTTTTCCACAAAAGGTTTGCACTGGAGTTCAAATGCAGTGCCTGCCTTTTATAAATGCCAAACTTTGCTCCCCAGAAGTCAGTCTCCCATAGACTCTTAAGGACAGAAGGGTAATGGAAATGAACTCGGAAAGATTCTCGCTATCTCACCAGGTAATTTATAAATACTAGCCTAGCCTTCCAGTACTTACCTTTCCAATACCATCTGCCCGTTTTCTTGGGAAGGAGTTCATAGTAGCATGAAGAACTTTGGCTTGCTGATATTTTCTCATTAACTGTCTCCTGTGATCTGTATGCATGTGTACCTTTTTCCTTTCTTCATTCCTTATACCTAATTTTTTTTTCGCTAGTCTAGGCCTTGCAAAATCAAAGTATAAAAGCACTGTTCTCTTGTCCCAATCGAACCAGTAATCTTACTGTAAGAAGACCGTGGCTCTCTTTGGTGAAACCTACTTCCTGAAACCATGCTGATGGGTATTCCTGTTTTATCCTCTGAGTCATCACTGACAGAGAGCTGAAGTCAATTGTTTTCCTGGAGACATGTCAGAATAACCAGTGTTCTCCTTGTCTTAAATATCACAACTGTAATGGCAAGTCTTCAATTCTTAGAAATTTCTTCACTTTTCCAAGACTTGTGAAAATACATTGTTGTATGGTTTGCTTCTGGTCTAGTTTCTGGAAGACTCAGCGCATGAGCTATTCTTGTCTGTAAAGAAATTCTCCTACGTTACTTCTAGAAGCAGAACATTTGTATTACTGACTGCACAAGGAGTATATTTAATGTCCTCTATTTTGAAGTCACCATAATAGCATACTACCTTTTCCTACACGATCTCGATTGCAGCATAAAGAACAGTTTGCTCTGTTATTTACGTAGGCCTGTAAGTCTGATGATACAACACATGCCAAACAATACTCCTCAAGTTTTATTAGTTACAGCAGTAATCTCAAAGCATGGTGATTTGCAATGTCTATAGCCAGTAACAGCATTATTTTATCATAGTGCTACCCTTTCCTGTTTCTCTTTTGCCATTTTTTCCTTACTGGACGAGTTGTCACCATCAATTTTAATTTTCCAGCCTTGTAACCCATTCCACCTGCTTTCAGCAATACCAGCCATGATCCATTTCTTATTGTTCACAGACCTCTCTAACTCTTTTTCCTTATTATGTACACTCTTACTGCTAATACGCAGTGATGTAACACTGTGTTCTTTACACACGCTTTTATGGCTGGATCTGTCATAAGCTGACAGTGCAGCACCACTGAACATTCTGGGATGCTGATCATGGGCCCTCTGAGCAGCAGCGTAACTAATTTAGCATGGAAGGGCTGATGATTTCAATAATGGACAGTGAAAGAAAGATCCAAATAGCCTTTTCTTTGCCTAACGGTATTCTGGTGTTCCCCAGAAAGCCCTCCTCCATTAGGATTCTTGTTCTCCACCCCTTCTTTGCTTGTATGGACAGATGCATAAAGCTTTCATACGCCCATCCCCCCTTGACTCTAGAAATTGAAGCTTAAAGGAAAGCGTGTCATACTGTAAATCTTACAGTAACACAGCAAGGTGATGTAACACAGGTGATTTTCCTTACTCTTCTTTCGGTGTCATCTGTTCTCGTTCTTACCCAGCTGGACAACTAAGGCTGTGGTGTCCATCTCTTGTCCACCCCTTCTCATTCTCCCCCGTCATCCATAAGCCCAAACCTCTTTCTTGGAAGCTTCTGTGCAGTCATGTTTGTATTTCTAACCTGTCACGTTGTCCTTTTAGAAAAGACACATCACAGAAACAAATCACATTGGTTCCAAGCTGCTGTCTGCAGTGAAGACATGGGTGAAGTAATTGCTCAGCACAAAGAGCGTGTTTATAAATTGCTTCATCTGCCACCAGCAAGGAGCTGCGCACACATTTCTGTGTGCGGTGGATTTATTAGACGTTGCAGTTAACAGGAGTAATAAAATCATCACCAGCTCCTGGCCAGATTTAACAGTACAGATCCAGGTCTAGAGAGTCTTTACTTCATCTCCACTTCAGAAGCGCAAGGAAGATCTCTTCTTCCTTCTCACTCTGCTAAAGGCAGTCACACAAGCCTTGTCACTGACTTTGGAATGGAAAAGGCTTTGCTGGAAAGACAGGAGATGTTTTACAGCTGGCTGCCCATTTCCTTGCAGTGGGCAGCCCTGGAGGGCAATACCTTTCAGGTAAGTCAGCCGTGAGCAGCAGCAAGCCTGTGCTCTGTTGTGCGGGCTGCTCCTGTGAGCGAGGGGGGCTGTTTCACAGTGGCCTTTTGCTTGTTTTTACTGTTGTGTTTTGGCCCTGAAGGTACTCAATCCTGCCATTTTTCCCACAGAAGAACCATTGAAAGTGGTGTTTTTCCCTATCCTTCTTAAAATTTAAAAATAAGGAAGCGGTCTCTCTTTGTTAGGCACGTAGCAGTGTGCTTTAGACGAGTGACAGCCGAACACAACAGATTGCTGTGCTAGTTGTAAGGGTTTGCCCGCACTGACTCCAGGCTGCATTTCCACCCTGACCAACGCTGCTAAGCCTGAGGGTCGTTTTGTGTCTCTCTGCTGTTGTGAAGTTTCACGCTGCCTTTTGACTGTGCTAGGCAGGGAACAAGCTGTTAGTAAAGTCCTTTGCTAGGAAAGCCTCTTCCAGGTAGCTTCTCTGATGTAGGTATATTCTCCTTGTCTTTCCCAACCTTTGTAAAGAAAACTGGAAACTGGTTTGAAAATTAACTCTCTCTTTTTCCATCTCTGTCTCAGGGTAGGGGGTTGGTATGAACTGAGCTTTTATTCCAAGCAAACTTGTGATTTTTTTATTAGTATTTGCGGAAAAGATTCACCTTGCACATAGAGATATTCCTTCAACAAGAGCTATGCCTTTGTAAGTGGTGCTGTCTTCTGCACTCCCTTTGCTGCAGGAGGGTTGGGTGACTGTGGTGTGCTCCAGCGTGCATGCAGCTCCCCGCCACGCACCTCTGCTGCAATTTCTGCCTGTTAAGGAGCTTGCAACAAGTCAGACTGTTTACCGAATGATCTGTCAGTAAGGGTTCAAAGGTTACAGGGTATCCTGTAATTAAAAAGCCTACTTCAAGCTATTAATAGGTTGTGGTTACCTTAAAAACAAGATCAATCCTGTCCTTTTTTTTTTTTTTTTTCCCCCCCATTTTTCAGCCTGCCGTGTAGGTGGCTCCTTCCCTCTGCCCATAGCTCTGCTCTCAGGTAAACAGAAGAAGGGACACCTAGTGGGGAGTAAATCAGAGAAAATCAGCATGGGGTCTGCGTTCCCCAGGAGGCTGTTTTGTGAGGAGAGAGGGAGTATTTGCAGCACCTTGTGCTGTATGAATCCTTCTTTGTCTCCTGCACCAGCTCCTCTTTCCTGTTTACAGGCTGGATGGGAACAGGGCTGCTCCTGAGGCTGAGCATCGGCACAGCAGGAGCCAGGCTGGGGAGCAAGGAAGGAGAGCAGGGTGCACCGCTGCCTTCCCTCCTGCCGAACCCATCCTCAGGGCTGGGAGAGCAGAGGGGAAACCAGCTGCCTTGTGAGCGGGAGGGGAGAGGAGTCGATGGCAGTCCTGTCCCACCACTTCCGATGGCACTCGCAGTACTCTGGAGAAGCTGGCAAAACAAAGTGCTGTAAGGGAAGAAAATGTGAGCATTTCTGCCCTAGTAGTGCTCCTTCTGGGCCCTGTGTGGGGTGTGGAAGACGCACGTCAGAAGCGGTGGTGCCTGCCTCAGAGATCTTGCAGCTAATTAAAGTTTACATGTGCTGACAGCTTCGTTTTGGGTGACACAGAGAAGTGCTCAAACACCCAGAAGCGCCACTGTTGAAGTTGTCCGCAGCTATCTGTGCTGCTCTGGTAGCTGCAAGAAGTGGCACAAGAGGATAAAGGGTGCAGGAAGAGGAGCTAAAACATACAGATATCTTATGGGAGACTGAGCACTGCCAGAGACAATTCTCTGCTGTATCATGATCCCCAGGCTCCTTATGTGCTCCCAGTGATGCTGAAACAGGCTGTTTGTTGATCCAAATGGAGGAATACAGGCCAGCTCTTTTGCTTGAGGGGAACACCAGTAAATACAGATTAATGTTCCAATTTAGGTCCAAATAATACTTCTTAAGAAGTAATTGTCTCGTCTTTGGTGGCTCCTTGTCACTCATCCTTGTTTACCACAGTTTGTGGCTTTTAGCCTGTTAGTGGTCTGCAGTTGTGCAATACCTCTTGAAAGACAGTCCCAGTAAGTGGTTAAGAGTGCAGATTTGGAGCCCTGCGTTCAGGAGGTTCTGCCAAATCCCAGCTGATGCATCTAATTTGCTCAAGAATGTGGCTTCTGCGCTCTCAGCAAAGATTTCATTCCTCATGGGCAGTGGGAAACCTGCCCTTTCTGTGTTATTGTTCGGCAGCTTAGCGTTAAGTCCAAGACAGCCAACTGTGTTACTATGGAGAGAAACCAGTCTGTTGGTTCCTCAGTTCTTCGTTCTCATTTGGTGCTTGCATACATCTATTCTCGAGTCCTCCTGCCTTATTTAGGTGCTTTTGCCCTGTGTGTGAGGAGCATTCTGCATGTATTAGCCTGCAAGCACATCTTACACATTGTGATGAAACCAGGAATTCTGTGTCAACACATCTTGCAAGCAGGTGGCTTGCTCGTTTACACTCAGTGGGAGCTTGTTAGCAGTTCTAGCTGGGGAGAGGGGGAGCTGTCTAGGCAAGGCCAAGAACCTCTAAAGAAAGCAAGCCAAAGTCCAGCAGGTCTATCACAAAATCGTGTTTCAATGTTTTACCTGTCTCTTTTTCACTTCTGTTTCTCACTGCAATATGAAAGTATATTCCTTGCTCCAGCTCAGTCCTTGGCTGCTCATGCTAGCATCCTTCTGTAAAATCTGCCTTGCCAGGTTCCTCTCTGCTAGCTACAATCTCTGGTTTTAGAAAATAGAGGTATACTTGTAAGCTGTTGTTTGTTTCCTGTTTGGAGAAACTGAGGGAAAGGTGTAATGTGTTCAAAATACAGAAACAAAAAGATTTTCAAAGGGTCAGCCTAGAGAAGGTTTAAGGTATGCCCTGAGGAGATGCATCCTTGCCTGATGTGATGTTCCTTATGGACTTGAGAGTTAACATCCTTAAAATAATCTGCATTTTAAATTACTTTTGGTATATAGTATTGCCTGGAGAAAGGAAAATTCCCAAGATTGCCCAGCATGCACATTCTAGGGAACTGTTTTTCCAGTGTGCACTTCTTTCCCTCTGAGTCTGGCAGATTTTTTTAAAACCTGCCCTATATTACATCTGTTCCTTTTCTCTCCTCCACTACTCCATGAGCCATTTTTTTTTTCTCTTTAGCCTCCTCACTTGAGTTTGCCCTGTTTTTCCTCATTTGGCTTTTGCTTCTCTACCTCCCTTTCTTATCTGTTTAATAGCACAGGACTGGTTTTCGGTATTGTCACAGTGCAGGAAATCACTGTAGACACCATGGCTTTGTGTGGTCTGTGTACCTCCGGCTGATGGAAATAGGATGAAATATTTGTTGTCATATTAAATGCTTTTTTAACCAGTCATGAGACAGATGAAGGACTGGGGGATCTTAGATACAATCTCACTGAGATTGTATCACAATCCATGTGATAAATTTGGCTGCTCCACCCTCAGTCTGCCCACTAATCCATCTCAACCTGAACTTCAACACTGGAAGCTATGGAGCAGCTTCATTGGATCAAGACTGCTTGTAGCGTACCCTTATTGTAGCTGGCTAAAACAAAACCAAAAAAAGTCTACCTAGGAGTGTTCTATTGTTGAATTGCTGATGATGTATAGTTTCCCACACCTTGAGGTTTTGTTTCTAGCAGCGGAAGGCAGTAAATTAGTCTTATAAGCCTTAGAATTCTTACAGATGGAAAAGTAATTTCAAGTGATTTTTGTTGTGACTTTTATGCTGTGTTAATGATACCTTCTCTTGCCCTTCATGTGATGTGAAACCGTTCTCATCATTTGAAGGTAGCTTCACTGTTCCCACCAAGAGATGTGTTAAACAAAATACTTAAAGCCTTTCAGGATATTTCTGAAATAGTTACTGCACACATGACAAACCTGCATAGTGTGCATACAGATGTGTAGTAACATTTAATGCCTGTGGTTGCTGTGAGGCAGTATTTCCCTCCTCCATGCTCCTGCTGGAGTTGCTGGTCCAGCACCAAGAAGCACATGTGGGTTTCTGGGAGGTGCAGCTGGATTCCTGAAGCACTGGCGCATGCTCACCAGCCGTGCTGTGTGCAGTACGAGAGGTTGGTGAGGCAGGTGTGCGGGCAGTACCCACCAGCTCCTGTGCCTCATGCAGCTAGAGCTCTGGTTTTCAGCTGGAGTCTTCACACGGTGACAGGAGAGCAATCCCTGGGTTTGCTGATGCAAAAGTTTCCATCCGCACTCATCCAGTTCCTGCACCTGGTTTGCAGACAGCACAGGGGTTACATTCTTGTTGCTTCCCAGTGCTCCCATGCGAGGTAAGACCACAGTCCTTGACTCTGATTGCACACAGGGCAGGCTGTCCTCCAAGGGCACTGCTGAAGGGACACAGGTGTCACCTGCAGACGTGCTCACAGCTTGAGGCAGGCTGTGTGGGCTGGGGATGGCCGGTGTGCCAGGGGCACTGCCAGCATAGATTTTAGTGCTAGTGTAGGGGTGGAAAAGGCTCAGGTCAGTGACAGCACAGTGGTGGCAGTGGCTGGGGGTCGAGGAAAGGTGAGAACTGCCATCCTGTGTGGGAGCAAAGACCAGCAGAACCCCCATGCATCCCCATATGGCTTGTAATTCCCCTGCGCGTCCGGAGCATCCTGCATGCCTGCTCTGCTTGCCAGCCACCCCGCAGAGGTGTCGTGTCAGAGGGATCATGCATTTTGGCTACGTGCAAGGTTGGTCAGAGCAGAGTGGAAATGTCAGGAGACTTCCATTGAGCTGTCGGCACCACGCCTGCTGTAGCAGCTGCGGGTGGCCAGCACTGGCTCCGGCATTACTGTGTTCACCAAAGGCAGGTTAGGGCCCTGCTTTCCTCTCCTCCTGGACGGGCCTCTGCTCTAGGCACAGTGCACTGCGTCAAAGAAGTCCAAGGCACTAATGTTGACAAATGAGCTGTTTTGTTCATGCTCCTGGGGCACATGTTCCCCTGGAAAAAACATAGCTGCTTGGAAAATTGTCATGAGCAAGCCTGAAGCCCGTGGGCTGCTGAGGGGGCTGAACAGTGGGGTACTGTGCTGTTTCTACGGTGTCCTATCACCGCAAAAAATGCAGGTTATTGTGATTGGTTTTCAGTTAATGGCAAATCATGTGAGCTCTCTCCTTCATTTTCCTTACCTATTCCACCACTTTATTCTCCTATTAAGGATCTGTGCATTGCCTTTTCAACCTAGTGAGAGCTTTCGCACTGACATAGCCTGAGTCAATGGGAGCGCTTATGCAAGGATTGCACCGTCTGCCCTGTGTGTTAATGAAATTGGAGAAACGTTTTCTTCCTGGTTCTTTAGGATTAGGTTCTTCTTTTTCAAAGGCTTTTTTTGGCCTCACAAAATTAGATCATTGCCATGTGAAAAACAACCCACTGTGATCACAGCTTACTTGCACAATGCCAGAGCTTTCTTGAATGTTGTTCCCATCTCCTCAAGATTAAGTGAGATCCAGTGGGCTGGATCTTTGATCTGCATAATAAAGGACAGCGAGGCAGTTTGTAAATCCTTTCTTTCCGTCTTTATTCTTCCCAGTTTGGGACCTGAAGGCTTGAAATAATTTCTGCTTGCTAAGAGGAAACTTTATGTAATATATGTGGAGATGCCATTATGCTAATTAGTGTTGTTAGGAAAAATCAATGTATGTATGTCATCCAACAGCAAGCGATGATCTTCTCACAATCAGCAATTTGTCATGCATTGCCAATGCAGTAGGGCTAGGACTATTTTATTCAGATAAATTTCTCATTCATTTAGTCAGTAAATCATGGTGCACTTCATGATAGTCATTTCTAACGTGATTGCATTTTGTTAAGTTTTAATCACGCATAATGGATTGTAGCTGGCAAGGAGGTCAACCTGTAGCCTCTTCCTCTGTCATTTGTATCTTACCCTCCCAGCATGGACAAGCTCACAGCCGTGCCAGGTGCCCCACACTGGGAGGAGACAGGGAAATCCAGGAGGCTCTGGAAGATGGGCTCCGAAGAGTGGTTTCAGGCGACTGATGCCTAGCTGAACATTTGCCCTAGGTGGAACAAACAGTTCATACTCTGAGTGTAGCTGAATTTACTTGAAAACTATGTTTGCACGAGCTCTGCAGTCTGTTCTGAGCTTTTTCAGTGACAAAGCTGTGGAAGATGAAGGGTGGAAATGGGGCTTGGGATTGTGGTGATTTTCTATGAGATGGGCTTTCTGCTTTGGCATCTTCGTCTTGGGTCCAGACTCTGTGTTCTGCTCGTTCTTCAGCTGATGGAAGATGTCGTGTTGTCATCTGCTACAAAAGGGAAGTGCCCTGAATGCCCCTTGCCATTTCAGTACAGTGCTGCTCTTGCTTTTTTACCTGAATGGCTGTGGAGTGTTTCCACTCGCTTCTTGTGTGTGGTTTGACTTTGAAGCAGACCGTGACTGTCTTTTCTCTTGCTATCCTTTTTCTGTGGTTTGTCTATGCTTAAGTCATGTCTTTAAGTCATCAAGCTATTTTCCCTGCAGCCCTTGTGCTCGAAAAGAAGTCTTCTCTTTTGTCAACGAAAACGATGCTTTCTGGTGGGGGTCAAAGAGCCTCTGATCAGCTGCTTGGGCTGGATTGTGTGTCCAGGCCTGGAGAAGAACCGTATCAGTCCTCTTGGCTGCTTTGTCAGTTCCTGAGAAGCCACCACACCTCTGTTCTCCTGCGATTCCCAAGGCTGTGGTCATGGAGACGGGCCTGAGGCAGAGAGCCGACCCTCGTGGGGGTGCTCCTCTGCTCTCTGCAGCACTTGCTGCCCCATGCTGTCACTGCCACACATGTGGACGTGGCTTTCTCTGCCTCCTTTCAGCAGATGTAGTCTTCATGAATGATCAGTGCATCATTCAGAAAGCTGTTTGAGTACTTCTGGGATGGAAGTACTGTATAACATCCTTTCAATGTCCCGGAAGGCTGGTCATCCACCTTGGAACAGCCATTGCAATCTTTTCTCCAGATTCACTGATTTTTTTTTATTTTTTCCTGCTTTTGCTGCTCTACTGAGAGAGTGACAATGTGGAGCCTGATGACCCTTTCTCCTACCACAGCATTGGAGGGAGGAGAAAAGGAATCAATTGTCCGTGAATTTTGCAGGAGGTTTTCCCTGCTGTATCAAGTTATGGAGACACCTTGTGTGTGCTAATGCTGTGACTGCCCGCCCTGCTGTGACTTCTGTGTGGAGCCTGACGTGCTCTTTCAAGGTCTGATTCTCTGGAGTTACACTGCAACTCAGGCGTAGTCACTGAAGTTAACGTATTACACAGAGGCTGCTGCCAAAAAGAACTGGGTCTTTGTTTGGTAAATGGAAATTGAGTAAAGCTCTTCTGGTTTTTTTTTGTTGTTGTTGTTGTTGTTGTCAGTGTTTAAGAGAAGAGCACCCTGAAGACATTTTGTATCTTAACAGGTTTATAGTGTCTCTCTGTCTTTCTGTGTCTCTCTAATGCAACTTTGCCTACAGCCCCATGCATTAGCAATGCAAAGCAGATTTTGAAAGCCAAGGGGATACAAATTCTTCCACATGAACACTGTGATTGGAGAAAAAAAAAAAAAAAAAAAAAGATCTAGAAAGAATAAAGGTTGTCCAAGTGGCATATGGCATGACAGTGACCCTGCTGTAAGGACAGACGTGTGGAGCTAATGGTAATCCTATACTGGAGCCAGATAACATCCTGAGGTTAGGAAATCAAAGCCCCATGCTTTGGCTTAGCAGAGAATTAGCATGGGGAGCTTGTCTTAGCTTTGGAAACAGGGCAGTTTGGTTCTTCGTCATGTCGCATTTGGGATTTGCAGTCTTGGTAGCAGCAGGATCCTACCTTACCCTGTGCAGGAAGCCGTGGCACCAAGGCTACTGTGACTCTGTGGAGGAGCTGTGGGGGACACCTCCATGTGGCTGGGCGCTGTGCAAAGGCACATTAGTCTTCCAGAGAGAAACATTTAATTATTTCCCTGCTAGAAGCACACAGGCATGGCTTGGCATCAAATGAGCGCATTGGTTGTTACATAAACGCTGTGTCCTCGTTAGAAAAAAACAAGTTGCAGTCAGAAATGAAAACTACGGATTTTTGTATTCTCTGACAAATTGCCTCTACAATACTCCAGCCCGCCTCTCGGTGCCCTACTGCATGTAATTTTTGTCACTTTTTCCCTCTTTATTATGGTTTTAAAAGTTACTTAAGAATATGAACTTTCTTTGTCCTTTTCTGAAAGAAAGTAGTCACGTCTTCCATACTCAGTATCAACATCTATACGTGGAAAAACAGGAACTAATAGGATAAGACCATCAATTTTTGGTGAGTTGTGGGTAGCTTGGTGGCATTCAGGTAGACTTGATTTTTAAAATGGCAAATGGCAAAACGATCCCTGTTTCAAAAAGTATCAACAAAAAAGACAGTCAGAACTGAGACATTTTGAATATATTCATAACGTTTCTTTTTGTATTTACTTTCATTTGCCCACAAAGGAAGGATTTGGGTACCGAAAAGAGCCACAAATCTCGGTCTAAAAAGCAACATATGATTTTAAAAGAGAAGCCTTTTTCAAGCTTATTTTGGACGGAAATCTCCTGGATGGAGATTTTGGATGGAAATTTTCCTAATTTCTAATGAACTTGTTACCATAGTGTCTGGTTTCCAGCTACAAAATTGAGGTTATGACAAAGTATCTCAGTCAGCCCAAAGTTGAACTACTTTACCTATTTAAATGGCACACATCAGATTTTTAATATAAATTTTTGAAAATAATTTGGGGTTTATTCCTTCTTTTAGAAATGAGCTTGAGCGTTTATTGTTGTTTCTCTTTGCACTTCACATTCGAAGGGCAGTGTTATTAAAAAGTACATTTTTTTTTAATTGGCCTCTCTGCATATCTATCTCTGCTTTCCTGTTGCATAAACCACTTTTTTTCCCCCCTGCAAACAGAGTTACACCCTCCTGCCTTGAGTAATGTATGATGGGGGAAAATATGAAACTCATTACAGTACTTAACCAGGAAAGAGTCCACTTAAACAATCCCCTCTAGTTTTTGACATGGATCCTGGAAGCAGGAGCACAGAGGTGGTCATTCCTGCACACACAGGCAAACAGCCATTGTGAATATTTTAAGTCCTGTCTGTTGATGGAGTAGCTATGATGTATTTGTTTGCAAGTGTTTGATTACTAATAGTTTAAAACTCAGAAATTGGGAGCTGCTTTTGTAAGTGGAAGAGGATTATTTCATACTGTTAAGTGTCCCTGTCAGAATATAAAAGTGTATTAGCAGAGATGGGGTTGCACACCCTAGGGTTCCTTGCAATATTTAATTCACTAAGCATGCTCACTTAGCAGAAATCAGACCATGCAGACAAGATTTTAGCTCTGTGTTGCTTCTTTTGGATCAAGCACATGAACAAGAAAACACTGCATGAAACTAGCCCTGCCCCTGTGATCTCTGAAGTTTTTTGCTTTGCAAAATATGTTTTGTTTCAGTGCCTGATCAAGTTGTTTCTAATTTGAACGGCTAACGGCTTGCTCAGTAACGGCATTGTGAAAGCTGTCTTAGTTATTACATGTAATTTTGCTTATCTGTGTTCGTGTAGAAGATGATCTTTCCTGAACTTCACAGTATTTCTGGTTGGAGTGCTAAAAATGAGTTTTAACAAAGTCATAAGAATGAATCCAATAAGTCTTTTCTTGTTCCGTGCTCTGGGCTGTAGATAGAACATCTTGGTGTGCACTGCTGTATTCTCCAAGTGCAAAGGGAAGTTTTCAAAAAGGCAGTGATGTCCCCAAATCCTACACAAAGTGGAGGCTGGATCCCTAATTCTCATGTCATCGCTGGAAACATTTGACTCTGCATCTTTACTGCTTTGCTCTTTCTAAACCTCAGTAGGCAACCTCTCCTCCTCCCCGAGCTGCCCCTGCAGCGGTTGCATTGGCAGAGCTGGAGATGCTGCAGGGCAGATGCTGTGGGGCTGTCGCTGCTGCCTTGCCTTCCGCTGCTGGCTGCGTGCTACAGTAGATAGAGGGTGCGCTTTGGGGGCGGTTTTAGTCATACCTCAGCCCACACAGGCAGACACGTCTGCTGCAGTGGCTGGAACTTCTGCTCTTTGTTGCAAAACTGCTTCTTAAAAAAGGTAGCTAGGTTTTTCATCCTCTTTTTTGCCCCATGTAAAGGGAAGCTTGCTTTCTCCCCAGCCCCTTCAAAAACACTATAAAGCACCATCTTTGAAAATTAGGAACGTCATCTGGGATTGCCTTACATTGGTTTGTTTGGATTGTGTTAGCAGTCATGAGAGCGGAAGAATTCAGTTCTGTAGAAGGGAAATAGCACAGTTTAAAGTAATATTTCCTTTTTTCTTGAGTGTGTAGCTTTTTTTTTTTTTTTTTTTTTTTTTTGAGTCCTAACTGACTCCTGTAGTCCTGCATATGCTCATTCATATACATTTGTGACAGACAACAGGTTTGTGAGGAAACTGCAGTCAGTTGTTGATACAGGAAGCAAAAGGGTATGGCTAGATAACACTAAATGACCAATTAGCAAATAAGATTATAACCATTATCCAGTCAATTCAAATGGAAAGGAAAAGCAGCAGAATGAAGTGTTTAGGAAAATTGCATTGAAGATTATACCACAACTGGCCTCCATCCAGTAGTCTTGCTTTGTTGTTTACCATGGTACTGGGGAGAGTACGCCTGTTGCACCCATCAGACACTTAGATATTTATGTATTTCTAACATTTCCTGGTAGGCCGGTTTCCGGAAACTCCTCTGTCACTGTGTTATTTAATTCCATCCCCATTCCAAACACTGTGGGAGATTTTTCCTAAAATACAGTTTTATTAAATCTACTCCGAATTTATAGTGGCATAATTGTTACAGCAGCATCTGAGCTTTGTCCACACACAGAGTTTATATGTAAAGATAAATTCTCATCTACATATCTCTATATGTAAAGATACATTCTCATGAACAGGTTCTAAATTGCATAAAGATAGTTTTTGTGAAGACTTTCAGCAGGCTTTCAGTTTGCTTAACAAAACTTCGTGGTCAGTCTCATCAGAAACACTGACGGTTAAGTATAACCCCTGCTAGTCTTCTCATATTTCTGGTTCCGTAGACATTGGCTATTAGCCTCTTAGATTATGTGTGCCATACTCAGCATATGAAAAGAAAACATAATATATCTGTCGTTTCACCTACTTGTCACCTTGGTTCTTTGGCATCTGTGCCAGAGAGGCCTGTTTCCAGCACCACCTTCTCAGCATCAGGACTTGATAGGTCGGTTAGAAAATACCTCTGGGGACTTAAGGACTGGACCTAGGAATTGTGACACTTCTGCTTAAATCAGTGGTCTTACTAAAGGAACCTGGATACACTTGGAAATGAGGGTGTGACTTTTTAGAGAAAGAATGGCAGCCAGTGAAGGGTTGCAGCTGGAGAACATTTTTTTTTCCAGGAACAGATCAACATTTTTTGGCCATCTAAGCAGAGAAGGAAGGCTCCTGAGTGACAATGCTGTCTTAAGAAATGCGTTGTCTGTCACAGAGCAGAACTGCTCAGGATCCTTCTGAAACAGATCAAGTGTTTGTCAGCAACTCAGTCTATGACATACTCAAATATTAACCTACTTCTGTGCATACATGCTCCTCTTTCCTTAAGCACTGTTTCTTTGAAATCTTGAAAGGGTGAAGGAATCAGCTGTTGGATGTTCCTTTCTGCTGAATGATGCACTTGAGCATCTTGAGAGAAAGAGAGAAGGGGCATTTCTCAGGCACGTCCCCTGTTCAGTTTGGACGTTCCCCTCCAGGTTAGTCGGGCAGGTACGAAGGGTCTTGTGCCTCTCAGCCCAGGCTAGGCCTTTGCTCTGTTCCTCTGCCTGACAAAAGCATGGTGAATGGAGGGGAGACTGAGGCACACACAGCTGACACAGAAACCCTACTAGAATATGGAGTTGCCGGACTCTCCGTAGTTCACATACTGATGAAGAATGGGGGTCAGTTCTCTTGAGCAAACAGGTGATTATTAAGATGTCTTGCGATAGTCCTTGATGGATTCCTCAGCTGTCACTTCCCATGCGACTTCTCCGGATCATTCTTAACCCTCAGAGATTCCTTCCTCTCCACAGTCCAGCTAATTTTTGCAAAATTTGCATTAAATGAAGATGAGGTAGATAAATGAGCGAAGGACTAGACTTCATCATCTTCTGAGGTGGTGAATACTGCAGTACACATCAAATCCTAGCTGAGGATGAAGATGCCTTTTGCTGCCTCATCTGTGGATGTCCGAGGCCTAACACCTCCAGTTTCCTTGGCCGTATCTATGATGATTGCACATCTTTTTCATTTCCAGAATCATCTCACTTTAGTAGAGAGGTGATTTGGTCCTGACAAGTTGAGAGACTGGCAAATAGCCAAGAGCATGTAGGAGGTGTCTTCAAATTTATACTTCTACAGACAGGGAACTTCTTCTAGGCTTTCTTATTTGTGAGCTAGGATATTCTTATTTGTAACAGTATTGACAACTTTATATTGAAATGGGTTGAAATACAGAGATTCCTTTCAGGCTTGCATTGATACACACATACCTCCAAAAAACGCTGCTCCCACAAACAAAGCACCAACAGCTTGAGCTGGACACTTCTAAATTTAGCATAACGATTTTGGGAAACCTGCAGGAGAGCATAATTTTTTTGGACACAGGGATTCCACTTTTCAGTGTAATGAAGAAAGGCTGCTGTGTGCAGCCCGATCAAGAGAATGGAGCAGAAGCAGGAATTAGAGTGAATTTCGCCTCATCTGTGGAGAGATTGCTTTCAAATTCCACCTTGTTAAATGGCTGGCTGAAATTGTGCATGATTAATGGACAAAATGAAAATTAGATTATGTGTCTTTACTCTTCCTGTGACCTCTACTTTCTCCTGTATCAATTGCAAGCAGTCTGTGTGAGGGGAAATTAAAAAAAAAAAAAAAAAAAAAAGCTGTACAAATGCCCTGAAGAAAGAGAAGGGGAGAGACAAGGCTCAGCACCCCGGTGTAAATTGTGTGCTGTCCCCAGAACACAGAGCTTCTAAGTCTGAAGTTTGAGGAGTCACAAGGTGGAACGAATCCCCCAGTTTCAGGCCACCTGTCAACAGTCACCACATATGTCAATCACCCATGTGGAACTGCTTCCTGCGGGGGATTTGGTTTCCCTGCCTCAGTTGCACACAGGAGATGACCTGTGGCTCAGATGCAGGCAGTCTTTTTGAACAAATGCTTTCCTCCTCCTTGAGGGAGGTGTCTGTGTGTTGCCCATTTTTGAACTCCTGCATGGGTGATAAATTTAATATACAAGTCTTAAAGACAGAGGCAAATCCCTGCAGGCCTATTTGCCTGGGGTTCTTTGGCATTTTTGACATCCCTCAGTGCTGCCTAGTGGCCCAAATGTGGGTCTCTGTACCCATTCAGGGGCTCCTGGACACATGGAGGCACCAGCAGCCTGTCCTCCTGTCAGCCTGCAGCAGCCTACAGTGTCAGAAGGCAAGGGTTTTCATTTTCATTATGGGCCTCTTGGACAGAACAAAATGCATCTTGCCATGTTCTCTAAATTTGCATTCTTGGGGGGAAAAATGCACATGTAAATTCTGTATTCACTTCAGGGAACTGAAAATCAGTGTTGTGCAATATGCTGCCTTAGTCAACTCAACAGGAGAGGCTAGAAGGGATGTACACTTTCTTGCTACAAACACAGTCAAACTAAAAGCAGAGTATAACACTGGACATGGGTGAAACTGCTAATTTCCCTCTTTTTTTCCTGTGTGGCCACTGGTATTGGGAATACAGACAGCATGGTTCCATTTGAGGAGATGTAGGTGCAAAACCTCCCCGTGGCCCCTGCATACTCCTGAGGCTCAGAAAGGCTGATGACTGAGCACCACGGTTTGAGCTGTACAACCCATGTCTTCCAGCTCGTGTTTTAGTATGGATATCTGGTGTCTTCTTCGGCAGGCCTCAGGTCCTAGCATCCAAACGTATGTGAGAATCCCGGGTTTTGTGTTTTTAAAAAGTGAAGTTTAGCAAGAGAAAGTGTGAACCTGACACCCGCAACAACAGTCAGATGGAGAAAACACAAAACTTAAAGTTCATGATACTAAATGATACTACACCTTAGCATAAGTGTAAGAAAAGCGCTATGAGAGACCTCAGGGTTTCCCATGGGAAACGGTAACTAGGTCACGGGCATGCTTGCTGAGGAGGTACATGTAGCTTCCTTTAAATTGATCTGAAAGTCAGAGGCGTAAAGAAAGAGGAGGTATTTCAGAGCAGAAGCTCTTTTCAGGATCGGTGTGTTTATCCTTGCCTTAACAAAATTGTTTTTCCACTGTTAAGAGAAATGAACCGTTTGTGCTGATCCTCTTCCTTTCCTGTTATCGCTTGGCACTGACCCAAAGTTAGGCAGTACAAAATCAAGGTGAGCAGTGATACTCTGTGTGACATGGATGTGACCTCTTTTATGCCTAACATGACATGAGTCTCAAGTTTGTTTAGGCACCTTCTGCCTAATTAATAATTACAAAACCCACTGCAGGACTGCTCAGCTGTCAGTCCAAAAGCTTCCGCTCTGCTGATGTGAGCTGCAGCATATGAGGTCCTCTTCTCTGTGGTACTGTGCTGCAGGGCTGCAGGAGCACCCTGAGGACAAAGGACGTGGAGCTCTCTTGTTCTTCATCTCTTTCGTGCCATTTTTCCTCAGTTTCCATGTCTAAGGTTTTAGTGCGTGTCTTGTCATCTTCTAATGGTTCTTCTGAAGGGAGGGAGTCCTCTCTGTGTGTGCCTCTGCTAAAGCTGTCTGATTCTACAGTGAGAGACTTGACCAAGTGACCCACCGCTGTAAAATCCTAGTGGGAGACAAAGCACTGTGCCTTCCATGTTGACATTGCTAGTCGAGGTCAGCCTAGTACTGGGGAGACTACCTGTCTCCTGTTTCTGCTGTGGTTTGGCAGCAGGCTTGCCATCTGTAGTTCAGTTCTCCTGGAAAGACATCCTTCTGTTTAAGAGGGAAGATAGAGCCTTAGAGATCTGCAGAAAACACTGGCCCGCATCTCAAGTGAGATTTTGAGGCCCCTCTTGTAAAGGCTACCATATTCTTACAAAACCCATTGGCTCCACTGCTTTAAACGCCAAGTGAAGCACACTGCTCTTTGTACAGGTGTAGGCGTGCTTGATGTGCGGATGAGAGTTGAATACATGTATAATTGGGCACACATTTCTGCACAGATATTTTGACCAGACAGTCAGCTAATAGCTCTAAATACGATACTCTGCCCTCTTCTATCAGTTCATCTGTCACTCAGACATGCTTAACAAGATATATGCTGCTTTTTATGCATATAACTCTTGTTAATGCTAAGGATCGTTATGAGTATATGTGGAGAGGTGTCCTTGCTACATCCTTTCAGAATATTGTCTCTGAGGAGAGAGAATTGCTGCTCATATAACGTGGCTGTCCAGAAATGCTTGCAAATCAAATGCTTTCATTTGCTTTTTATGTAGGGGTTGGGGGGAGCTGCACACCTTAAAAAATTCTGTCACCCAGTATCTTGCTTTAAAGAACAAAGTCCTTTTAGATTTTCAGGAGCTCAAAAAGGCATTCAACCACGTCCACTTTGAGTAATTTGGTACAATCCTGTCCTGTCAGTTATAGATATCTGTCTGCCAAGTCTATGTAAAACAAAACACTTGGTCTCGGTTCTGCCTAAGAAGGGAGTGGGTGTCAGGAAACCCCAAGATTGCTTCCAGCCCCTAACACAGCTGGTTGCATGACACACAGCAAGCCACTTAACTTCTGTCTTTCTCCTTCCCATACTGGTGGAACAGTTTCTCAGTGTATTTTGTCTTTTATGTTGTCCATCTGTTCAGTTCTGTGCTTTTTTGGACAAGGATTTCCATTATTCCTCTATCAAGGCATGTTGTCAGGGCATAAGGCATAGCAAGCAGTGATTGCCTGTTCAACGTATAGCAAAGGCAAGCGAAGAAAAGCAGAGCTTTATTTACCCAACAGTTCCAGCCTGTGCCGTGGCACTCTGTTAAACACGCGGGAGGCGAGCAGCCACACCGCTACACATGTTGGGTAATACGTGAACTCCATGTGTTGTTTTTCAGCCTCCTGGGAGAGCTTGCCTGCTAAAGTTCTGCAATCTGGATCTGATGTGTATTCAGTGTTGTTTAGGTACCAGCTGATAGCATAAAGGCTGAATAAATTTGCTGCATGTTAAAGACGTGGCCCTCTGCAAGTCAATGTGCATGTTAAGAAACCCCTCCATGACATAATTAGTTGTCTGTAAGCCGTGGTGTCATTGTGCGGAGTAATTAGTTCTGTTTATTTAAAGGAGCCCTGGAAAGCTATTAGCAGTTGCCAGTGGACCAACAAGAAGAGGAAGAAAAGATAAAAAGCCGTGTGTGGTGGTTATTAGTCTCTTCATCATACTAATGGACAGCTTGTAAGAAATTGGGCTCCCTATCAGTGGCACCGAGTAACACCAGTCGTGTAGGGCATTGTTTCCTCTCGTGGCGATAAGGGCGGCTGGCGGAGGGCTTTGATAGGATGCTCATTTTTATCTGCTAAGTGCACAAGGCTTGTAAAAACAGCGGTGGCCTTGTTACCACTTGACTTGACACCAGTTTTAGCTGTTTACGTTGACACGCCACTACACTTTTAGAGCTTCAAGCTGGGGTCAGATTCATTAGAGTACTTCAGAAATTATACTGATGTAGCATCTGCTCTGATTTTTTGCTCCCTGCTTCAAGCAAGGGGCAGAGGGGTAGTGCAACTCCAGTGCGTGCTCTTCACTTTCTTGTCAGATTTACCTTCCGGGAGGCAATAGCCTGAGGCCTTTGGAAAAGCAAATGAGGTCTGCTTGGCTGTAGCGGGGCATTTATATGTCAAGGGAGAAGGCAACCCTGTGTGTAAGGCCTTGAGGGAGGAGCTGGGGACTGGCTTCAGCATCGGTGGTACAGAGCTGGCTGGCGGGTCATGTCGTAGCTTGAACGTCTCTGAGAGAAGAATCTAGGATGAAACCTTGCGTAGATCTCGGCCAACAGAATGTGACAGGGTTAAAAAGAGTGGCAGCCACAGCAGTAAGTTCTGAAACTTGGGGAATTTAATATATTGTGGTTCTTTCCTACCAGACTTCTAAACTACCTTATATAGGCTATTAGTGAATTATTTCCCTATTCTGTAATTCTCTAACTTGGCTTATAAATTTTACAGAGAGGTTATTAGCTATAAAGGCTTGTGACAAATGACCTGGGAGAAGGAGAGGAACTTGGTTAAACTTTTCTTCCCCTCCCCCTGGATTTAGCAGCTGTGCCCAGCTTTAACTTTCTGGCCCATGCACTGTAGGAGTTTGTAAAGATGCAGGCCTGTGCATTGCTCATGGAGGGATCCCAGGCTCCAAGGAAATGCGCCCTCCCTTGGGGGGAGAGAATTGCATCGAACTCCCTGCCAAGGGTGTAGTAACTTTTACATGATGAGCCACTCCAGCAGGCCAAAAGAGTGAACAGAAGAATGATAGGAGCCCTTCATTCTGCGAACGTGTCACTTTGCTCCTGTAGGTCAATGTGCAAGTTGGAAGGGTTTTGACACAAGCAAATCTCTCCCAAACTCCGCCAGCTTTTGCAGGAGGACATTGCTGCCCGCAGAAGGGGACAGTCTTCAGAAAATGTTCAGAAACTTCTGGCAGTGGTGCATGACTGCAATCCATCTAATAACTGTCAGGGCTCCTTTGCCTGAGCTCCTGCAGAAGCCTGTTTTTGGACTTCTGTTCTTCAAGGTGTCCAGGGCATCTTCTATTTATAAAATAACCTGAAACAAAACCTTATTAGATAAATAAGCAATCCCATCTTCTCAGTACCCTCAGATTTGTGTAATAGGTCACATTATGTATTAGGGGCTGTCCCTTAGACTATCTTTTGCTCCTGGATCCTGTCACTTCTACATATCATGTGATATAAATAATACCACTAGGAATCTGAAAGCTGCAGCAAAATTGCCGTATTATTCTCTGACTTCATGCTGCTGGGTTTGCTGCTTTTGGCTCGCATCGTGACCACTTCTGCATGTGGCCATTCAGTCCTGTTCAGCAGTCAGCCGTGGTCTGAGAGTGCTGCCTGTGTGATGCATCTGTAACCATTCAGCCCCAAGGTGTGGGGGAAGGTAGCCAGCAAAACATATGAGTAAGGCTTTTGCGAGCATCCTTTAGTCATTTGTCATGAGTTGCTTGTTTCCATGGGAATTAGCGAGAGAGAGAAGACACAAGTGAATTTTATTCCTGGCTTTAGCCTCCTCTTGCCTCAAGTCAGGCTGCATCAACCTGCAGGACCTATAATTTAGACCCAGGGGCAACTGAGAGGGCTCGTTTTCCTCTTTAGTTATTATTGCAGGGAACAGATAGTGACCTATCAAGGGACAGGAGCGACAGTGTGCTCACTTGTTAGCACAGCACAACACTGCAGCCCAAACTTCCTCGCGCGGCTGTAAATATGCTGGGCCTGCCTTTGTGGTGAACCACAGATGCTCTCAGACTTTTGAGGAGCCTGGGGAGATTATTCCAGATCCTAAGGAAGAACAATTCATCTCGTTCCCCATCCCCCTACGCACACATACACCATCCCCTTGTCTCTTTTTAGGTCATTTATAATCAGCAGTCATGGAGCACTGGCCTCATTAGTGATATAGCCATTCCTTCAGTGCTTCAGAAATAATCATTTAGAAAAAATGCGCGGTTTTCTTCCCTTGAGAGCCCATGAGTGATGAATTTATTTCAGTCTGGCTGTCTTAGCTGTCTTGCTCAGCCTTATTTCCATATTTATTTCAACAAATAATGTACTATGGGGACAACAAAGCGCACTCTGTGAGGCAGGCAGGATAGCTTGGGCAGGGAAGGGTTAACAGGAGAGACAGCATCCCAAAGCTGGGGCTAGGAGGGAGGTGTTTATATTCTGGGTCCTTTTTGAGCCTATATACTTCCTGAATGTTTGTGAAGGGTTAGAAGCCCTGGGGTTTGGACATTGATTTATTCATAGGGCACTGTTTAGAGAGCAGGCATTGTCCCCCAGTGGTCCCAGCCACCGACCTTTCTCCTGCAGGGACCTTCCCTTTTGTAATGGCGGGCAGGTGATTAACTTTCCGTGCTGGCTAATGACTCAGGTCTCTTGCAAGCAAGCACTGCTAATTGCGGCCAGCCAGGAGGGCTGGCATGCTGGGACTGCTGGGCCAGGCCCAAGTGAGCCCAGGGCACTCGCTGGCCAGCGGCCTGTGCTCCATCTCTGGGAGGGGACACCTGCAGCTCCTGGAGGGACCAAACAGATGGTTTTTGCTCTGGCAGCACACGTTTTGGTAGTTCCAGAGCATCACGTGGCCCAAGTCAGAGAGCATGCCGTGTGTTGGGTTCAGAGCACGTTTGTATGGGTATGTAGGAAGAGGAAAGCTCAGCCCAGCCTCAGTCCAGCTACAGCCCCCTTCTCAGCTGCCCCCTGTCCCGCTCAGGACCCTCAGGCTCACACAGGAGGTGCTGTTCCTGCAGCGGCTCCGTGTGTGCATTCCATTTGTTGCCTGGGATAGCTCTTCTGAAGCTCCTGGAGCTTGTCATTTTTGCATGCATCTATGAAGTATGCGTAATTTGCCTTGCTCTGTGTTTTGAAAAGCAGCTTCTATTCAGGTTTACTTGCAGGTGGCATTGGTTCACAGAAGACCTAGCCCTTGACTGCTGAGATCCAAGCAGTAAGCACATGTAGCATCCTTGTATATTTTGTGTACATGTACACATATTCTTAATGCCCCTTCCAGGTGTTGTTCTTCCTAGTTAGCATTACGTTCGTTTACCTAAAACTGTTCCTCTTTTAGCTTGCTAATTAGTAAATATTCCCAAAGTTTCTTTTCTTCCCTGGCCCTTCTATACTGAACTTCCAAAGACCCAAGCTAACCAGTTTCAGTGTAGCTCTGTTAGGTGAGGGGCTAATAATTAAAAGCTAGTTCAAATGCTGCTTGTGTCAGCCCTCAAATTTAGAGTTAATATCCCCCTCCAGTCCTTTTCTTGAAGGAAAAGTGATGATTTTCTTCTTTTCATCTGATTTCTTAATGCCCTGCTCTCTGATTGCCCTGCTAGTGACACGATGACCAGGCAACAGGAAAGAAGTAGCGGTTGGTTTGCTGCCTTCTCCCTCTGAGGAGAACTCAGTGTGTGCATCTGCCCTACTTCAGTGCCACCATCTCAAGAGCTCCGTGGAGGGTATAACTGGGAAGCCTTGTAGCAGTGGCGTCTCTCTCTTAAGGGGAACGTTCTCAGGGGAGGAATTTTAGCACTTTGCTCTTTCCAGCTGCTGCTTTCAGCTTTTGCAAAGTCATACCTCCCTTGTCTTTGAATTTACCTAAGAGGAAGTGTAGAGCTGTATCTTTAAAACCGTTTGCTGGTCACCTTTATTTTATAGTTGGGAAAAATGGTTTGAAAAGGCTTTCACATAAGGCAACTGTAGGGAGAGAAGAGCGGATTCTGAAAGGGAGCAGGTGTATTTCATTTTGCCTTATAGGTCTCAAGAATCTCTGTTTTCTGACGGAGAAACTCCTGAAAGTCTCAGAGACATTTTTTCATCTTTATTGGAGAGCTGGAAGCTTTGCATTTACAGAACAGATGTCCTTTGTTACAAATTTTTCATTCCTTATTGAAATAGATATGAGCAAGAATTCGCACTTCACAAACTCAGGGGGAAGCAGCATTCTAAATTGAATGATTAAAAACCCTTCCTTCTCCCATTGCTCCATTTTTCACTTTTGACTGCTGTGATGTCACCAATGTACTCTCCTCCAGTTGTTGTAGCTTTCACTGGAGAAGAGAGGAAAAGCTCACCTTGGGTGTCCATAGACTGTGTGAAAGGCAAGTGAAAAATAAAATAGAGGAGGGGGATGCACCTTTTAATCTTTTCAGATCAGAATGAACCCAGGATCAACCCTGGGCCTGCACCCAATATGCTGTCTAGATTCTCATTAAGTTGAACTTGAGATAGCCTACTGTAAGACATTGAGTGCTTCAGACACCAGGGCAGGCTAAGATGCTGTGCAGAACATCTCACACAGGTGGATGATCAGAAGTGATAGGTCAATACGTGCAACAAAAACAAGGCTGAAGCTAAGTTCATCATTAAGGCAGCATGGGGAAGAGGTTCCTGCTGCATGGGCAGGGAAGGAAGGGTGTAATTGAGGTCACTGGATCTTACACCTAACGTGTTAGCCAACTAAATCACAGTTTACACCAAAAGGCTGTGAGCGTCTGTGAGCTGCATGGTTGCTGGTGATATTAATTTACTATAAATCCTTCCTGTAAGCTCTTTGTAGAGTTACACACTGTGAGCTTCTTTTTCTGTTAAGCTTTTCTTTTGTGAGGGTGAGTTTCAGGCTGGTGAGGAAAGGCAGCCTGATGTCCATGGAAAATGAAATCCTGTATTTATCCATAGACTAAGCACCAGCTGTTATGGCAGAGGAACCCACTGCAAGATTGAATTCAGCTCACTCAGCCCTCTCCTTCCCCTTGCTTTGCCTTCTCCAGTTGCCTGTTGTGCAGAGAAATCAGTAAGATGGATGTATCATCCACTCTGAGCTAGACTGACATCGCTCTGTTCCCCAGATGCATTTTAATGGCTTTCCAGCCTTTGTCAAGCACAGTGATATCGAGCCCCTTGCTTTAAATCTGTCAGTCAAAGCGGGCGCTTCTGAGGAGCTGTGCTTTACCTTTGAGTTTTGCCACCTGTGGTGCAGGCCAACTGCTAGCAGAGCTCACAGGTGTAGGGCCTTCTGCACCTGCCCATGGAGAAACCCTTCAAAACCCCAGCCAGCCGTCCTGCTGGCTGTGAAGCTGCCTCTCCACGCAACGCTGAGCTAAGGTGCTGCTGGCTTTGTGCACGAGAGTCTGACCACAGCCAGATAGCACAACCTCGTGCACAGGGTACTGCCAGAGAAGCTGTGACCTGCGTTTCACGAGTGAGGTGACTGCAAATATTCATTTTGGCCTTAAGAAGTACTGAAGTCTTTGTCAGGAAAGGAGGGTTAAAACAGAAACCACAGAATACAGACCAAAAATTGGAGGAAGTGGTGAGCGTTTTAATGAAAAATCCGCTAAATTTTCCAGTCACTTTTACTCCTAACCTGGCAGGAACAGTGGGTCCCGATTCTTTTTTTCCCTGCTACATTGGTTTGCCAACAGCTACAGAGGCCAGTTTTAAAGTCCAAGCAAAAAACACCGTGCCTGCACTACTTTTCCTGATGTTTCAGCCTCAGGTGGTTTTGCTTTAAGCTGTGAACACAAACCAGCTGCCTACAGTGCTTCCCTTTTTCTGCATCTGTTTGTGTATCGTGTAAGTGAACGGAGATTAATTGTATTTTTCTTCCCCTCTAGATCTGGCCGTCTTGCATGGCCATAACACCTGCAGGATATGGTGCAGTCAGGGATTCGGATGGATTAATATGTCCCTCTTAGCCCATAAGCAAATGCAGGAAGAAATCTCATCCCAAAGCACCCTAGTTTTCTTTAGTTTGGCTGCAGCAATTCTGTTCCTAGACCTCATCAGACTTCTACAGCTTCAGCCTGTAAAAGGTTTGAGCAGTCCTCCTTACCTTCCTTCCCTGTGCATGGCACTTAATTTTGCTTCAGTTTTGGAAGCGAGCAATTCATCACACCGAACAAATTCTGCCCAACTCCACAAGATTTAATTGCGTTAATGGGAAGGTGATGTTTTCATACACAAATCCTGGAACAAAAGCGGTGCCTCTGGTTATAGAGACGGTCAGCTGTCATTGAGCAGCTAGGCTTTGTTTGTAGTCTGCCCTCTTCTCTTAACAGAAATGTTCCAGAGAAATGGATCATTTATTTTAATTGCCACCCCAACAGTTTGACGGGCCACTTACATCCCAGCGCTCTGTTCAGCGGAGCCACCAAAACTCACACCGTACCTTGGGTTACATACTCCAGTGCTTGAAGTATGATTGGTATTGTGTTATCTGACTCAGTGGTTTACAGCCATGCTTGAGCACAAAGCCCATTTTGTTATGTGGAAAAGTTGAGACGAGATTTATTTGCTTGCAGCTTCCTTCAGATTGCTAAAATTCTGTAGGAGGTGGTGGAGATGAGATGTCCTTGTTTTAATTCATCCAAGTCTAAAATGACGTTGGTTTACAGGATAATGTAATTGGTATATAGGATAATGCTCCTCTAATGAAGCTGTCAGACTGTCAGGTAAGGAAGATACAAACAGCGATAGCTGAGAAGCTGCAGAAATCTGCAGGTGAATTACCACACTGCATGCATGGTGTAATTTCTGCTGGCACTACCTTGCTCCCTCAACAAAGGCAAAGCAGGGGAGTGCAGAGTTTTGGGGTGTAGCAGCCCTGCACAAAAATGTCCTCAGGAGGCAGTGCTGGGCTCGGCCTGTTCAGAGCAGCTTGCCTTCTTTGGCCCTTCCTGGAAGCCAGCACCGTGGACGGAGAGATGCTGGATGGTGCCCTTGGTGCTTCTCCTGCACCTTTCTCCCAGTCTCCCCTCTTCATCCTTCCCCCCTCCCCGCACTCCTCTCGCTCCCCGCTGCCCACACCGAACATGTACAGATTTTACGGTTCACTGAAGAATAAGTGGCTGTCATTTCACAGACGGGCCAGGATGTAATTAGCCACAATGCATCGAAGTAATGGAACAGATGTCTCTTTGTAAACCCGGGTTGCTGTTGCACACTCTGTGTGTGTGACCTGCCGACCGCTCGGGGCGATTCCTCTCGTCCCCTCCTTCTCCTCCTCCTTGTCCCCTGCTCCGCATGCTGCCAAGCCCGAGGCTGGGCTCGCACCGAGCGCACTCGTCTCCTCCTCGCTGAATCGTTTTTCTCTTTCTCCTGCTCTCAGCTCTCCTGCTGGAAGGCCACTGATTATGTGACAGAGTGTTAGCAAGCACAGCCTGCATTTATTGACGGAGTCATTCAGAATAGAAAAGGTGATACCCCTCTTATGAGATAATTGGCAGTTTTGAGTTGCTCTTATTACCCAATGATAATACACCAGTAAAATCATAAATTACTGTTATGATGCCAGGCCTCCTCCTCTCTCTTTTTTTTTTTTTTTTTTTTTATA
>VXAV01006373.1:0-52581 GCA_013399715.1 Alectura lathami | reverse complement strand
TCACATGTCCGTTGCTCTGTAAAAAATCCTTTACAACAGTCTGTGGCACAGAGTTGAACCATGTGTGTGTAATGACTACAGGTCTGACCGAATGGTGATTTGCTTCCATTCGTTGTGTCTTCTGCACCATGGTAAGGAGCTGGGGACGCTGTGTCTTGTTCTGCAGAACTCTTCCTACTGCCGAAGTTTTTTGTGTTTGGATTTGAGAAAATTGTCAGTCTAACTTTTGCTGCAGAGTGATGGGGTATGCCAAATGGAAGTGATACCACTTGGTGTATCTGAATTTTAACATGAGTGTCATTTCTGATCTCTCCGTTTTAGGGTCAGCTTGATTTTTTTTATTTATTTTCCATCTAATTGAAATATTTGAGAAGTGTTGACTTCTAAGATAACCTTAGTTTAACTACATGGATAGAAACACAGTTTTAAAAACATATTCTTCCCAAATTCCCTTTTAGTTTGTTGTTAAAACTTGCTGTTTTTACCTGCTTGTAAGCTTGATTTAAGATAACAAATGAGGTGTTTGAGTGGGGATGAAGCTGTTGGTGTATTTTTAGTGCTTTTGTAGTGTTCAGGCTACTTACCCTCCTGTGTATGTGATAGACCAAGTCCTGTTCACTGCTCCTTTGTGATTCTTGCGGGTCAGGCTGGGTTCCCTTTGCCATTTAAATGAGTAACTTCCTTTCATCAGGACCTGAAGACGCAGCAAGCCCCAAACCCCTTTCCTTGCCTTTCCTCAGTATGGTGGCTGTGGATGCTGGTTCCTCACGACCTTCGGATAGAGGGAGGGCCATGGTCTTGCAGCAGGCTCTGCTGCTGCTGGTTGATGTCCTCTCTTTGCAGCCCCTGTGGGGGGAGCGGAATGCAGGGAAGCGGTTGTAGGTGGCTGCTTTCAGGAAGACGTGGGAAGGTGGTAAGCCACCTGTGTCCTAGGACTTGAGATCCAGGCCAGGAAAGCAGGCTGCAGCCATTCAGCAGCAGAAGCTGCCGCGAGAGCCTCGCTGCCTCCCAGCTTCCACGGGGTGTCCAAGGTGGAAAGAAGTACCCGTGAGGCTGACGTTTTCGCTGGGATTTGGATGAAACCAACCCTAGTTTGGATCCAGCCAAACCGAAATCTGTGGTCACTTAACGTGGCCTTGTCTCTTCTGAGGAAACTGCGTCTGCAGTGCTGGGCGGTGACTCAGTTGTTTTATGCTGGTTTTTCTGTCCTCCTTTGTTAAGCCTTGCCTGGAGGGGATGTACCTCCATGGGGAAAGACGCCTTGCCTTTTAAAGGTGCATTTTACTCGGGATGGAATTCCCTTCAGATGGCATCAGCCATAGCTGGTCACACAGCCAGGGAGACAGCCCACTTTCAACCTGGGCTGGCTTTGCTGACGTGGAGGCTTTCAGAGATGGAGCCTGTGGCACGGAGGTGTGTGTAGCTGTCTTAGAAGCAAGTTTTTCCTGACCGTAAGTGCCTTGAGTAAGGTATAATTGAGACAACTAAACTTGTCTTCTTCCTGCTTTTTCTCCCACAACCCAAAAGCCAAGCTGCTCACCATGTCTAGCTTAGCATCTGTCTTTTTCTCCTCTGAACTGGATGTTCTTGCAGGAATATAATGGAAATCAGATCATTGGAGTGTATTTTCAGAAGTTTTCCTGCTGTTAAGTAAGGAAATAATTCACAGGGAATGTTTCCCCTCCAAAAGTTTTGATGTAAGAGGTAAAAGATGCATGGGGTAAGGTCAGTAGTTCATATAGCCAGATGCTTGGTCTTCAACAGCAGCAGTGACTTGAGGGACAACAAGTGAACCTCACCGCTTTGTGACTCACCATCCTACTCCTCTTCCAGCATCGGCTTGTCAGGTGAGCAGCGGTAGGAGCTACATCCTCATCTGCTCCTTTAGTATCTGCCCATGACCCTGAGGTGACGGGCTGCAGAAGTTCCTTGCCAGCTATGTTGATCCCATCTGTGTGATCAGGTTTTTGTGAGCCCTGGATATATTCCACCCCTCTATCTTGCACTTGAAATCAGAGCCCCAGCTCAGTGTATTTAATCCTTCAATTGTCCTTTTCTGTACCTTTTTGAATTCTGCTGTGTCCTGTTTGCATGCTGGTCTTGTCTCCACATCATACTGCTTAGGACTTGGTGCACTGCCTTTGCACAGCAGCAGAACAGTTTTCAGCCTTGTTCTCTGTCCATTCCTGTTGATGTCTCTAAGATCCCTTCTTGAACTCTAAATTCCAGCTGCAGATGTTGAGCACAATGAGTCCCAGTAACGCCACCAGCTCAGCTCTACCACTGACTGCTCTCTGTGCTGGACAGCTGGCTGTAAATCTTGCCCTTCCTAATCTTTAGCTAGCTTTCTGCCCATAGATGGACCTTTCCTCCATAACCAGGCAGCTTGATTTCTTGCCATACACTATTAAAGAAGCAGTCTGGGCGTTCTGAAAATCCAGCTATGTTTTCTTTGGATGCCTAATGTCAGTTTGGAGCGGCAGCAGTCTGGTGGGGCAGGGTTTCGCTTTGCCAAGGCCATACTCACCTTCATCCAGCAGGCTGCTGTGCCCTTTTCTCTGCAGTCCTGCCATGAAAGGCGGTCACGTGTTACCAGTCTCTAGCTTTTGACACTCCCACCAGAGTCTACCAGGTCAGTTATGAAAGAACTCAAAAGAAAGCATAAACGTGAAGTTTGCTCTCCTGAATCTGTGCCCAAGAGGTTTGGATAGCGTGAAGTGAAAACTGGGCTATATGCAGATATAACTGTGTTGCTGCATGGCATGCTCGATCCAAATTAGACGAGTCTTCATGTAAATGTGTATGTGATTTACAGTTCTGTTAAGCTAATACTGCATGGTATTTGTGTTGAAAAGAATACCCCAAGCAAACACTAACTTGTTCCTAGCACTTGGCCTCAAGGTAACCCTGTCCCGAATAGCGGGAGTTCCCTGTTCTGGCTGACAAACCCTTGCCCCTTGCTGTTTTTTGGTTTTGAGTGCAGTTTTAGTGGCAAGGCTGGTTTTGTTTTCCTGCCTGACCCTGATTGTTTTTTTTTTTTTTCTTTTTTGGTTCCCCACAAGAGTTTCTTCCACAGCTGTGCTTTGAACCCCATCAGTGAGATGATCCAGACTTGAAAGTGTGTATTTTTAAATAAAAAGGATAGCTTGCTTCCCATCCCAGGTTACTCCATTGGTGTTTGTAGCGTGGTCACAAACAGCTTCAGCAGCGTGACTTGGTGAGTGCTGAATTACGGCAGTAAGACCAGGAGTGAGCTGCTGCAGTGTGGGGGAGACTCTGTAATCTGACTTTGCTACCAGAGAAAAGCAGTGTGCAACTACTTGTAAACCTGAAAGGCACTGATCCTTTGAAAGTTGATGCTTTGTGTTGAACATAGCTACAGGTTTTCTCTCAGTCTGAATGTACTTTGCAGACAGCGTTGCATCGATCTGTCCCGACTGTGGCTTCTGTGGGGACTTCTGTACCTGATGGGGCAGATGGTAGGTCAGTGGTGAAATCGGAAGCAGCTTACGACCATGAAAAGCCAGTACGTGCGTAATTTACTGAAGTTGAAAGCCACCAAAGTTGTATTCCTAGGATGCCTTTTTCAATTGTGTGAAAAGCTGTTAATTTTGCAGTAACCCTGGTAACAGATGTTCACCTAGTGACGTTTTGCAGATTAATGCAGAGAGCCAATCGCTGCTTTGTTTACGGTCAGCCTGCAGAGCCTCTGTTCAAGGCATGGATTTGTGTTTTGGCCATAGGTGTTTCTGTTTCAATATCTCAAGAAAGTACTTGGCCTCTTCTGAAGCCAGGAAGCTGTGTGGTTAATTTGACAGCGCTCTTCTGGTTGCTGCATAGGCAGCTTTGTGCTTGCACACCCTACAGGCCCCAGGCCACTGCAGTGACCTGCAGCACTTTTTCCTGGGGATGTTTGTGGTGCTGTAAGAGGATACCCCGGCTTTCCTCTCTTACAGCATAACTTCCGATTTAGATTCTTCAATGGCAAGGAGGCATCCTGAATTACTGGGAATTACGGAATAAGCCAGTCCATGTTTGTACTGTGCAGGCACGATGACTGTTCATTCCTCCATCCAGTTCCAGCTTTCTGGGGAATAATTCTGCTGCCTTGGCAATCAACCTGAGGGTGAAGACAGATGAAGATCCCTGATTGGGACAGGTGACTATCAGTCACTACAGCCCTCACTGAGTAAAGTCTGAAGGTTTTTTGTTGTTCCTAGTTCGTATCTGCTGTCCAGCTGTCAGGCTGGGGATAGGACAAAGTGAAAAAAGCAATAATTGCATTTAAAAAGCATGTCATCTTCAGGTCAACTTACGGAAGAAATGTTTCCTTTGAAAAATTGTTCTTCCTGATTCTGAAGTTGTGTACCAACTCGATTGCACTTCAGTGTTTTAAAGAAAATACTTGGAAAAAAGCTGTTTCTCCTTAACTGCATACTGAGTTGCAGTGCTATTTGATTTATCAGGGACCTAAACTGTCGTAGAAGTTTCTTCACATGTGAGCATAAAGGCAAACAGAATGCCGGGTTCAGTTCTTAGCAGGTAAAGGGCCATTAGTCTTTTCTGTTTATTTTTAGAAAAGAAGTCTGTATTCAGAAGAATGCTTTTGCTAAAGAAAGAAAGTGCACTTTTGTAATAACTTTAGATACAAGCAGAAACAATTTTCTGCTGTTTATTTTTGGGCCATAACAGTCTAAGATGATGACTGTCATCTTGCCTTCTGTGCAAAGTTGGGTTCTGCAGGCATTATGTCAGCTACAGTGGCAGGCCGTGATGCCGCAGTGTAATTTCCCTGTGGCTTTGTGGGTGAGCGGCTGCTGCTGTAGAAATAATTTCTGTTGAAGGCTTTGCTTCCTGTCTCAGCCAAAATGTAAGCATCCAAGCATATGCTGTACACTCCAGTCTTCCTTTACTGACAATGACTTCTTCTCAGCTCTTTAAAATCAAATGCTGCTTTACCTTTTTGCTGTCATGGGGTTCTTCTCCTGTTCCCAACACTCATGCTAAGTGTTTCACAGAATCACAGAGCGGTTTGGGTTGGAAGGTACCTTAAAGATCCTCCAGTTCCAGCCCCCTGCCATGGACAGGGACACTCCCACTGACCAGGTTGCCCAGAGCCCCGTCCAGTTTCCAGTCTTACTTTAGTCTCTGTATGAAGTCCTCAGTCTGTTTCATGACATCATTTCTGCCCAACCCCAAGATGGGAGATGACTTTCTGAACAAGGTGAAGGCTAACCCTGTGTCATAAAAGGTGCCTGAATGCCTCCTAGCATGCTCATGCTCTTATCACCCTGAACCTTTGAACAAAACTGTCGTCATTTGCTACTGTCGGTGTTCAGATAAAACTTGCAGCTTTCTACCAGGCAGTCCTGATGCTGCGTGCTTTAGAGACATCACCTCTGCCTGTTCGGAAGCGGTTGGTTGTCTGACTGCGTGCAGCGTTTTCAGACCTTCAGATGGGATTGAGAAAATGCAGAGGTGCTGCCCTGGGCATGGGAGGGTCCCAAGGCACGTGTAGCTGGGGGCTGGGAAGCTGTGCTGGGGTGGCTGCCCCTACAGGCTCATTCTGTTCTTTACTGCCCTTTTACCACTTGCTCTTTGTGCTTCCTGTGTCTTGGTAGATGTGAGATACTCAACAACATATCTAATGAACCTTCCTAATAAAGGAACTGTATTCCTTAGTGCTTCGTTTGTTTACCACTTGCTGCCTTCTGAGGTAGGTAAATAAACCTTGTCTGGTGAAGGACATCAGGCTGTTCCTCTGTGCACTCGTACTGGGAGTCTACTGCTGTGCTGAAAGCCGCCTCCTTACTTGGACCAGGATTGTCATTGTTCTCCAGTCTTAGCAGCACTAGAGGAATAGTAGGCTCTGTTCTCTCCTAGAAATAGGAGTCCTTTGCCTGTACCCTGAATTGTGGCCTCATAACGCCTGTTTTATCTTGCTTAAGGTTCCTAGGATGAGGAGTACATGTAAGAAGGAAACGAAGAACAAGCAGTGTTGAGACCTCAAAGTGTGTTTGCTCTTTCCTCAAAGATGATCAAACTTCTAATTAAGAAAACTTGCTGTGGTGTTGGCAAGACAGCCTCAGGTGCTTTCAAAGTCTGTGGAGATACGGCACAGCAGCACTTGAAAAACCTCCACTTCTGGATAGGTCGGCAGCTCCTGCACGGGCCTAGGTTTTTAGGTTAATTTCCTACTTATTTTCTGCTTCATGTTATCTTCAGAAGTGATGCTCTTTTTGTCTAGTGTGGAAAAGTAGAATAACTGAGGAATAGTCTGTTTTTGCACATTTTTCTTCTTGCCCTCATGACTGAGAGGAAGTTTAGCTAAAACAGCACTCTCTTTTCTCCCTGTTTGCAGAAACCTGCCTCTATTTTAGGACTTCAAGCTCCTGCGGTCTTCCTTAAAAAAACAATTACAGGAACACTGTAGAGACCTTCAGTTGTGTGTGTAGAGCTTGTCCCCCAAAGCCTGACCTGCTGGCAGGAGGGAATCGAATCCCCAGATGGCTGGGCCCATTCTTACCGGGAGAAATACTCCTTTTGTTCATGGCTTTTCTTTGTGGCGAGTCCCATTGCGTAGGATGTTTTAGTAAAATCAGATGCCTGCTGCCATTTGAATTGCACTACTGGCCTTTCACTGGGGAAAAAATTTTATTCCAGTAGCGGGAGGGCCGGGGCTGCCCTTCTGTGTGCAGGCTGTTGCTCTGCCACAACTTAAAGTCGCAGAGTATGGTTTTACACTGCAAGATTTGTCTGGGGTACAGGCAGCAGGGAACGGTCCCGTTTGCCCTTTTTCCCCTTGCTGTACCTAACCCATCTTGGGTGTAGGCAGTTGTTGGTTCAGCTTGCTGATTTGAGGCTTGCTTGGGTTTGGAGCTGGATGCCTTTGTCAGATCAGCAGCTAACCGGACTCATCCTTGAGGCTGCAAGGTTGCCGGACTCGCAGAAGGTGGGAAAGAGGACCGTCGTCTTTGACAGTAACCCCTACTTGAATCGGCTAACTAAACTACAGCTCTTTTTAAAATATATACCATCTACTTAAATAGGTTTAGAAATGCCTGACATCTGGTTTGCTTACTCTTCTCTGCCCTACTATTTTTATTACTTTAAAAAAATAAAAATAAAAATCAAGACTTGGCAATGGTGGAGAGCTTTTGCGTGTAAAACGCTGCCTCATCTGTAACAGGAGCTCCTTCACTAAGCTGGCTATTCCTGCCACGGAGAATATCTGCATGATGTTGGTGGCGTGCCCGCCATTCCTTAGTGTTGATTGAGACAGCGTCCGACTCGAATTCAAAGCCATCTGCAACCTACGCCGTCTTGGGTCATTTTTGTGGGGTGCTGGCGGCTGAGGCCGTGCAGTCCTGGGGCTGGTCTGCGTTCTGCAGCAGGCCTGGCTGGTGCAGCACAGCTTGGTTCGCTCCCAGCTGCCCTTGGACTCTTCGACTAGCAGTCAACTCGGGGCCGCAATGTGACAGGGGAGTTTCGGTTAGCTCCTGGTTCGCTGTGCCGTTTTCCGCTGTAGTTCGCACCCACGAAGGATGTTGGTTCTGAACAGCTGGCTGTTGTCTTACTCCTCTTCCAGAGTTAAAAGGTATCAAACGAATGCCTGTCGTAACGGGCTTTGTCGGTCTTTCTGTTGGGATTTTGGCTGCTGTATCAGGTTCCAGACAACCTGCTTCTCACTGTGGTTTCACGGAGTCCAGTTCACTCCACAGGTCGGTCTCTGGTTCTCTGGTGCTGTTTCCTGGCCTTACAGGGAACAGCACAGGTATGTACTGTGTTCCTCTCCTCTTTTGGGTAAAGTTGGAGAGTAAGAGTGGCTCCTTTGCTTTGGGGCTCTATCTGCTCTTGGTGTGGCAGTCCTGCTCCAAATTATTTGCTTGAATTTCTATTTCTGCTTCTGCTTTCCTCCACTGTCTCTTTCTAGTGTGGTTCTGATGTTCTTGGCTTTTGCTGTCCTTTTCCTTCACTTTTTTTCTTCTTTTTTTAGCCTATTTCCGTTCAGGTCTTTCCTTCCTCCCTCCCTCTCTTCCTCCTATGGCACTGGCCTGCACCAACTGCCCATTATGCCATTTCCACGAAGGGACTTGCTGTCTTAGGTCGGTCGGTCCGTCTGTCTGCTGTAGGGCAGCCTGCAGGCGTGCTGGGACAGGAGCTGCCTCCTCTTGCTGGCACCGCGCCTGGCACAGCGGGCTCCTGTTCGCTGTTGATCCTTGAGCACTGCTGTAACAAACACGATGGAAAGATGTCTTATTTAAACCCCGGCAGAAGAATGAAGACTCCCTCTAAGGTGAATTAAAAAGTTCTTAACTCTTGCAAGTGCGTAGTAGGGAGAGCCGTGGTAACCCACTGCTCCTGCATGCAGCTCTCCTGTGGTTTCTGCCTCACAGCCTTGTAGTTTAGGAACCTCTTAGGAAACTTGTACCAGGTATTTTGAGAGAGGGCTGTGGACCTTTCAGGAGTTCCCAGAAGATGTGTGCTACTTATCGGTTGTTAGCCTCTTGGGGAAGAGGGGGGGAGACGTGGAGCCCCTGCCAGCGCTCTCAGCGAGCGTGTCAGTGGGTGCCCGGCGCTGGGTCGGTGTCAGCCATGCTAGAAGTCATCGATGGACACGCTGAGGGTCAGCTGTTGAATGGCACAAGCAAGTGGGTAAATACGATCTGCTTGTAACTCGGGATTCTTCAGTGCTCTGCCAGGGCTGGGTTGCGGGGTCATAAGTTATTACGTGTCAGCTGGACTGCTCTAGGTGTCTTTGGCAAACGTTTGCTAAATCGTGGTCCCTGATGACATAAGAGGGAGGAACAACTCGGGAAACTTCAAATGAGAAATTCTGGTGGCATATGCTTCTTGGGGTTTGTGTGGATTTCTTAGCTAGCAGTGTTGAGGCCACAGTCTCCTGGTAAAAACAGTGTTGTTGTGCTGTGTCCGTGTACTCCCTGTCCTTGTGCGTCTTGTCCTGCGTGTAGTCTGCGGGCTCTCTGGGGCAGGAATGACCTGACCCGAGGTGACTGAAACAAAGGCTGTTAGGATCGCTCCAGTACTCACTGCACAAGCTGTGCAATCACCTTATCTGAACGTGAAGTCGATGCGTGGAGTGGGCTCGTCCGCCTGTGTACGCGAGGTGGGTGGGCAGAGAGGAAAGCGGAGCTAAAAATAGCTGCTATCGACTGCCAGACTGCTTATGAAACAGCTCCAGCAGCCGCTGCTTGGATTACCTTAATTGTATGTTTCTGTGTTTTTTTCCAAAGCAGAAGTTTGAAGTGTAAGCATTCAGGTGAAGGCTTTGTTTAGTCATGGAAAACTTCTAGCGCTCCTTCCTGAGACAGTAGGTCAGGTTCCACCCCACCTTGGTGTTAATTGTAGCCTGATAAAGGAATTCACTGTGCTGGCCTGCCTGCTGTGACGGGAGCAGTGCTTGGAGCAAGCTGCCGGAGGTGAAGGCAGAAAGGCGCGCACTGGCTCACGCCCTGGTGGGAAGGAAGGCTTTAGGAAAATGGTTTTTCTCTTCTGGTGCTAAAAACGAAGCTGACAGCTTAGCTGAGTCACAGCTGCCAGCACTGACCTGCTGGGATTTGGTGGTGGCTGCCCAGCAGCTGGCAGTTGTGATGCCCTCTGCCAACACTGGACCCAGAGGGCGTCGTCCGATGGCCAGAGCAACAGGCTCCGAGCTAGCACAACAGGGCTTTACTTTATGTTTATTCCATCACCTACAGGTGTATGAGGCACGTCATTGCATACGCCATTTCCTGGAAGGTTATTCAAAGTCTCTTTCTGTTCCTTATGACATACTGGCCTCAGAAAGGCACGAAACAGAGACCAGTTGACTCGTTAATTTTTACAGTAAAGCCACGTTGCCTGTCTAAGCTGGTACCTCTTTACCTTGTAGCAGTGGCATGGTTTGTTTTACAGTGGCAGTGACTGATTCCTGCCTAGTGTTTACTTTGTCCTCCAGGTTTTAGTTATCTCCTGCAGCATTTTTTACTTCGAATTTGTACGGCCCTTTTAGAAGCTGTTCTTTTGCACAGCATTACAGGTTTTGCCACCTGGCAGGTTTCGAGATTGACATCAAAAAAGCTTCGCTAGCACCAGGTGCAAGTGGAAGGAACATAGATTATTTTTCTTTCATTCCTGTGTGTCTAGATAGAAGCTAAGGCAACTTTGAATTCAGGACGGAGTGCTTTAGAAACCCGGGTGGCCTTTGAGTGGCTTGGCAGTTGCTGCTGAGATTGATCCCAGTTATTTGTCCCTGTATTGATCAGAAGGTGAATTGACACGTAATTAATTGGAGCTACCACTTGGCCATTGTCAAAGTCAAAAGAATGGCTGCTTCATCTTTCCATCATTTATCACCACGTTTTATTTACTATGGTTTATTTATGATATTTAAGCTGAATGCAGATTCTGATCGCTGTGGAAAGCATCGTGTTCAGTATTGAGCGATAACACGGTTGCCTTAGGGTAGAAAACTCTGCCCTACATAATACAGTGTAAGTATTGGATCTTTGTGACACTCTTAAAACCCAGAGGGATCATCATGGTCATCCTCTGCAGGCTTTCTTATTTCAAGCCTGGTAGTTGTGGCTCAGCTAAGCTGTCAGCTTTAGAAAATACTCCGATCTAAAATAAAATACCGTGTCACAAAAATGACCGTAACTTTCAGAGATTTTAGAAAAATTCATTTCCTTGCTACTTGACTTCTCCTGTCCAGTTCTGTCCCAGACTCTTGCAATTTCTATTTCTAGTCATGGTGCGTGATGTCTTCTGCTACGGATCAGAGCCCTCGCTGAAATTTCTGTTCCTTAAGTGTGTGGCTGTTAGGTGTAATCCTCATTCAGCTTTCTCTCTCAGACTTCAAATTGGTTTAGCTCTTCAAGTCTCACTCAAAGAAATATATCTTTCTGGCCTTTTCTGATAATGTCTGCAGCTTCTTTCTGAACCTCCGCTGTTTTGAATCATTGCTTCGGAGTTCTAGGTACCAGAAGTGAGCACAGTAAATTTTGCATAAATGCCCAAGAGGGAAGAAAATCTTCTTTTTTGTTTCCTGGCTGATGTTCCCCTGTTTATCCACCTTAAGGATTGCTTCAGGTCTCAGCAGTGGTGTTGCGCTTCGGTTTGTCTGTTCCGTTTGCTGCTTGCTGGATGCCTTTCTGGTCCAGGCTGATGACTGCACTCTTTGGGATGGATGGCATGGCCTGCTGCCTCAGTTCCTACATGCCTGTTGCTTTTCCGTTGATGTTTCCTGCATGTGCAGCTCTGAGTATTGTGTTTGAGAACTTGGTTGCTTTTCTTTCAGGTTGTTGGTAGGAGTAAAGTGTAAGGCCAACAATTAATGCCGGTGGGGCCTCTCCCGAGCTCTTATTAGATCTTACTTAGGTTGAAAATTATGGCCTAGTTTGTTGTAGTTTGATTTCAATGATCGTGCTTGTTTCTTTGTTACTGTAAGAGGTGATAAGTCAGAAACACTATAGAAGTGCTCTTGCTTTAACGCTCTTCTATCTCTAGTCCATAAACCATGTTACTGCTTCTGTGTTAAATAAGGAAGCTGGTATGATCCTTGTTGTCAGACTTACTGCATCGTAACTACTGGGGTCATCCCACTTGCTTTTGAAATTCTCCTGGTGTTGTGGTTGCTTTGAAAAATCTACACTGCTTCTCAGCTAGCTCTTCTGAAACCCTTGGACTCAAATTGTGAGATTCTTCTGACTTGAAGCAGCTTCTGATGGCTCTTTTCTTACGCTGTTCAGTTCCAGTCAAGGAGTCAGATGATGTTTCCTGTGCCAAAACCAGTATGTATATTCATTGAATGCTTCTGCCTTCTCTGGGGGATTATTGACACGTGGGTTTTTGTTCAACGTTTGACCTGAGCTATTTCTGAAATGCAAAGATTTCCTTTTACTTGTTGTAAACCTCTTACTTAAAAAAAAAAAAAAAAAAAAAAATCGTTTTACACTTCTTGTTTTGAGTTTTTCTAAGTCTGTGCTTGTAAATTCATTTCTATCTTCTGCTGTCACTTGGCAGGAAACAAAAAAAAAAAACATTTTTGTTTTGTCCCCTGTACTCTCTCATAATTATGAGCTTTCATTGAAATTAACCTTTAAAAAAAAAAAAAAACTGTACTAGGGATCCGTGTTACTGACTCAAATTTATCTAGGTCCAACCACTGAAATCACAGCGTGATTCCTTGCACTTACCCAGATACCCAGCTGCTTTTTGTCCGTGAAGTTCCATGAATTTTCCCTTATTGTGTGCAGGGGAACTATTAGAAACCTGTCACCTAAAGCTGCGTCTTCTGCTGCTGCCAGCGTGTGACCTCAAGCACGTGTTGCTCATGCTGAAGGCTAACAGCAGCTGAGGCCTTCCAGCCCTCTTTTTTCTTCCACGGGTGATCAGCAGGTATGCGGGCAGCCGGGCGTTTTGTTGCACAGCCTAATCTGATGGGCCACAGCACATCCTAGCCGATGACTCTTCTTGTGCTCTCTGTTGAGGCGTTTGTTTCATGGAGTATTCGGATCCTTTGGCCTTCTCAGTTAGCAGTGAGTGGAAAACACCAGCATGGTTCTGATGGACTTCCATCGCCTCTGGTCGCTTGTGCCCTGTGGGCAGTGGTGACAGCTGCTGGCTGGAGCCTGTAGCACTTGGCAGGGGCTGCATCCAGCAGCGCCAGGTTTTCATGGAAGTGCCTTGTTGACTGTATTGAACATTGAGCAAGTTAAGGTGAATGAGCATGGGGAGGGGAGAAGTCAACAATATTGACATGATATTGAGCAATGCCTTCACAGGACTCTGAGAATTGGAAGAGATCAGCGAAGGCACTTGAATCAGAAGTGGGAACAGATAGCTACGTGACCTTAGAGGCTCTGGAGAGCACGATGTAGGCCTGCGAAGCTTTCTTTTTGGATGTAGGAGCAACCTGATTAACGTCTAGTGGGATGCCCTGTGTGCATGGTAGCAAGGCTGAGTGTACCAACTGCAGGAGGGACGGAACAGCAGGTAGGTGGGGCTTAAAAAGGATGGGAAATGGAAGAGTCTATAGGCAGCACAAAGGATGGAGGCTGCGCGTGGAGTAGGAAGAAAGCAGAAGCAAACATCCTATTAATTCTTTGTTTCTGCCATTCAAAATGTATGAAAGAGGAGGAACGTGGTTTGTAGGTGGTTGAAAGAAGTAAAGAATCGTAGATCTCTGTGTGTGCGTTGTGTGCATCTGTACTGCTCCCGCAGAAGCTAAACAGCTGAGGGGATGCAGGGCAGACATCCCGTTGGACTTTCTCCAGGCCCATTGGTTAGGGCGCATGGTGGGAGCTGCGATCAATAGCAAAGGAAGTCTTTCACGGTCTCTGAGGGCTGGAGTGAGTCTTACCGACAGCTACGCTGAGGCAGGAGCACAAAGCCTACGTGCAGGACGCCTGCAGCGGGCTCAGCTTTGAGCTGGCGGTAGGAGTCTCCAGCTGGTGGGATATTTGTGTGAGGAAATCCTTGTCCACTAGTCGAGTGCATTGTCTCACCTGGGTAAACATCTGTCAGTGTGTTCCCGAACCACGTGAAAGTTCCGTTATAGTAACCCTGATCTGAGTTCATTTGGCTTGACCCGGTGAATTGTACAAACAGGATGCCGAGCTGAACATAATCAGCTTCTTTTTGTGTGCACAGAATTTAACTAATACTCAGCTTGAAAGGGTAAGTGGTCATTGGCATTAGGTAAACTGATAAGAGCCATGCTGCAGTTCTACCAAGATGCTGGAAAATAGAGTCGAGCTTGCACTGGTGCTTTAATATGCTCTAGTCTCGTGTGTGGAATGTGTTCTGTCCTTCCCAAAAGCTGATCAGTATCCTTGGCTTTCAAACCACTAACCTTGGTTTGTCCCATTCAGTAATCATGTGCTAGAAGATGGAAAGTGAGCTGGAAAGATCAGAGCATTTGGGCATTAAAACATCTGGATTTTGTTTTCAGTTGCACATCTGACTTGTGGAGTAACCTCTTCACCACGAACACCCCCAGTACAGTGGCATGGATGTTAAACACCAGAACTGTGTGGGGAAGTGGTTTAAGGTGGATGTACCAAGTGCACCTGCAAGTGTGTTAGTGCTAGCTGTTTGTTTTTGCCTGTTCTTCTGTCCTGGCTGTTAGAAAGATAGTTTGCTCAGGTGAGGGTTGTACCCTCACATGATTTTTTTTTTTGGCACAGTGTAGCAAGGTGCCGTCAGCACCAAAGGTCAGGTTCTTTGGAACAAACAGTAATAGCGGCTGCTCTGATGTGAGCTTTAAGAGCCGTGGCATTTTGGTGCTTGGTCTGTCCTTCCTTTGTTTGTCAAGCTAGTTTTGCAGGCCTCCTGCAACCCCAGGTTTTGAAGAGCACTGTGTGCTTGGTAGTGGCTGCCTGCTGCTGGGGCCACCTCATCTGACAGCCTGAGACCCAGTAACAGGGCAAACAGATGAGCTGAAAACCACCTCGGCTTTGCGTTGAGACTTGTTGCAGTGTGATGCTTCCTGGTGTTTGCTGTTGGGAGTCTCAGTTTGGAGATGGTGAAGATCCTGGGAGAAAGGTGTTTCTTCTCCCCAGCTGTAGTCACACTGGGGTTCAAACTATTTCCCAGAGCTGTTCCAGCAAACCCATTTATATGCTGTTTGGCGGTAAGTCAGTCCTTGCAGTCCAGCCACTAAGAGCTGGGATCCATGCTGAGCTGGGTACGGCCTTCTGAGCAGCGGGCACGTGGTGGTACTGCCATGAGCGGCAGAACCGGCCTGGGGCCCCTGGGTGTGCTCAGATGCAGATGCATGTTATTTGTATGCTTGGGGAAGTAGTGAGGTGTTTACTGCTTGAGATCAAAGCTATCACAGAATCATTAAGGTTAGGAAAGACCTCTAAGATCATCCAGTCCAACTGTCAACCCATCACCACCATGCCCACTAAACCACGTCCCTCAGTGCCACATCTACACGTTTGTTGAACACCTCCAGGGAAGGAGACTCCACCACCTCCCTGGGCAGCCTGTTCCAATGTCTGACCACTCTTTCTGAGAAATTTTTCCTAACATCCAATGTGAACCATCCTTGGCGCAGCCTGAGGCTGTTACTTCTCATCCTATCAAAGATGCAGGGTGAATTAGATCTCTCAGGTGTTCAGTTTCAACTGCTCTCTAATGCAATACAGCTGGAACCCCATGAGGGTTACTTCTTCAATGTTTGGAGTCTGTGTGGTGCCTTTTGTGGAAGGGGTTATGAGAGCTGCTCAGTGAAAGGAGGAAATGGAGAGAAAGTTGAAGGAGGCTTAATGCTCTGTGACATGCTATTCAGGAAACCTAGCAGTTCCTGGGTTTGCCAGTTGACATCAGTGCTTCCAGTCTGAAGCACTGAGGATTTTCACAAGTTTAGTTGGGAGCTGTTGTGCTTAACGGAAGCATTATAAAGCTTCTCATCAGAGCTCCGGAGAAGATGCAGCAGAACCAAGTGGGGAAGCACAGGACTTGCTCTTGTGGTCCAAGAGATCCCGAAGTGGCTTCCAGCTCTGAGGAGCATCTCTTGAGTAGCTCTCCTGAGGCCGAGCACTTCACATCTCAGTGGGAATTGCTGGGGACGATTTTCCTTCTGCCTCTAGAGTCTGGTTTTGGGAGGGTGGGTAATGAGCCTCGTTACCTGTAATCTCAGGACCCTGGCCTTGTGGCCAAGGCTGGAAAAAAAATGAGTGGGAGGTTACCTTTTAAGTGACAAGGATTGCTGCAGGAAAGCAGATGTCACCTGTTTATGTATGTTGAGTTAGAATGCCCGTCATAGAAAGTTAGGCAAACGAAGTGGAGGCCTGCCATCAGAATTACATTTTCATGTTGTTTACCAAAAAAAAGAGTTTGTGTTCTTTCCCTTCCTGGCTTCCTTCCATGTATTTCTTACAGTTATCAGAGGAGGGTCAACTTCCATGCAGCTTTATTCTGTTTCCCTTTATTCGCCTTTCTCTCTGAGCAGGTGTTTGTCTCTTTTTCCCTTTTACTGTTTTTTGTTGTTTCTCTGTTTTCTCTTGCAATGTGCAAATCTGCCTCTTAACCTTCTTGCAGATATTTTGGGGGAAGGAATATATATCTACTGTGTGTCGCTTGGCAAGTAATTGTCAGCCTTCTCAGTAATGTGCTTTACTTCTTTTTAAATATGTTCGTTTCAGGGAGCAGTGAAAGCAAACAGTTTGTAAGGACCTGAAAGATAAGAGATGAGTAACAGTTAATGTGTTTTTTAGGAGCAAATTACATCACCAACCTGCTGCTTTTCTGCATTCATGGGTACAGAAGTAGAAGCAGATGTGTGCGTCTTGACTTGGACATTTTCAAATTCATTTTCTCATGAGCAGCTAGGGAAAATAATGGACTGCTAGAGATCACCTGAAAGGGGAGCATAGTGTGGTCATTTTGTCTGAGCATAACAGGAGATCCAAAGTAAAACTAGAATTCTGCAAAGTCTTCGGCAGGCCTGCAGGATTCCCTGTGTTTTGACAGTTTGTGAGATAAGCTCCGTGTAGCATCGTGACACGGGTTTCCTTTTGGTGGCCGTGCAGCGCTGGAAGACCGTGACAAGCAGGCAGAACGCTGTTAGGAAGCCTTGGATGTGGTTCAGCCGGGGCAAACACGGACTCTGGGCTGTGACGAGAACAGCCAGGTGTGGAGCGGAAAGGGGACGGCGGTTGGCAGGCGGCAGTTCTGCGCAGAAGGGCTTGGCACCCGCCCACGGCCGTGAGTCAGCCAGGTTCTCGCGTTGCAAAGCTGCGGGCGTCGTGCTGGGCCGCACAAACGAGCGTGCTGCCAGGCGAGCACGAGGAGCTGCTAGCGTGCTGGGCAGAGCTTGGGTAGGCTTCAGCCCGAGCGTCTGCTTTGTGTGCTGTGCCTGGGAGACTTCAGCAGTGGGGGACGGGTCCCCAGAGAGAAATCGCGTCCCCAGGGCTGTGACGTGCTTTGCAGCAGCCCTCCATGTATTGAATGTACGTGCTGCTGTAAGTCTGTACCCTTTCCCGTTTCATGCTTACTGATCTTACTTAGGAATGTATTCTGACAATGTTCGTATCTCTTGCTTCCCAGGAGACAAAGACGGCAGCAAGGTGACTACGGTAGTGGCAACTCCTGGACAAGGTCCAGACCGACCACAAGAAGTTAGCTACACGGACACCAAGGTGATTGGAAATGGATCTTTCGGTGTTGTGTATCAAGCCAAACTCTGTGATTCAGGAGAGCTTGTGGCCATTAAGAAAGTCCTGCAGGATAAAAGATTTAAGGTAAGAATATGCTTAATTTTAGAATATTTCCTTGTGAATGTTGTCTTGTTCTCCATTTTTTTATATGGCAATCTTTTTGGTTTTTTTTTGCCATTTGTTTTCATTGGAGCACATAAACACAAAAAATCCAAGACTAAAGATTAAACAGATGGCTTCTGATAAAGGAATATAGTTTAACTTGAAGTTTGGTGAGTCACTGCTGTTATTACTTGTGTCCGTGCAAAACAGGAAGCTTCAGAATCCTGATTTGATGTTGTGCTGTTCCCTGGTTGCAGACTAGATTCTTGAGACAATGTACTGAAGAAAGGAGGGAAAAACCTTGTGTTACACTTACTTTTTCCTAGCAGACTCTTCTCCAGTCAGTTCTCAGTTAAGCTGCTGAAAGGAATGGGAGCCTTTGGGCTTTGTTCTTGGGTGTTGCCACCTATAAAGTAGAAGGCGGTGCTTGAGTAAATCAGAAAGTCCCCAGGCCAAGCAGGAAGGTAGCAAATACCAAGCCCAGGGCAGCTGGGGCCGACGGACAATTACTTCCCTTGGTTGTCTGATTTACAAATGTGATATATTCTGACAGTTTCAGGAGTGGTGAATCTTTCTTCTGAACAATAAGTAGCTTTCCAAAAAGTCTATCTCTGTGTGACACTTAAATAAAAGTTGAGGAGCATTAGGAACCTTGTTGCTGCTGTTACTTTCCCTGCTCAGTGCTAGCTGTGCTTGACTGCTTTCCCTTATGTATAAGTGACCTGCAGATCATAGAATGGCCAGGGTTGAAAAGGACCTTAAAGATCATCTAGTTCCAACCCCCCTGCTGTGGACAGGGTTGCCGCCCACTGGATCAGGCTGCCCAGGGCCCATCCAGCCTGGCCTTGAGCACCTCCAGGGATGGGGCATCCGCAGCTGCTCTGGGCAGCCTGGGCCAGGGCCTCACCACGCTATGAGTGGAAAAACTTCCTCCTGATATCTAACCTAAATCTCCCCTCTCTTAGTTTAAAACCATTCCCTCTTGTCTTATCACTGCCTACCTGTGAAAAAGGTCACTCCCCCTCCTGTCTGTAAGCTCCCTTTAAGTATTGGAAGACTGCAATGAGGTCTCCCCGGAGCCTTCACTTCTCCAAGCTAAACAAGCCCAGCTCCCTCAGCCTTTCTCCATAGGAGATGTGCTCCAGCCCTCTGATCATCTTCGTTGCCCTCCTGGATCCATTTGAACAACTCCACATCCCCTCTGTACTGGGGGCCCCAGGCCTGGACACAACACTCCAGGAGAGGTCTCACAAGGGCAGAGTAGAGGGGGACGATCACCTCCCTCTCCCTGCTGGCCACCCCTCTCTTGATGCAGCCCAGGATGCCATTGGCCTTCCTGGCTGCAAGAGTGCACTGCCAGCTCATGGCCAGCTTTTCGTCGATCGCAACGCCCAAGTCCTTCTCCACAGGGCTGCTCTCAAGGAGTTCTTCTCCCAGTGTGTACACACACCTGGGATTGCCCTGACCCAAGTGCAACACCTTGCCCTTGGCCTTGTTGAACCTCCTCAGGTTCTCGTGGGCCCACTTTTCCAGCCTGTCCAGGTCCCTCTGGATGGCATCCCTTCCTTNCACTCGATCCCACAGCCTAAGTCGTTGATAAAGATGTTGAAGAGCACCGGTCCCAAGACGGACCCCTGGGGGACACCACTCGTGACCGGCCTCCCCCTGGCCGTAGAGCCATTGACTACAGCCCTTTGGCTGCAGCCATCCAGCCAGTTCTTTATCCAGCGAACAGTCCACCCATCAAATCCACATCTCTCCAGTTTAGAGATAAGGATATGGTGCGGGACCGTGTCAAAGGCCTTGCACAAGTCCAGGTAGACGACATCCATGGCCCCCCCTTGATCCACCGATGCCGTCACTCCATCACAGAAGGCCACCAGATTGGTCAGGCATGACCTGCCCTTGGTGAAGCCGTGCTGGCTGTCTCCGATCACCTCCTCATCTCGCACGTGCCTTAGCATCTCCTCCAGGAGGATCTGCTCCATGATCTTTCCAGGCACAGACGTGAGGCTCACCAGCCTGTAGTTCCCCAGGTCTTCCTTTCTCCCTTTCTTAAAGATGGGCGTGATGTTTGCCTTTTTCCAGTCACCGGGGACCTCACCTGACAGCCACGACTTTTCCAATATGATGGAGGGTGGCTTGGCCAACTACATAATTCAGATCTCTCAGAACCCTGGGATGCATCCTGTCCGGCCCCATGTACATCCAGTATCATAAAGTGAACAAGTTGCACTTGTTCAAGAGTGAATGATGGCAAAGGTAACTGCTGAAATCAGAGGTGTGGGTTTTTGCATCTTGAGGCCATAGCTTTCATGGCAATAGAAGCATACGGACAGCTTGTAGAGGAGACACTAAGGGTAATCTTGTTAGCATGGTCTAGATGCAAAAATCTCTCAACTTAAAAATAGGAATTTGAAGCATATGCAAGGCAAATCAGCAATTTTTTTTTTTTGCAAAAAGTTAAATACTTCTGAAGGTTAGTAAGTGACCTTTTTTACAATCTCCTTTGTAGTTCTCTTTAATGTAAGGCTTTATGCTCAGCTAGCGTCACACGTTGTATTTGTAATTTATGCCCTGTTTTGGTATCAAAATCATTATTTTTAAGTGTTTAGAATTAATTAGTGAGTATCTCTTTTCCTTGAGTCTTGAAACTGATCATTACCACTGGCATCAGCATATCACAGATGCATCATCTTGAGAGTGGAAGTGGAAAGGTATTTTTAAATTAAACTAGTAGTGCAGCGTTGTTTAACCTCTAATTGAGAGGTGTTTAAAATTCCCACATTGTTCTTAACACCTGTCAGATTCATTTCTGGCTTGTGTTATGTGCTGAAGGCAATTAGCACAGGAGAAGCATGCAGTATGGTGGAAGAGCAGATTATAAGAATGGAGGAAGTTGAAGAATAACAGAAGCTCTAAACCCAGGCGTGCTTAAAGGAGTTACTTGATCTCTTCCCCGTGCGTGGTTTTAGGTGAAAGGGCGGTGTGTTTCCCTTGCCTTGTCATGCTTGCTGGGTGTCAGCTAGTGCTTTGGCCAAACATCTTTGACTTCATAGCAGCTTCTAATCCCATGATTTTCAGGTTGTGGAGGGTGTCAGGTGGCAATTAGTATCTGATGGGGAAAAACTAAAATGTTGGACAAACAGTTTGTGAAGTCTTTTTAAATCAATCTGTTACGGACATCTAAATGAAATAAATGCCTTTGATTGTTTTTCTCTTAGTATTTGGTTCAGTGGCATTTTGCTGTCTGTCTGTCTCACTGTTTTGAAGTGTTTCTTTAAGCAATTAGGACTGAAAAATGCATGTTTTGAATATTAGCCCTATGTTTATTTAAGGAGGGGGAAAAAAAAGGAAGCAAAAAAGCTCAGCGGGGGTTTTGCTCCTTGAACTCTGAACCAGTTGCCCCTGTAGGATAGACAGGACAGTGTCCGGTGTCCCGAAGCTGGATGGTATTAATGGTAAGGGTGCAAGTGAGTTTACGGATTGATAGCAGTAATTTAAAAAGCGTTTTTATAACGTCTTAATTTGCATAGGTCACATCTGCAGTAGTACCTGTCAGGCATTTTCTCATGTGCCTATTCCCAAACATGTATCCCAGCCGCACATCACCTACCTCTGCCTTCAGCTCGCTACTTTTTCCCATCGTCGAGCAGTGTAGCCCTCCCTTTCTCTTTACATTCTGGTCTGGAAGTGCATGTTCTGCTGACTGAAGGTGTACGTTCCTGCTGGCTGGATGAAAGCCTCTGCCTGGACAGATTTGGAAGCTGGAGGTAGGTCTCTTACATCAAGAATAGCGTACAATTACTGCAGAGTGTGCTACCCTTTGGGAACATTTGATCTAGGCTGTAAGTGCTGGGCTGAATATTTATCAGTGGCCTTAGAGTGCCTGTTGCCTGCACAGTCTGGAAGAGAAGTGCTTCAGTGCACCTGTCTGCTCCGCTCGCAGCGGTGGGGAAGCATCAGGACAAAGAGTCATGATGGGTAGGTGAGTGGTTCACAAGCTATCAATGCTGTTTGTCATTCCTCTGCAGAACCCCCGAGGTGGTCTGCAGTCAGTGTGGAGGATCAGATCTATTTACTTATTTTTATGATAAGTTAAGCAATAGGCATCTCCGTTTCAGGAACGGCACAAGACAGCTGTTAGGCTTTTGGCAGGATTTCCTAAGGACTGTGTCCCACCCTTCATAGACCAGTGCTGTGTTTCTGCATCTGTCCTGTAGGTGCATAAGAACAGGTCTTCATACAAAGTGTTGGTAAAGAGAGGTGCAGTTAAGCCATATATAATCTTTCCAAGTATTTTCATCCATGCTTCAGTGCAGGCCTGAGATGGACATTGTCTGATAGTGATGCTTGGGAAAAAAAAAATCTGGTAGCATAAATTTTTCTGCCTTGCTTTTGTTGGAGGCGTGGATTGCTGACTGAGAATAAATGCCTGAACACTGCGGATCTAGGCTCCGGTAGTTTTTAATCCTGCAGTTCCTCAGGCAATCTGGGGTTGGGCATTGACCTCAGACCTGCAGCAGGAGAAAGCCAGATCCTGTGCAGCACAGCTCTTCAAGTCACTCAGGGACTGCTCAGGTTTAGTACTCGAACTGGAAGTGCCCATGGTTTAGTTGCCTGAATTCCTCATCTAGGCAGGGCTTCCAGAGCTTGAGAGATTGTCAGACAAGATCCTGACAATCTGTTAACATGAAGCCCTGTGTGGGTAAAGCTGGGGTCTCTGAGTAGCAGGCAGTGCTCTCTTACTTCTGGTTAGCCATGGAAATAATATGTGGCTGCTTACATGATTTTTTTTTCTGTAAAATCTCAGTGTTGACCTGAGCCTCCATCCTGCTGCTTTAATGGGTTGTGAGAAATAAGTGTATGTTGAGGTTCTGGTTCCTCTCTTTATCTGTTGGATGTGTGTACTTCTGTGAGCTGTTTGAGATGGTTCTGAAAGAAAAACAGTTTTATGCCAGTCTTGGCCTCAAATACATCAAGCTGTTAAGTATAAAAAGATTTTATTTTTCCATAGTAGTCCATATGCACTGTTTGTGTTAACTACAGCAACTTTGGGCATAGCATCTCATGTGAGAAAGGTAAAACCACAAGGAAGAATTCCCATTTAAAAATGACAGTGTTCATGTTCTGAAGTTGTGTTAACTTTGGAAGAGACTTTTCTGTTTAAAACATTCAAAAATCTCAAGTTGACCCAGTTTTTTAATGGGTTTTGTGTTCCTGGTTGTGGCTGAGGATGTCGTTCTGTAGACCTGCATGCATGGAGGACACGGACCTCTTGACTGGTGAGATCAGTTCCACTCCTGGCTGCCTTCCCTGGCCCATTTCTTGGCTGCTGGAGGTAGAGCGGATAGGAGCATTGTGTTGGAAAATACGCTGCCTTTTCCAGGGGCTGCAGCCTGCTGAGGTCACCAGTAGTGTAGCTGATCTCCTGTGGCAGGGGTACACAGTGCTCTGATCGAGTTAGCGCAAGCCTTCTCTTGGTCTGTGTGCTCGGGCTGTAGATGGCCCTGCCTGCAGACTGACGAACAAGAGTTTGACACCCAGCCCCTCGGTACTCCTTGGGAAGGAAGCCCGGTTGGAAGGCTTTGAAGGAAGAGATATTGTGGTCTCTCCAGTGCAGGTTTGATCTCCCTTTGCCGGGTTCATCTTCCCTTTTAGTGTCTTAGCAAATCCATCTTCCATACACCTATTCCTGCATATTGCAGCTTTGCCATGAGAACGTCTGTGTGTAGGTGAAGAGCAGCCGTCTCTCCTGCTGGTATCTGAGATGCCCCATAGAATTTCGTCTTGCTGTATGTGTCTGAGCTGCTGGCCTTCAAGCACACGGTGCCTGGGGGACGGACGTTCTGCTGTTCTGCAGAAGGAATCGGGACGTGGTCACACCGGGTGTAGTATGAGCGTCATCTTCTGTGGGTGCTGGAGGTCTCAAATGGGTCTGAAGTGCAGCGTGGAGGTTGGACCTGCTCTGGTGTACTCATGATCACCTTCCTTGGTGGCCTTGTCATGTGACTAGGTGTCAACAAAAGACAGAACTTTTTTGTTAATTTAGTGTGTGTGCGAGCTAGTCTCGCTCTCTCACGTCTCCCCCTAAAGACCGCTGCACATTCAAACATTCAGCTGAGGACGTACTCTGCCTCATTCCCAAGGACATCCCAATTTGAACTGGAAGCATCCATAGGATGGGGAGTCACAACGGATAGGCATGATGTTGAGGAATAATAATGTTTAAACATCTCTCATCTAAGTCTTTGAGCAGTTGCACATCGTGGCTACTTTGAAGATCTGAGGGCTAATGAATAGAGAGTTCATAAGACCATTATGGAGGTGGCCCTGTTAGAACGATGACTTAATTTTATTGTTAAATAGCTAGAAAGAACACTCCAAACAACAGTTCTCTCTTCTGACTACTTCAGTGTGATGCCTTGTGCTTGCATCATAAGGGGAGAAGGAAGGTTGTAAATACTTTCCTGTGACATTAAAGAAGTTTCTAATATCATGTAAACATGGCAGAAGGAAGGTTATTGAACTGGAATGGAAGCCTTCTCGAAACTATCCCTCAAGTCCTTCCTATCCCCATCCCAGGGCTGCAGTCCCCCTTAAAGACTAGGGCCGTCAGATACGATTTGCAGAATCAGGGATGCCTGGGCACAGAGTTTTTCTGAAGAGCTCAAGGGCTGTGTTCAGCTCCAGAGGGTTTCTTCAGGTCTGTACGGGTGGCCCTCAACTGAAGAAGATGCTTCTTAGGGCCACAGGAGCATGCCCAGGGATGTTCCAGCTGGTGCAACAAGCAGCAAGCTGCTCACTGCGTGATAGGCATCACTGCTGATCTGGCAAAGTTAAGCTACAAATCTGGCCTCCGTCCTTAAAATATCTTGCCTTTTTATGACGGCTTTTGCATCACTGGTCCTGATAATTTGTGTAGCTGCTGTAGTAAAATACACACACACACACACACACACACACACACACACACACACACATATGTATATATGATCCTAAATTAAGCTGGAGACTTCTTTGAGACAGGTTTAAAAAAAAAAAAGTAGCATGCTTGGGGTGCTATTCTGAAATCATGAGACTGAGAGTGGAGATTCAAGTTCAGAAGAGTTCTGCACATGTTAAGGTATAGAAATGTGTAGATGCAGGTACAGAAACACAACTGTAGCTGTGCCACATGGTGACAGGCTGCTGTACCACTGGACCGCAGGCGAGATGCTTCAAAATGCCTGGTTCTGGTCACGTTCTGTTCCGTTTCCTAAGACGCTTTCCTTTGTCCTTCCCAGCACTGCTGTTCAAGAGCCTGGGGAGGAATGGTATAGAAAAAGAGAACTCTGCATGCAGCAGGGATCAGCTGCTGTTCGTTCGTGTCTGTAAATCCTGCAGATGTTTTTGGGTACTGCCTGCTGGGATGGGACCTTGTGCATGGCACCTGTTCTAGGTCTGTGTAGCCACAGAGAAAGGGGACTTGAAAACTCCCTGGGTTTTGGGTGCTGCGCTTGTGTTCAGAAGAAGTTGTAAAACGTGTGCATGGCTTCAGTGCTTTTGTGGAAAGATCTCTGGTAGCTTCCAGGACTATTTAACTGTGAGTACTCTGCGTCTTTCCTTCTGGAGCTCAGCGATTTAGTGATTCACTGCTGCTTCAGGTCACGTATAAATACTAAGCTAATTTTTTTTCCATCTTGCAGCTCTAGCTAAGGCACGGAGGAAGAGAGCAGGCAAGCCTGATGCTCCTGAGAGCTGAACAGCGCTGCTGTAGTACTGAGCTTGGGTATTAAAGAGCATGTGGGGTGGAAATGGGGTCCCTCTGGGAACCTTGTACACCTGTCTCCCAGCTGAGAAGGGAAGCATTTTGCAGTATATAAATAGAGGATTATCTGATCCTTGTTGAGATCAAAACGGTGCTTTTGAGACTGCTTAGAAGTTTGGTGCATGCAGTTACTTCAAGGCTTTTTGCTGCACCATTTTTCAGAAGTCGCACAGCATGGGGTTGCCTGCCTGCAGCAGATCCAACTTCAGTGCCGCCGCATCTAGCAGCATCACGTACCTGTGGCTCTCACTTGCTGCCTTTCACTCTTGTTTGTTTAAATTGTGATTGTTGCAGCATGCCCTTCTTCAGCTGTGGTAGGAGTGTGTTGTCAAATGATTTGTCTTCATTTTTTGCCAGTGAACACAGATTTTTACCTTTAAAACACTTGGCTGCTAGCTCAGCAAATCCCGTCTGAATCCAGTTCTTGTTGTTTATTCAGGTATTCTGCGGTGGTGACTGCACGCTTGGGGGGGGGAAGGGGGAAGGGTTGCCTGCTGAAGTGCAAGGAACAGGAAGGCTGGAGGAGACCCGCCTGCTGCTCAGTGGAGGTTTCCCAGAGCAAGGCGAGGAGACGGATCTGCTCATGCGTGGAGCGCCCAGACCCGAGCTGTGCCCTCCAGCACTGTCTGCTGGCTCGGCCCGCTCAGCTTCATTCAGAACCTTGTAAATGAGCTGGCTTTATCCCCAGGTCCCTACTTGAAGAGGGATAACTCAAGTTCAGCAAGCAAAACAAGGAAGGCTTCAGGAACCTGTCCTGGTTTTTGGGCAGGAGGGGGGAAGATGCCCACTCAAAATCCGGCTCTGCTTCTTCAGAGTGAGATGTGAGGTGTGGTGTATCGGTTTGTAAATACCTGTTACAAACTCTTAACTAGGTAGGTTGCAGTCTCCTTTCTTCAGGGTGGGTTTCTGTTTGTGTGGTGCCTGGAAGGGTGAGCTGGGATGAGTAATGAAGGCTCCCATATGTGTCATGATGCAAATACCCAGACTGTATACATCTATCTTCTGGAGTTCTCCTAAAATTTGAAGCCCAACCTAATTGTTACAGACCCAGCAAAGTCTTCATTCCACCTCTTTGTGCCTTTGAAAGTCCCCAGCCATGGTGATTAGAGTGTCTCGTGCTAAGCTAAACAGTCAAAATACAAACAGCCAGCCTGAGTCACTGAAGCATAACAATGCATATGGAAAAGAACAGCTGGATCTAATTCTGTTTTTTTTAATTCAAGAGGCACTCTGATGTCAGCTGAATTGTACTTCCTTGCTTTTTTTGTTTTTTCACGTAAATTTTGCCAAATCAGAATGAAGGCAGAATATTTTACTGGGTGTCTTCTTAAGATCCATCTGCTTCTGCGCTATTGCTGTGAAGATGTCTGCAGATGTGAGTTTGCAGGCCCTTGTGCATTCATCTGAATTTAATGGCACCAGAAAAATGACTCATAAAGGTTGTACCAAGTTTTTTGGACGTGAGAACAGCCATCTCATTTATACCAGATGACTGTGGCGGTGCAAGCATGCTGATTGATTGTAAATGAAATCATTTGTTGCAGGCTACTTAGGCCCTGAAAGGGGACAGTGGAACTTTGCTGCTTCTTTGGGGGCTTTGGCAGGGCAGATGTGCTTCCCAAGCTGCACTATTTATGGGGATTTTTTTTTTCCCTCCTTCCAGACTTGCTTGTATGAGCCCAGTAAGGCACCTTAGTGGGGAAGTTTGGTTTTGCTGGTGAAGAAGAGGCTTTAGGAAACCGCATTGCTGGCTTCCTCTAGAAGGGCAGTCAGTACCATGTGTGGAAGCTGGCACTTCGCAGCTTGCTGCTCTGAAGCCTAGTGCTAGGGTTAGGGAGCATAAGGAAGATCCAGTTCAGCGTGGCACATGGGTGTGCTCGTATTTGCTTCCTGACCTTGAGCAACTGTGTGAGCACGTTTCAGATCTAGTCTGACAGGGAGCCACGGGATGTAGGGCAGGGAATCTGAGGTGAGCACAGGTTTGTCCTTAGGAATTCTCTGGAAATACTTGCAGGGTTTCTTCATGGGGCTCTCCTGGTCCTACTTTATAGTGAGCAGTTCTGAGTTAGAAAATTAGGAGAGTGTAAGAGCTGATAATTCTTAGTTGAGGCAATGTTGTTAAACTTCCATAGCTTTAAAAATACACATGCTATATTTTTAGGTTAGATTCCTGTTAGTGCAGCATCACAGTAAATTGGGCTAGACTTGCATGTCTGTGAGACCTGGGGTTTCTTTGGTTACACTAGGGTTATTAACGCTGCTCACTTGTCATTTAGGTACCTGCAAAAAGCAGCGGCGTGAGAGCATGTGAAATGAAAATGCTCTTTCCCCAGTGAGCTAGAAACCACAGCAGGTGATTGGAGCCAGCGTTTGAAGAGCCAGAGCAAATAGTCATGGGCTCGATACAACGTGTGCTTTCTTCTTTTTGCTGAAAAGTCAACACAACTTGGGAAAGGGCAGAAAAGGACATGGTTTGCAGATAATATAATTGGTTTCCTGGTAGGCAATGACTCAGCATCTGTGACAGTGCATAACAGACATGAAGGATATCTACTTCCACGTTGGGCTGGCCGGTCTTGCAGGACAAGAAGGGAGTACGAGGTGCAGGAAACTAGGGCACGTTGGGGGTTGCCTGGAGCGTTGGAGGCACAACAGAGTCACCGTGCTCATCGAGCAGGTTGCGGCAGCACGAAGGCCGTCGATTACCAGAAAGGATAAACAGTGCAGGGACTCCTGGTTTGGGCCCCCCCGATCTCTGGAAAGGGTCTGCCTTGCTGGTGGGAACGTCCCGTACCCAGCGCAAACGCACAGTGCTTGGACTGTGCGCACATGCGTTGGGAGCAGCATGCCTTCAGCACAACGTAACTTCGGTATTTCGTGCTGAAGGCATTTTGAATGCAGAAGAGACTCAGGACCCTTCTTTGCCTGGAACTTGATTTCAAAAAAACGTGGAAATCACTGTTCGGCGTGCAGGGATGGGGTGAGGAAACGAACTCAGGCACAATCCTGTTGCAATATTTGTGTCTTTGAGCGTGTGCTGCTTAATGCTGGTGTCAGCAGGGGCTGTCCTGAGAACTTCCCTGCTAAAAGCAATATTGCAAACCTTGTCCTGTGACTGTTGATCTGGGTAGTTAAAGAAAGGAGCTGCTGGCATTTGATCTTTGGTCTCTTCACTTCTGATAACGAGAGACTCTTTCATAGCATGCTCATTCTTGAGCAACAGCTTCCGGCAGGTGCAGCTCCTATGATGTAAGGTATTACAAAGTAGAGGTGATCTCGTTGCCAGAAACTGAAGGTGAATTACTGTTTACTGGGCAACAGCTTTCATATCTTCCTTCCCCGCTTTGAACACGCGCAATTGTAAATAGTTCATGAAATAAAATCTGAGAGGGACTTTGAGACAAGTTGTATTTACGTTGGCTTGTGATAATTTTTGGGGGGTCAATTCTGTAATTTTTCAAAACCCCAGAACTGTATTTTAAAACATTCCAGAGGAATACATGCAAAACATCATGGGGCAAGTTTAATTTTTCTAGCTCAAAACTGTCCGTAGAAAGCATTCTATACAGAAATGGGCAGTTGAGCTCTTCTGTTAACTTGTGTAAGCTTTTTGCTTGTGAGAAGGGGGATAATATGAGAGATGGGCTCATGCAAGTCCCATCACTCTGCCTAGGTGAGTATTTCGGGCTGACCTTGAAGACAGCTGGCTTTCAGGATAATGTTGAAACTTGTGTGCCTCCTCTTTGCTCTGTGCTCCCTAGGAAACTGGGACAGTGCTTCTCATATCCAGTAAAGGCTTGCCATGGACAAGTGACCTGTGGGAGATGTTGATGCAGGTTGAGTGCAGTGCCTCTTTTGTGATTTCTCAGAGAATTATTCAATAACTTCGACACCCTGGTTCTAAGGGGTGCAGCAGAGCACAGTAGACCCTAATTCCTAGCCCGGTAAGAGGTGTTAACGTTTGATAAAGATGAGGTAGAATTTGTTTGCTTCAAGGAGTCATAAACTGAATTTTGTCATTTCTCATCTAAATGTTAATGCTGTGGTTGTTCTGTTGCACTGTTCCTCAAAAACCAAGGTGATGAGTAGAGGTGGAGATGCTGCTTTGCATCTCCTTCCTGCCCTGATGTTGAAGGTCAGTGTGTCAGGCACAGAGTTTAAGCCTTGAGGAACGAAGCTTTAGCATAGAGACCCGCTATTGTATTTGGATCTAGACGCTGCTGTTTGCGGTGAACTGATTGCTTCTGGTAACAGTAGGCTGGTGGCTGAAGAGCTTTGTGTTTAGTCTTCCAGGTCCTCCTCTTTATGGATTAGTGTTGTCATTCTGAGACAGGAAGGACTTGCTGGCAGAGTGAATCACTGCTGGATTCCCACCCATGTATGAGTGCTGTGATCTTGACGCTGGTATATAACAAAGCTTAAAAGTCATGTGATCTCATTGGAAGCTGTCAAGTGTTCAGGAGTTACACGAGAGGTTTTTTTAGGGTCCTGCTACAGAAACTTAATCTGGGAGAAGGAATGGGTCTGGCTTGTTGTGCAGCTGGATGTCACCAAATTCCATGTCCCTCGTACCTCCAAATTTACTCAGCTTTTTGAACACAGAGCCGAAATACTACTTCCACCTACTCAAAACTGCATGTTTTCTACCTGACTGTTTCTGCCGGTGTAGTGGATACAGGATGGTTTTGGCTTTTTGGCTAGGTGTGGACATCCGTGTTCCTGTTGATGTCTGTCTGTCATGTAGATGTTTCAGAATTCGGAACTGGCAGGAGCAGAACAGGTGCAGTGGCTTCCTGGGAAACAACATCTGTGTGTGTTGGGTCTCCTTGTAGCGCATGGAACAAGTGCATTTTTCACACTGTAGCACTGTGAAGTGCTGAAACCCAGAGACAGCAGTTCTTGCCAGGGCTGCAGTTCATCACGTTACTCGCTGCAGAGCTTTTCCCTGTCGTGACCAACGAGGCAGGGGCCCTAAAGTTGAGTCTCCTTGCATGACCCAGTGCCATCGCATCCCTGCAGCAGTCCCACGCTACCCACAGTATCTATGGTTTGCTACGCAAGTGTTTCCTCTTAGCCCTCTTCTCTATACTGTGTCTTTTGGAGGAATTTAGACCTGAAGTGAATGCAGAGATTTCCTTGTCTTTTTGTTCCAGTGCTTCAACACCCCTTAGCGCAAGGAAATGATTTTTTTTTTTCAAAAAGCAGTACATCTGGAAGGGCGCTGGTGTTGACTAAGGGGGAAGCTCCAAAGCCCAAAGTCTGACCTGTTTTACCAAACGTGAGCGCTAACTCATCCGCTAGCTCGTAGTAGATTTGTACTTTGGCATAGTTGGCTTTGCCTTTTAAGTGATTTTTTGCATCTAGCAAAAGGTCAACCGGTGAAATTGTTTTGCAGCTGCTGCCTTTTGGGGAGCTTGAATTTTTTTTGATATAAAACTCTGAAGAACTGGTTTTGAAACATTGTTATTTACAGGTCCATACCATCTGAAGTTTGGTAGGCAACATACTTTCTCAGACATGCTTATCTCAGACCCAGCCTCCACACGCGGAGGTTTTAAAATACAGTGGTAATTAATAAATGCAAATATTTGCTGATGACAGGCTTAGGAAACCAGGGGCTGGGGAGCCCAGGAATCTGGGGAGAAAGGGTTTTTTGTGCTTAAGGGATCCAAGTCCCTTTTCCAGCTTCAGTGCTGGAGTGGTGCCTGCTCCCCCCTGCTCCACCCCCGGAGCAGGAGCTGCCTGGGCTCCCTTTGCGTTCGGTGGGGACTGGTTAACCTTTTAAAGGCTCGGTCAGCTGGGAGCTCGTTATTAAGACTCATACTTCTCAAAGATTTGATTCTGCTTGGCAAATAATCATCCAAAGGCAGCTAATTCCACTCAGCAGCTACACTCCCTCCTTGCTCTCTGCTCGATCTTCACCCCTTGCTTCCCTATGTCCTTACATTTGGACGCTTCCTTCAAGTTCATGGGGAGACAGAAATTTGCATTTGGAATGAAATGAAAACCCTTACTGCCTTCTGATATCAGACATCTTCTGTCATGTAGAAATAATCTGAGATGAAGGACAAACGAACATTGAAGGCAGCACTTACCTGTACCCTACAAAAAAAAATAAAACCCTACAAATATATTAAATTAAGGATGAGACTTTTGTTTTGCAAGTCCTTTGAAGTCTGCTTGCATGAAACATCTGCTGTGTCATATGTAAGAGGAGAAGGCCAAGAGTAATAAAGCATTTCATTAATGTTTAATAGCGTAGTGATTAGCAGCTCAGCAAATGTCTATGCCCATGGGAGATTGAAACTTATTTGGTTAATAGATGAATTGCAACCTGTTCGAGTTGTGATTGCAGGTGTAACTCCTTATGGATGTTGCAGACTCCCAGAGGACTAATGTTATAGGCATATTTATACTTTTTCTAGTTGAAAATCAAAATATGAGAAAAATCCATAATGGTGTTTCTGGACAGTGAAAGGAAAATGATTTTTGCTGCCAGAGTTTTTCAACAGGGATCCTCTGTGCTACCTCTGAAAAAGAATGGCCATTATCTCTGAAAGCACAGGGCTGCCTTTTAGAATTTCAGAAAGTACTTTTTCTTTCAATTATTCTCTTCCCTGCCCTTTCTTATTTCAGTGTTGTAATGGACTTGAACCATCCCTGAATTTCAGAGCTAGCTCTATTTTTCTGACTTTTATCATGGGTGCCCTGTAATTCCTGCTGCCTCTAGTCTCGCCCCTGGCAGAGCACAGTAGATGCTGCAGGACTGAGATTTAGAACTGAGCTGTTCATCAGGTCACAAGCTTTGAAGCAGCCACTTGAAAATGATTAATTGAATTTCAGGTTGTGGTCTAACAGGGACACGAGGCTGTAAATCAGTTTCTGTTCCGAGTTTGGTCTCAAGCTTCCTGAGCTGGCAGGAATCTAGAAATGGTATTAGGCTTCTGGGAGGCTCTCAAACTGTGTCCATTCAAAGCGGCTGCGATGAGCTGACGAAGAATTTGGCTCCTGCCCTTCAGTTAACCACTGAGGTTCAGTGAGGAGGTGAAAGAAGAGGCAGAATTCTTCTTCAGTTCCCCCAGGGGACTGCAGCTTGTTGTGTGCACACTCAAAAAATAAAAATGAGCCGTTTTTCCTTCCAGTTGCAGGAAGAAGTATGCGATAGCTGTATGAAGCCTAAGCTCTCTGGCTAGAGGCTGTGTCCTGCATTGACAAGAGCAGGCTGGAGGTGACAACAAAATGACACTTTGCATTTCCGTCTGCTGTAGTGGAGGGAAAAGGATGTGTGGGGGAACAGGCAGGCGGACCCTTTGCCAGCTGGAGCACGATGCCTGAGTTTTTTGAGGATAACACAATAAAAGCTCGCACAGGGTGGAGGCAAGGTGTATCTTAGTGTCCCTGTGTTTCGCCCAGCGTGCCATTCTGACCGCTGTCACTGCCGCATGGTGGAGGTGTAACCTGCCCTGCCTAGCTTCCGAGGGGTTAACAGAACCTAGCACACACTGAGGCAGCCTCATGCCCAGCCAGTGCTTTTTGCCCCGCTCTATCCCTGTGCCAGGGCTGAAGGTCACCGTGCTCAGTAGTAATTTTTGACCAGAATAGAGCTGACACCCATGGTTTGCGCTCTGCCTCTGCCTGGGCATTCTGCATTAACGTCTCAGGCTGACGTTTCAGAAGCGTTTCGCTCCGCAGCCCTGCTCTGCGTCTCCGTCTTCTGTCCCTTGGGGATCCTGCTCACCAGGTTCTTGTGTGAGGACAGAGCGTGGAAAGCCTGGCAGTGTGGTGGTGGAATTTGGCAGGGGAAGGCAGGCTGCCTTGCTTGCAGCTGTGCAGTGACAGAGCCTGATGCCACTGCCCTGCGCAGATGTGCACAGGCGTTCTGCATCCTGGGTGCTTTACCGCACGCTTGCCAGGCAGAGTGCGTGTGGGTTCGTTATTCTCACGTTGCACAGGTGCTTATGGCTGGGTGTTCCCGTCTGTGAAGGGCTGGGGTTCCTGTGAATGGCAGGCAGGAAGAGGTGCGAGGACGGACTTATCTGTAGGGGATGCTGGTGATGTTTAAAGCAGAAAGTTTATATTTATGCTGTGAACTGCTGGCTGTTACCACTGAATTGTTTAGTTTTTTTTTTTTCTTAGGGATGCCCTGAACACTAACGGTATACTAATGAGTACAGTATCTGTCTTATGGCCTGTTGGGATGATAAAGTCATGGCATTTTACAAACAATCCTCCAGGCTGCATGTGCATTTTATCCGTGGGTGAGGGCTGGAGCAGGGTGCGCTGGACTTTCCAAGCCATGCAGTAGGCCTGCAGGACTGCAAGTGTTTTTCAGTCACCAGTGGACCAGCACTAACTGGTGGCTGTTGGAAAAGGGTTTCCTTCTAACATGGAACTGCCCATATTGGAAATGCGCTGTGTGCAGCAGCAACGGGAGACTGGGGCTGGACTTATCCTCGTCTCAGGTGTAAATGAGGAAGATTGTGGTTCTTGTTGACACCTCCGTCTGCTTGAAATTGCATGCCCATAACATGGACTTTTTGTGTGTGACTAGCTATTAATGACTAACATGGGCAGATTCTCAGCCCTGGCTGCTGTAGTCAAACTCTTTTCACTTCTTTTTACTTTAAGCACTGGTTTATTTCAGTGATAGCTTGGGGCAAGTACAGGATGATCTAGGAATTAGCCTTTCTTGTGTGAAACAACTGAATTATCATCTGTCTGTGGGAGGAAGTTATTTCTGTGAGCCCGGGCATAATTTCTGACATTGTTCTGGCAACAGCGAGACGGCGTTAAAAGGAGCCTTGTGGCTGGCAGCAGTGCAGCAGGTGAGCGGAGGTGACCAGCCATTCAGGCTGTTCAAGTGGAAGCAGGAAGAAGAGGGGGGGAAAAAAACGCTGAGGCTTCATCCTCCTTCTGGAGACTAGTTCCTTCCTCCGCCGTGCTCATGACCCCCCTCTCCAGCTCATCACTGTGCTGTGCTATTTATGGAAGAATAACAAGCCTGCTAGAAAGAAGAAATTCTGGAGGCAGCAGAAGAAAGGAGAAAGCTGTAAACGTGACATGTAAGGAAGAGGATTGTGTGCACTGAGGAATTTGGGTCTGCCTGTCCTGCTTCTGGCCATGCCGGAATTTGTGGCAATTACTGTCCATCTTCTGTTTCCAACCTGAGAGAGGAACAGGGCCTGCTGAGCTTGAAGGTATTGCCCCATGAAGAACAAAAAGTAGTTCAAAAAGTGCAAAAAGGAGAATTAACGCTGGTTGCTGGTCTTCATTATCTTAAGCAAGAAGGCTGTTGTTGAATGTGTTTGATGAAAAGGGTTAGTGTTTATCCCTGAAAGACTGCTGCCTTTCCTCCAGAAAGATCTCATCTTCAGAGGGAAAGAGGCACACAATCTTACGTGGTCACAAGAACCAGGTCACAACCTTGGTGTAACAAGGCAAAAATTCAACTTTGTAGTTCCTTGTATGTCATCTGCCTTGAGCATATTCCTCGAAGTACCGTGCTGAGACATCAAGCAGTCATTTTGGGAGGAAAAACAGAGCAGAATGGGCAGCATACCTTTCAGCCAAGGAAACTGAGGACTTCTCTTCTGAGCTGGATCCAGGTGATACGTCCATACCTCGTCAGGCATACATTGATCATGTCATGCTGACAGGGACGGTATGAAACTTTTCACCTCCGTGTGCTCTGGTCCAGTTCAGCAAGCTGCACATCCCTAATGCATTAAGTCATCTCTGAAGATCCAGTCATTTTGTGTTATTATTTAAACAAAAACAAGATCCAGATTAGGGCTGATAAATACAAACTGACGCAGCTCTAGAAATCTCTGGATGGGGACAGAATGGAGTGTGTGGGGGAGATGGTTATCCTGGTCCATTAGAGCAGATTAAGGTAGCGAGGCAGAACTAATCTTGCTTTGGCGGTTTTCTATCAACTGCAGCATTAGCTCAGTGCTGTGCAGTTGGGGTGCAGCTCGGAGAGGAGGCATGACTCTTCCTGCATCAGCTGCATCGCCTGTGGTTCGAAGTTACAAATCTGATGGTGTGTTGGCAGTCTTTAACCAGCTTAGAGCAGCTGGGTTTATTCAGTATAATGGTCAGATCTGCGCAGTCAGGGCTAGGAAAGTTGTCTTCAGAAGTGACAAACAGGTTTTTGTGACATTAGGATTGCTTCAGTAGGCAGTGAAAGGCTGAAACACGCTGGTTGTGAAGCAGTCTTTTGGGGCTGTGTGTCAGCAGCCCCTTGCATTCCGGACAAAGATGTTTATTTCAGATAAAGAACTTAAACCTCAAGAGAAACAAACCTGCTGAGGGATCTGCTCGCAGTGCCACTGGTTTCGCTGCCGCTCGAAGGAATGCATGCTCCAGGAGCTCTGCGTTTTGGAGAAGGTGGAAGGCTGGTGCTGAAGGGCAGTGCTGTTGTCTTCAGTGCTCCCAGGACCAAAATTCTCAGTCGGTGTGGAAACTGAACCTTTTCTCTTCCTGTTAATAGAAGAAGGACGACCTCCTCTTTGAGTCTTGAACTTCTCACCGATGTTGCTCTTGGAAGACAGAGATGACCTAAGGGTGAGCATGAGCTTGGTGTTCCCACCCACCCTGTGGTTTGATCGTGCCCTGTCAGCCCTTCTCTTCAGCATGTTTTGAAATGGTTGTAGCCTGCATTACATTCGCAGTGCGTTTCTCTCTTGTACTCGGCATAGGGCATCTGTCACTGTGCTTTTCACTAAGGGTTCCCTGCTTATAATCCCTTTTTTTTTTTTTTTTTCTCCAGTGTATTAGTACACTGGTAATTAACGGCCCACTTCATGATGTGAAACCGCTGTTACATACTTGAGAGGCCTACCATGAAGTAATGTGTGAGAATTCCTGGAGAAAAACGGGTTTTTAAGAGCATCGGTCTGTGACACAAGCATCAGTAGCTCTCCTCCCTGCCGCATCCGGCTGAGCTTTTGGGACTGTTGGGCTGTCCCTGTATTAACTCCATGGGGACTGACGATGGCCAGTCCGGTCGGCTGTCAGGTGAGGCGGCTGTTGGGCTAAGGTGGCAGTTCTTCGTTCCGTCAGGTTGCGGGACGCTGGGTGTAGGTTACTGTGTGACTGGTGTATGGCCGTCCCTGACGCTGGCACCCGTTGTAGCGCTGCTGCTGGAGCCGCGGCAGATGGCCGAGGTCAGAGTGGGCAGGGATTGTGCTTCTGCTGGGATGAGGCACCAGGGGACGGCTGTGAACTTGCATAGGAATAACTCCACCTGATTTTTTTTTTTTTTCCCCAGTCTATCCAACCTGCATGCACATACTGTATTAAGAACGTGAAGCAGTAACTTGACTTGAGCGTATGTGTGTATTTTAAGGAGCTAGTAGAGGAATTGCTGCAGTAATATTTACGTGTACATATTCAGTACATTCATGTTTCTTCCAGTAATTCTCTGAGATAAAAGGTATTATTTCCATCTTACTGGGAGAAGGGGAGGAAGAAATCATTTCTCTTGCAGGTGGAATTGGGCTGGAGCTGAGGTGCAGTCCTGTCGTAACACTGTGAAGTGCTGTAACATCCACCTGGAGGAAAGAGCTGCTTGTCACAGGAGGTGGTTGTGTGGCAGACAGCATCTAGATCCATCCCTGCTTCATCTAACTGCTTAGAATGTGCAACCCTGTGATCCAAGTTAGAGGTGGAATGCCTTCTGGTTTTGAAACTGCAGATCATATTGTAATTGGGGAAGGAAAAAGTGGTGTGTGGCTGAAGGAGAAAGGAGTATTGTAGCAGCGGCTGTGCAATAAAGTATAACAAACATAGCTGTACTGATTTTACCTGCTTTTTACCATGCCCACAGTACAACATTTCACTCACTTTATTTGCTAGGCTAGAAGCTCCTTAATTTGCTTAGGGCTTAGTTGCAGTGGATATTGCAGTGAAGTCCCCACTTTATTATGTATGTAATTAACTATTATTTTAACAGATTTTTCAGATTGATGGAGGAATGGGGAAAAAGTGATGTTGTTCTCTCTGCCTAAATCTAGTTAAAGCTTGGTTGAATGAAAGCGAGAATTGCATTCCCTTCTCAATTCTGTGTCTTTTCTGTTGGTATTTCAAATACAGTGGTAAGGGGAGTGATCTGCCATCACACAGCTGTTTTGCAGCATTGCGCTGGGTTTGGCTAGGATGGAGTCACTGTGATTTCAATCCATGAGGGTTTTTTTTTTTTATTTTTTCCCCTCATCATATTTTCTCCTTCCGCCTTTCCTTTGAGGAGGGAAATGAGGGAGCAGTGTGGTGGAGTTCAGTTGGCCATCGGTGGGAAACCACCCTGAGGGTGGACATTATTCACATTATTGGATGTTATTTACATTATTTTTACAGCATTCAAGGGGAAGGGCTTCCAACTATTCTGGCTGATATGTTGTGTTATTGTAAGATCAGAAAATAAAGATGTAAAGTCAATGTTTTTTTTGCCTTTTACCACTGATGCTTTGATAACGTAAGTAGTTACTTCTGGGGTTCTGCAGTGCATCTGAGGACCTTTAATTTAGATGTTGGTACTCTCGGTGGAAGAGACTAATCGACAGGTGATTCTTCCAACAAGAATGCCGCTGAACCTTTCCAAGTTCCATTTGTTCTTTGGCTCCTTGGTTTTGTCATCTCCTGTATCTGAATTTAAAGTGTTCATTACAGTACTCTTAGCTTCTTGAGAAAAGAGTTTTCCTAACGGTTTACTTTTCTCCTTTTTTTCCAGAACCGAGAGCTCCAGATTATGAGAAAGCTGGATCATTGTAACATTGTCCGATTGCGTTATTTCTTCTACTCCAGTGGAGAGAAGGTAAGAATGAAAAACAGGAAGATACCTCTTAGTAACCATGCTGAGCTGTTCGAATCTCTGGAGACAAGAGAATATGAAGATAGTAGACGTGATAATGCTGAGGATAAGCCTTATGTTTTCTAGGATTCAGCATTAAGCACTCTTAGAGTTACAGCACTTATGCGATGTTTCCCAAGCCCAGTTTCTGTATGTTTGTCCCCCTTCCTTGTGTGTCTGCTTCATACACAGACTAAGTTTCAAAGCCCAGAGGGGAAAAAAAAAATCATATGGCTGTTGCATTTGTCAGAATGCTTGTGCTCCAGAGGGAGGAGCAGGTTCGTGGAATTACAGAGTATCCCAAAGTGGAAGGGACCCACAAGGATCATGGAGTCCAACCCCTGGCCCTGCACAGGACAACCACAACCCCTCTGTCTGAGAGCGGTGCCCGAACGCTCCCTGAGCTCCGGCAGCTCGGGGCCGTGCCCACTGCCCTGGGGAGCCTGTGCCGTGCCCACCACCCCCTGGGGCAGAACCTTTTCCTAACCCCCAGCCTGACCCTCCCCTGATGCACATAATCTCAAGAACTAGATGCTGCCATTGTTTTCTTTCAGTCTAGGTAGAAATGTTCCTTGTTTGCTTTTGTTTTTTGCATTTAAAATTCTTGTTCTAATGGGAAGTTACAACAGTGGCCTAAGGATCAGCATTTTAGGAATCACAGGAAAATGGATGTCAAGACATTATCTGGTCCAACCTCATGCTTTTAAAGCGGGGCCAACTATGAGGGCTGCAAACAAACAAAAAAAAAAAAACAACCCTCGCCTATATGGGAGTTGGTTTGTTTATGCTGTGAGGCAGGTACCTCAAAGGGTATCCCCAAGTTCTGTCTGTTTAAACTGGGACTCTTTGACAGCCACTTGTCTGATAGTCACTGTATTTTTGGGAACTGTGCTACCTTAAAACTGACTTTGTTCTTGCAAAAAAAGAGGGTTAAATTCCCTATTAGAAAACCAGAAACAGCAGAAAGTAGGCAAAATCAGTAGTTGCATCAAAGTTGTGGCTAGTCTGTAGAGATTCAGAGTGCTCTGTTCACTCTTTTGGAGGCTATCCACAGAATTGGATAAGTGTTTGAACTCCCGGTATTCTTTTCTTTGTGGAATATTCTCTTGATGGAAGTAGTCTCCAGTCTTTTTCCTGCATACCTGTGTGATATCTGGTTTTCTAGGTAATCCTTGACAAAAATGGGCAGGATTCTAGGGCTGGCCAACTCTGTGGTTGGTGGTGGTTCTGGTGTTCTGCCTTATGGTGTGGTCTTGAACGAGCTGCTTAGTTTGCCAGTTGGCTTACCTTGAGGAGGTCAGACTGTTGGGATGTTGTGCTTTTCTGGTTTTATTTATGTATTTATTTTGCTACTTTTCCTGAATTTCAGGGAGTACCTTGCAAGCAGCATGCTATATCAGTGTAAAAGTTGATGTAATGAAACACGGGATGGTCTTACAGCCTGTGCTTCTTAGATTCCAGCAGCACTGAGCCTTTGAACTGTGCTGCAAGGGAGGGTGGATGTGGATGAGCTGAATCCTATTGCCTCTGGCTCCTGTGCTGAGAGTATTCCCTGGTGTTTTACAGCCCAAGCTGACTTCTTAAATCAGTGGCTGCTGAATTAAACTATTCAACTGTGCCAACCCAGACACAAGGGTTCCTAATCCCCATTTTTTTATCTGTTTTTTGTGGCTTGGATACCTTCTTGTGGTATTTCATAACTGTCATCCTGTGTGGATGTTTTTGAGTGTTTAGTAGCCCGATTGGTCCAGATCCGTGCCCAAAAGAGGAAGAGAGGTCACAGGAGAGGTTTGTTCCTGCATCGAACTGTATAAAAGTAAAGTAAATACTGGTTTTGTTGAGTAATTGTGTCTCTGGTTACATAAGTTGGTTTTTTTTTTTCTCTTGAAGAGGGCTTGGTATGCAGAGTAGTCAAAGCGTATATAAAAGATCACAAATAAGCAGTATGCTGACTCTTCTCTGGAGGCTGAGCTGGCCCTTCTGCATCCTTTTAATTGATTTTTTTTAATCTTATTTAGCCTTAGCTGTAAGGGCTTGCAGCCAAAAGGCTGTGCAAACTCAGGGTAGAAGTTTTCTCCCATGGATTGAGGTTTAAAATAAATGTGCAGGGGATAGTGCAGAGCAGCTTGCAGAGGCAGCCAGCGTGCATCTCGGGTGTGCTTTGGCAGAAATGAAGAAGCTTGGCAGAAGGGAGCGACTGGCCTTGCTGAACAGCCGGTATTTCTGCGGGTTCATACCGCTGTTAGGAAGAGGTGCGTTCTCCACCTGCAGCAGCATGAATGTTGCCGTCCTTCCTTGTAGGAATGACCAAAAAGAATTGGGTTTGTGCAAAACACTCAAATGACAGAGCCTTGAGCCCAGCTGCAAATGGACAGAGCCTGTGTGAATGCCTTGCACCAGCCCCATCAAGTGCTGGAGGGCCATTGCTGCGGATGAGTTTAGTCTCTGCCATCCATTTAATCCTTGGCAGATCTGCTGTGCTGTCAACAAAAGAGCAATTTATGCCAATTACCACGAGTTTTTGATGCTGGTATCTCTGCAGTCCTTGCCTGAGGCCTGCCAAGCTCATTTCAGAAAGGGCACCAGTCATCAGATAACAATTATCAGTTACTGCTGCTAGGGCTAGCAACATGCTGGGAGTTTCCTCAGCTGTAGTTAGGTTGTGAGTAGGTTTTGTTACTAGCAATCCGTTACAGCTGCCTGCAGCAGGGCTTCACTGTAGGCAGCAGTGGCTGGATCCTCAGTGTGGCTGATGTGGAAATGGGAAGCTCCGTGATCTCACAAGGTCTGTGAACTGCCTGGTGTGCCTGGAGAGTCACTTTTGTCTTCTCAGAACATTTCTCCACCAGTTCCAGCCTCTCGTCTGCCTTCTTGGGTGGCTGTTGGGCGGCTCTGCTCACTCCCTTGGCAAGGTGTGCAGGACAGCCCATTCATCCCAGCTTGCTCTGCTCGTTTTCACCTTCCTACAGATTTGTTGCCGACTTAGGGCCTGGTCTCTTCTTGAAAGATGGGGTTCAGAGAGCAGCAGATAGGCTGTGTCAGAGATCACAAATCAGTTGCATCTTTTGGATGTTGGCTGGCTGCTTCCAGCGTCACAGAAGTGTTTCTCCTTGGAAATGCAGCCGGAAAGCTTAAGGACTTTAAGGGTTGTAGAATAAACAAGAATTGGGCATTGAGGGAATAGAGAAGGAAATATTTTAACCAGTATTTGTGTTGCTAAACAAAAATAGTGGTGTCTTTCTGAAATGGACTGTAAACTGCAAGCACAGGCACGCATGTGTGGCCACTGGATGTCACCATTCCTTCATACAAATAAGGTCATTTCCAACATTTTTTGCATTTTAAAATTTTTCCAGGGTGTCATAGCTACTAAGTAGTTAGAGTAGGAAGGCTGCGAATGATTCTATGAATTCTTGCTTTGTCTTTGAAAGCAGCTCCAAAGGCCTTGTATCGTTAAAGTGCTATGGCAGCCTTCAAGATAAGAGGAGGAGGGTGTGTCCCTTACTGTGCCTGATAAGAGTGTGTGAAGTCTGGCCTGGCTGTAGCTGTAAGAAAAGGTAAAATAGCCTTTCTTGTATCAAGGGCAAACCCAGGATGACTTTGAACCTTTTATGCTGTCTAAATCTAGATGGCTAAACGAGGGTGAAGGGCATATCTTACCTAATGCTGACACTGTGGTGTTAAGCAATGCGCCCGGAAGGAAGGCATGATCCAAGTGAGATGCTAAAAATCAGTTTTCTGGCTTACAAAATATGAGTTAAATCCTGTAGCACTTGGCAGTACCCTTGTGTAGCTTGAGTGTAGCTTCACTTGAGTAAAATGATGGCTTATTTACCTCATGCAGCCCCAGTACTGATTCAATAAGTGAAGTGCCTTCCTGAGGTGTATTCCTATAGGTTTTTTTTTTTTTTTTCGCTCTGATCTTCGTGCGTTTAGGTTGATTAGGCAGGTAAAGGGAGGAACGTCAGAGTGCTCTGAACTGACAGTTCATGAGGGGTTTTGTCACCGGCTCAGATGCTGACATCCTTTTCAGAGGATGCCCTGCGACACTCTCTCCGTTTGCCTTCAGCCCGCCCCTTGGTGTTCATGAACCCGCTGGCTCCTGTTCTCGTGTTGGTGGTGAATAGGGGATGTGGCTGTACTGGGGCTGACGGACGCTGGTTGTAGTTCTGTACGTGCATGTTTCAAGTACAATGTGTGTGTGACATGTGGAAAAGAAATAAAGCTCATAGAAAGCCCTCAGGATTCATGTGAGGTTTGTTGAGAAGGGCGAATCACAGAGGGAATTATATGTATATTTTTTTTCTTTCTCTGCCAGGTGCAGTCCAGAAGAGTGGATCTTTTAATTCAGCAGCTAGTGGTTTGTGTTGGCCATTGTGCACCTCAGCTAGTTGGTGCTTAAAACAGGTTTACTTGTGTACATTGAAGGACAGAAGAGTTTTACAAGCAGAGTTTGTGACCTCCATGCAGCCTTTCCTGTGTTGGTAGAGCAGTGTTTGAAGTTCACCAGGTCTTCAGCCATGCCATGTTCAATGTTCGTGTGCTGGAGCAGTTGTGTTGCAGCCTGTTTGATCTCTGGTGTCTGACACAACAGAAAGTACACTGCAGCAGTATTTTGGCTCCTGCGTCCTACTTGTGTGTCCCACTGTGGCACAGTTTGTGTTGGTGTTGATTTATATGAAGTGTTTCCAGCCAAAGTGACTCGATGCTTCAGTCAGTGGTTCTTGAGAGATGCAGACTGGTTCGGTGGCAGGCCATGGTTATTTTGCTCTGGTCCTTTCAGGTGTTCGGAAGCAGCGTGTGTCAGCTGAGAAGCTCTTTGTCGCTTGGCAAGTAAAGACTTCTAACATCTGAGGCAGTTGCCTGTAAATGAATTGCAGCGCTGAATTCTAAATCCTAACAATGCATAGATCCTGTATTTCAGTGTCCAGCTCCCTGCCCACCCTCTTTTTAGCGGGTGTATAAAGAGTTATAGCCTGAGTAATGAGCACAGGAAGACATGGATGCACCTGAACATTCGACCTGTTGAGGAAGGCTAATCTCTTCAATTCCAGTGTGTGTGCAAGGAAGGGTGCATTACTTAATGTCATCTTATGTTTGCTTTCTGCAAGTCATTTCATGCAGCCTCCTCTGGACTGTTCTGGGCTCTGTAGGGGTGAGATGTGCTCCTGATGGTCAGTTACCTTGGCTGGTTCCCAGCCCAGCAATTTCAGAACAGGAGTGTGGAAACAAGTCACGTGTGGAATATGTGGTGAGGCCTGAAAAGGGCTCCTGTAATGGAAGGATAAGCCATGATCCCTTCTCTTGATCCTCAAGCAGCTGCCCTCATTTGGCGAGCTCTTTGAGCTAACCCCGTTTCCTGTTGTAATATATCTGGGTCACTGGAAAAATGTGTTCAGGAGGAACGCATGAGGTAGGCACACCGAGTTGCATCATCCTCGGAGCTTGTCAGGCCGTGGCCACTTTCTAGCTCACCCTGAATCTTGTTCAGGGGAATCCAGGTAATTTGGATGTTATTTTCATCCAGAATGTGCTCGCAGAGAAGGGTGAGGAAAACTGTTCCGTAAGCGTATATCAGATTTGTACCAGGTGACAACACGAGGAGGTAGGTCAGAGCACTGGAATCATCTTTAATTCATGAGCGGAGCTATTTAGGGCACCTCTGAAGCGTCGGTTGCCTGTGGTGGGAGCGGAGCTTGGTGCTTCTCGTATAGCCAACCCGTAAGGCTTGCCTTGGTGATTGAGCATTAAAGTTCTGGGGACATCAAATATATGGGTCTAGGCGACTTGTTTGGCTGGGGGAAGGGTGTTCCACAGGTGCCTTCTCATGTTGTAGGTGTTAGCATGTGACCCATGTTCACGCTGCAGCAGCACCGTGCGAGCCCATGGAGAAGGTTCAGGTGCTGTGGGTAACCCAGAACTCTCAGGGACTGGTGGGTGCGTGCAAAATCTTCATCTGCCATCGAGGTGCCTTCCTCCTTCTGTGCTTGTGTCATGTTGTGCTGTTGAATTAGTCCTGTTTCCAACAGTACACGAAGTACAAACCAAAATGGAGGAGGGAGGATAAACCAGGTGGTATGAGCCAAACGGAGTTCTTGAATTCTTGTAACTGGCTGCTGTGAAGGTGTGTAGGGAGGGTTCATTCAGTGATCATAGGATTTACCTATCTCCTCTTGTTTGTACAAATCACTGTAATTTCATTGCATTCATTTTTTTGTCTAATCTCTCATGTAAATCTTACTGATACATGGAACACGAATCCTCTGAGAGAAGGTGATCAAGCTCAGCAGCAGAGGGCTTGGCATGGTGACTCGTTACCCATGTGACTGCTGCTCTCCAAGAGGCAAGCATTCAGCAGGTCCATCACGCTGTATCTGCACTGAGTCAGGCATATTCTCAGTTTCAGGAGACGGTTTTCTGTCTTGGTGTACAGGTGGCCTTGCTGGGCTAAGTTAACTCTGGTTTTTCAGGGCATATATTGTATTATTATTTGTACTTTTGACGATTCTGACCCGAGGAGGTGTTGTGGTGTATTTCTGTCAGCTAGAAGTAAAGGGGAAAAGAACCCTTGCTGCAAAGGGAAAGTACTAGCATACGGGTGTGGTAGGCTTTTTATGGACTACACGCCCATGGGATTCTGGAGCTGTTCAGTATTTCCTTTTGGCATTTGTCCCTCCTTTTCCCTGTTGGAAAGCTCGTTCTGCCTTGTCCCCGGGTTCTGTGATGCAGTGACTCAGTTCCTGGGACAGCGTTGGGAGGCCCTGGGGCAGGCAGGGTTTCTGGGGCCACTCTTCCTTCTCTGTGTTGCACAATTCCAATGCGAGCAGATGCAGGGCAGCGGGCCGTTGGCGTTCATATAGCGCTGGTGCTGTTACCACTGTTGTTTGAGCAACTGTGTTTAAAGGAGAAGATCTCTTGGTAGGGAAGGGTGGTGTGGGCAGGGCCTTGCACAGTGACTTGTACTGTTTGGAGCTATTGTCAAGGACAGCTGAGCTGTCCTAGCAGTACAAGTGTGTGCTGTCAAATACAGGTGACTTTGCACATCGCCCGTTTGGGGTGTTTGGTGTTACCGCGTGCCGTCTGTGTACCCAGCGGAGATCCCAGCTGCTTGCTCAGACAGCGCAGGGTGAGGGTAACACGCCACGCAGTGCTCTAAGTGACTGATGAAGTCACAGTCACGTCATTAAATTGACGCTAAATGAGGTTTGTCTGCAAGTTCAGAAGCATTAAGATCCATAGGCGGTGCAGCTGGCAACAGGCTGAAGACCGGGAGCTCTGTGGTGCCCCCATCCGTGAAGCATCTCTCCGTATCGCCTTTCCCGATAGAAGAACCTAGTTCTTAATGCAGCAGGCACAGAGGTTGCTTCTGCTTAACTCACCTCACTTTCAAACATCATTTTTCATTGATATAATTAATGTTGGGGGGAGGGGTTATAATTAAATGTCTTTGCAGTCCGGATGCTTTGTGCGGAAGACTGCATTAAAATCTCAGAAGTCTTTTTAAGACCTGTTTTACCACTGAGATGATCCCTTCCCCAATTAGGCACTTTGTGATTATAGTCCTGTGTCATTAATTCCCCTTTGTTCCTTCTTTCCTTTGCTAACTCATTCCGTAGTGAAGTACCTTATTACAAAGCTACTTCTGTTGTTTCCATGTTGCATTCACACAGAGCTCTAACCTGACTCCAGATATTAGAAACAAAGACTTAAGAATCATTTTTGTCTTCTGTTTTATGGTCAATGAGTTTGTAGGCTTAAGCTGGCCTAAACTGGGACATTAAAACTTGTAAACGGAATGGTTACAAACACTAACACTGGCTTGATGTCTGAGTGGGTAATATTAATGGCTGATAACTATTAATCTCTTTAATTGTTAGGAATCCAGTAAGATTAAAGCAACATTTCTGAAAGATGTAGGGGTTTTAAACTTCTAAAATGTATGTTCATGGAGTGTGGGTTTGGGAATTCGAGGTTTGCACTTGAGTTTTCATAGGGAAAGGGACTAATGGGTCAGTACGCTGCTTTGTGTAAGGATGGAGACATTTCAAGGTGGTGACCTCTAATGAACATACTGAATGGGCAGAACATTTACCTCCTTGTCCTCATTTATAATCAGAAAATGCCATACGCTGAGGCCATATTGATTGATGTGACCTTAAACGTTAAGTGTGACAGATATTAGAGCACAGCTGCTCAGCCTAAGGGAAAAACTGTTTCGTGGCAGCTGACACTCCCACTGCAGATACGTCCCTAAAAGGTCCACAGATTTCTCAACCTGTCAGCTTTCCTGAATGCTTCTATTTTACTTCATGCTTTGGATCTATTATTGATTTATTTTTTATTTCTGTTCTCTTTCAGAAAGATGAGGTGTACCTCAACTTGGTGCTGGACTATGTTCCTGAAACAGTATACAGAGTTGCCAGACATTATAGTCGGGCCAAACAGACACTCCCTATGATTTATGTCAAGGTAGGTAACTAGTACCTGTGGGCAGATGAAGTGTGCTACACGAACAGGCTCTCTGGATACCTCTTTTCTCACATAATTAGTTTTCTGAAGTTTTTAGAAGCACGTATGTCTTTAAGGCAAGGAGGAAAAACAGATGAGAATGCTTGTTTGGGTGAAGGAAGAATAGAGGCCAGAGGCTTAGATTTCAGAACTTGATTTCTCATAGAAATATCAGAATGGGCTGAGGGGAGTCTGGGAAGTGGGAATGTTTTCTTTTTCATGCAGCTTAAGAGGCTGACCATAGCAGGATTTCCAGCTTTCAGCTTGCTGAGGTGATGACGCAATAGTATAAAGTCAAGAACTCAAAAGAGGATGTCAGGAAGAGTGGTGCTCCCTCGTCTGTTATCTTTCCCTTTTCCTGGTGCTTGAGTAAGAGCTCACATGCATCTGTTGAGGGGATGAGAGGTGTACTTTTGCCCCCTTCCCTACACTTCAGCAATTGGCTTCACCACTCCTCACCTTGAAGAGCTACACGGGGCAAGGTGTTTGTATGCACCTTGTAGCCTCAAAACCTCACTCTAGCTGTCTGCAACTTTTGTTTGTCTTTTACAAGCTAGTTAAAAATGAATAAAACTTCATTTTTTGCCCATCATGGGAGCCATCTGGGTCTCATAATTCTCTTGTGTATTGTGGTGACCCCGATTTGCAAGCTAGTGAATGATCATGGAATCATGGAATATCCTCATGGGAAGGGATCCTTGGGTCCAGTGTGGTTAACACAGCGTTAACTTGTTACAGTGGCATGCGGATAGTATTGAGTGGAAACCAGCAGCAAACGGTTCTGGTTTGTATTGGTTTCTCCAGGCTCATCTTTAAATACGTGAAGCTTAACGTTGGGGTGGGCTGAAGAAGTTTTAATTTGATTGTAAGAAGGTGAAAGTTGTGAAAAGTAGTTATTCCAGTAACAGTGCTGTGCAGGAACTGTAAACTATGTGTCTTGGCAAGAGCCAGCACTGTTGCCTGTTCTTAAGAAAGCACAGAATCTTATCAGTCAGCAATGAGAATTCAGCTGCAAAGTCACGCCTGTGTTTGGCCTGTTGGTGGAACAGCATGTTCTCACGTTAGATTTCGATAAATTACTAATTTTTGTGCTAGTTGCTGTTTGTGATGAGGACTTCAAAAGAATTGTCTTTGATATCCTTTGAGAGAGAGAAATATCCTTTAAGAGAGAGAAACAGCTTCAGCTGTTTCATGTTGCAGGATATTTGGGACTTCCCATTCCAGGTAGCCAGGAAGGCTGTTCTTAGCTTATTTTTTCTGACAAGGCAAGCCTTTTCGTAATTGTGTTATTTTTTTCTAAAAGAGATCACATGGCTTTGATGTCATTAAATCTTTTGCAATTGGAAGGTTCCTTGGCAGTTGCAAAGGTCAGATCATGCCCATTTGTTCACCTTTTATTGACTCCTAGGCAGGCAGAGAGCTCCTCTTTCCTAGATAACAAAGAAGCTGCTCAGGAACTGCAAGAATCTTTTCTAGTAACCTTTTCATTAGTTTTCATTTGTGATCTCTAACATTCTGTAAGAAATTTGTGGAAACTTTGGTTCGGCCAAGTTGAGATGGAAGGCATACTGTATGCATTCTGCATGCATTGACTTGACTCTCCAACTGAGAGCAATCTTCTGGGTTGTTTTGCAATACGCTTGCACAAGAAGTGCTTGACATGTCTAGAACAGGCAATTCAGAAAACGTTTGTTTGCTTCTCTTTGTGCAGAGCTGTGGTTTTGAAAAGCAAACACAAAAACTAAAACCTAGAGCCAGAAGTCAGACGATCCTTCTACTGCTGGTACCTTCCCTGCCAAGCAAACACAAAAATGAGACAGGGAGTGTAAAGACAAAGATAGTGGTGAAAGTGAGGCAAACAGGAGTTGATACCAGTATCTAGTGATTGCACCTGGTTCTACAGGCCACTGAAGCTGATCTGTGGAGAAATTGCTTAGGAAAATGAAGGTGCAGTACAATGTCTGCCTGTAGGCTGATTTCAGATCATTGGAATGACTTCAGAAACCCTGGGGCACACAAGAAAACTAAGAAATAACCTGGCTGCCCATTGTCAGCTTTGGAACCTGGATTTTCCCCAAACCTTTGACTGTGTACGCCATACAGCACTACTTATGTCCAGCAGCTCTTCTGTGGAGAGACTGAGTTTTAAAGCAAATGGAAACTTGGTGTGTGTCTTCTGAGACAACCTTCACTGTTTGGGCTGTGATTATTTGTAAGTGTTGGAAAGCTGGAAGAGTTGCTGCTTTTAGAATTGTGCTGATTTTCAAAAGGACAGTTTGAACCTCATGTGTGGTGTGTGGCAAAGAGAGGGGAACAGATAAGCCAGTTTCTGGACCTTTGTCATCTTCACAGCACTAACTTAAATTCAGTAGGGTCTTCGTTTTTTGGGTGGTTCTGTTTTTCACTCTAGTAAGAGTTTGTGCTCAATGAATTCTTGGCCATGTTTCTGTGTTCCAGTTGTACATGTATCAGCTGTTCCGGAGTTTAGCCTATATCCATTCCTTTGGGATCTGCCACCGGGATATAAAACCACAGAACCTCTTGCTGGACCCTGATACAGCTGTCCTAAAACTCTGTGACTTCGGAAGGTAAGTGTGCCTATTGCCTGCAGCCTGGAGGGTGGGAACCACTTCTATCCAAGTGAATCTAGTGAAATTTTGCAGAGAAACGCTCAGCGTTCCTTTGAAGTTTATTGTTTGTAGTTTTAGAAGATAAACTATCATTACTTCGTTCTATTTCTAAAGTGAGTTCATATGGGGGGAAAAAAAAAGGAGCTGGAAAAAGTTATCAAATAGGAGGGAAGAAAAATTCAAGCCTGTTGTTTGTGCAGGTATTCAAAAAACATCCCTTTGCATAGGGAAAATTACCATGCCATGGAAAAACAACACCAAATAGCAGGGTAAAAATGTGTGCAAGAAAGGACAGGCAGAGTGGCATAGTCACCCAAAAGGGCTAATGCTGCACTTCGTTAGTCTGTTTGTGCTGATCTACCAGTTTATCTAATATCTCAGATATTGTGGAGGGTCAAGATGAGCAATGCTTCCACTTGCAGGTAGTGGACATCCATATCCTGGTTTCCACTGGCACATTTTTTCAGCATCTCAAGTGATTCGCCTTTGGAGTCCACCTTGTCTAGAAAGTAAAACTGAAAAACTGGAAATCCACACTGAGACAGGAGATGGGTTTGTCCCTGGTGAAGTTCAGCCTGTAGATCGTGCTGTAACTTTGCAGATGAAAATAGGCAGGCCATATGAGCGAGAGGTCACCAGCGCTGCCGCTGCTAAATTTGCTCGCCTGTAGTGAGTGGGAATGTCAGCTGGGGATTACTCAGGCAGCGCATCGTCACGCCTTGTGCCTTGGGAATCTCCTTCCCAGCTCCACCTCACGAGCGTTGGAGCGAAACAGGAACCATGCTGAAACTTGAAGCAACAATGCATAAAAAGGTGGCACCTCTCCCTGTGAAAGATGTGGGGTTGTTAACTGTAGTTTCTGTATACGAAAGCTGTGGGGAAAGCTGAGACCTGTTAAAACAGGCTAAATGGGTGGCAGGAGCCCTTCCTCAAGGGCTGGCTTGCTGCTCAGATAGGTTTGTTTCTGCTTGGTTGAATCTCACTTCTGAAAGGGCAGTAAGCCCTAACAGCCTCGTACCACATTCCCTTAAACAGCCAAAACACAGAATATTCTGATGAAAGATTAGAACAGTAATAGTAACTCCGTTCTGGTGAGCATCTGGGGCTTTTGAACCTCGACAGGTAGCTACATTTGACTGAGCTGTATTCGGTCCTCTGACTTTGTGAAGAAACTTTTTTTCACAATAAAGTCTGTAGCATCAGCTCAGGAAATCACAGTACTTGTAGCATTTAGGAAGTGGAGGTGGTGAAGCTTAAAAGTGATCTGCATTAAAATATCATGAAGCTTTTAATTACTGAAAGATCATTGTTCTGTTTCCTTTTCAGTGCAAAACAGCTGGTTCGTGGAGAACCTAATGTCTCATACATCTGCTCTCGGTACTACAGGGCACCAGAGTTGATCTTTGGAGCCACCGATTATACCTCCAGTATAGGTATGTACGTATATTTGATGGAGTCAATTTGCTGCTGCGTGGGTTTCTGTTCTTAGCTATGTGTGAAGGCTTGCAGAAGGCAGAATTTGGCTGTAAATGGGCAGATGCCACTTCTTCACAAAATATACGCATTCTTTAGCTGTGATTTCTATACCTTTTGAGATTTCGGTGTCAATTACTTCAGAAAAGGGTGGTGTTTCACATGTGGACACATCTCATTCCATGTGTTTTCCTTTAGATACAACAACTCAAAAGTGAAATCTAGTGAGCTAGCGGCTGGCAGCCCTGTCCACGGCAGGGGGTTGGAACTAGATGATCTTTGAGGTCCCTTCCAACCAAAGCCAGTCTATGATTCTGTGATTCATGTTAAAAAAATAAACATTTTCCAACTTTCCAGGTAATTTCGCGATTTAGTTTAAAAGTAGGTGTGAGATATCAAGCTTAAAAGCATTTTTACTTAACTATAAAGAAGGACTGTAGAAATATCAACTATTATACTGCTTCTGATATGCTGTGATTTAGACCCAAATAATTTTGTCGCTTGTTTGCTTGGCTTTTAGTGAAGTGTTGTTAGTGGGAGAGAAAAGGCAGCGTGATGTTTGGCTTTATACTCACTTGGCAGGTTTAACGTCATGTGTACAGCAACATTTCTGATTCTGCTCGCTCTGTTAACTTTTGTTGCCCCTTAGTCATTAATTTCGAATGTTAAGAAGACTTCTTCCTAACACCTGGCAGATAGCTGCACGGAAGTGTTAGGGAAGCTGGAGGTTTTGGCAGAGGACAGCGAATAGCCACGTGTTCGTACAGCAGAGTCATAGAAGGGCTCTCAAAGTGAGCAGCTGTGTAACAGCAGCAGTCATGCATCTCCCCTGGTGTAAAAAAAAAAAAAAAAAAAAAAAAAAAAAAAAAAAGGAGAGGGGGAGCAGAACCAGAAGTCTGGGGAAGGTAGTGGCACAGTAAAGATAAACATATCTCCCCTGGTATGAGGACAGACAGGGCCAGAAGTCTGGGGGCAGCAGTGGCACAGTGAAGATAAAGTGGCAGAACTCCTCTGATGGCTGGCCGAGCCAAAAGTGGCAGCCCCAGGCCTGCTCTTGCCCTTGGACATGCCAGCTCCCACACCTGGCTGTTCAACGTGCTGATTCTGCCTCAGCTGGCTGGCGACCCCATTTTGGCTGGGCTAGCTTTCTGCTGTGGGAGTGACTGGAATCAGCGTTACTGTGCAGGCTGATGGGCACCAGAGCCCAGGTAAAAGCAAAATGGGGGGAGCCCATGAGTGAGGGAAGGCAGCTGATCCCAGCTGGCATCCTTTTGCCAGCTGAGAGCTAATGGATTGACTCAGCTCTGTTATCAGAGTGCATGGAGGCTACGTGTTTCAGGGGATAACTGCATCAAACAAATGTTTTCTGTAGTCAGTGTAACCAAGGGTTGTACCAGCCTGTCTGCCCGTACCTAGGCTGTACATTAACACCTGGGTTTGTCTTTGTGACATGGCTTGACCTTGGACATAGCAGAATGTAAAACTGATTCCAGGATGTCTTTTCATCCTGCAAGTCACAACAGAACTGTAAACTGGCTTGTAATTTGAGATCTTAGTTGTTTTACTAGAGCACATGACTTAAACAGGTCTTTTGGATTGTAATTTTAAAATGGCTTAAACTGGGGGTAGCGTTTGCACCTTGTAAAGTACCGGCTTGGTGACGTAGATGCACATGTGATAGCAAGAGTAGCATCAAAATTCAGTGCAGTGAATGCCTCTGTATGTGTCATCCGGCAGATTTATTATTAAAATGAGGACCTGGGAAATAACCTGTTCAAGTTTCTAACAGTTACTGTTGCCAATTAGTTGCAAAACCAGGCCTGTAGCAGCTCTCTTACCTGCCTTCCTGACAGCTTTTAAAGGAATTTTCACTGGCAGGAAACAAACATTCATGTCCCTTGGGTGCCTGCAGAACCTGGGGCTTCATGCACCTTTGACTGTGATTTTATGGGTATGGCTGTGTCCCTGAGGCTTGCTGAGGATGGCACGCAGTTCTATTCCTGCAGCTAATTGGTAGGAGCATCCTTCCCTCCCCCCCCC
>VXAV01006372.1:119405-133777 GCA_013399715.1 Alectura lathami | reverse complement strand
TTTTTTTTTTTTTTTTTTTTTTTTTGCCTTAAAGACCATGAATATGCAAAAGAGATGGTTTCTCTGTGATTGCTTCGATGCCACAATCCTCAGCCAGGTCTGAGTGCTGTCTCTCTGAAGTTAGAACTGGGGAAGGGGCTGTGCTTTTCTGCAGCACAGGGCCTCCGGTACAGTTGTGCTGGAAGGCACCTCCAAGCCTGACAGCCTCTTAAATCAAGCCTTATTGGCCAAAGAACAACTGACAGGCAAAAATGGAGTAACAGTAGGAAATCTGTTACACAGGAGACAATTACCAGGTGTTGGTAATCCACAGATTTCCTGGCAGAGCACCTCCATCAGTCAGGGACAGAAGCAGCAGCCATCCAGGCATCTCTGTATATGATATAACCAGTTCCAGGAACATTTTGGGCTCTGCCAAAATACAAAGATGTCCTTAATGCTACTACTGGTAGTAGCATTTAAAAGCCTGTATGGATTTTGAAGAAGGATTCTACCTCATTTTACTATTCCTGATGTGCTCAAGACATCATCCAAACTGCTGCAGTCAAATTCAGTAGACTGAAAAGTCTTGTTAAAGGTATCTCCTTTTGCCACCCATTTTTTTCACTGCTTACTCACACTTTTTAGCATCCCAACCTGCCAGTTCGAGTGCTTAAAAACTTATGTAAATATGTAAGCTTTGTAACAGTCATGTAGGCATATGACTGTCAGCTTCATGCCCTCTTGATTTCACTTGCCCTAGTTACAGGAAGTGTAACGTGTAAATTTTCTAAGAACCACTTACAACAAAGAATATTCCTTTCTCTCTTCAATGTTTCCCAATCCATTCTCCAAGTACACTGAATTTGAAGCCTTGACATTTTACATCTGGTAAGGTCTTCTACCATAACATTTCCAGACTAAGTACAGATATGCTGGTTTCTGTCCCCCTGAAAGGTCAAAACACTGAACAAGTAAGTTTTGAATTCTACTTAAGCACCTTCTGTAAGTCACAACATCCAGAAACATAAATTGCTGTAGTCTAAACACATCTAAACTGATAACCGGAGAGAAAATGTTGTTAGTCAGCATGCAAACAACATTGTGTATTTCCCAGCAGCAGAGATTGTCTATCATATTGTCTTATTTTTCTTTTTTAACTGCTTCAAGCATTCTCTAACAATCATAAGAAAGAATAAAACTGACATTTTATTGTATTCTAGCCATATAACTCTACTGACCCTATTAACATATAGAACTGTTCTGGACATGTTTGAGATGATTTTTCAATTTGATCTGGAACCAAAATACAGTTGATATGTAAGAGTTACTGTAAATGCAAATTCTGACATTTGCAAAGCTCCTTGAGGTAATCATTTTGTGGGATAATTGTCTCTATCATTTCATTTTACAAGAAACATCCTGAGAAATTATTTTCAAGATGTGTGAATTCATATACTTAGTGATGTGAAAATGAAAAAATCCACAGATCTTCACTTCCAAAGCAACAACCCTACTGGTGGTGTGACAGGCAAAACTCAGAGAAGACATAGTACCATTTCAGTTGGAAAAAACCTTAAAGATTATCAAGTCCTACCACTCACCTAATACTACAAGTCCACCACTAGACCCTGTCCCTAAGTGCCACATCCATCTGACTTTTAAACAGCTTCAGGGATGGTGACTATACCAACTTCCTGGGCATCCTGTTTTAATGTCTAACCACCCTTTTCTTGAAGGAAATCTTCCTGTTAACCAATCTGAACCTACTCTGGTGCAATTTGAAGATGTTGCCTTGTATCCAATCACTTGTCACCTGAGAAAAGAGACTGACACCCTCTTTGCTGCAACCTCCTTACAGGTGGTTAATGGCAGATTAACTAATGTTATGTAAATTAATTATAATAGCAGATATTCACAGTCAATTTAAAAACAAACACATAAATATGCAAAGATGTACAAAAGTGTTTTGTCCTTTCAATACCTCATTTTATCAATAATATTTGTACATTTTCTTCATATTAAAGAAAAATAAAACATTCCTAGTAACGATATCATTTGTCAAACTTTTAAGTCACCTAAATTTGATCGCCTTTCCCCCACACATTATTTACTTTCACAGTCTCTGCTATGCAGCTCTGACATGTATTGAGCTTGGTAGAACATATTTAACTAAAATTAGTGTTGCTTCTAATGCTGGTCCTGCTGTAGCTTTACTATAAAACACATTAGTCCTCCATGTCTAGCTCCGTCTCTCTTACTTTAGACAACTTCCCAACATCTTCACCAGGAACAAGATGGGCAAGAAGCTGCTAAAGAAGTTTATATTTTAGCAGGAGAATACACTCAGGCTGAGAATTCAGGTGCCTTTGGACCTATTCCCACAGTGACTTCTTCTCAAAGGAGGAACCAAACTTTGGGTTTTGGACAAAAATTAGGAGGATTCCACAGAAACTATTATAACAAACAGATTGTGGCTTTGTATTGGTTTCCTAGCACAGCATCCCAGGTGAACTATTATTGAATGACACAAATGTAATTAAGGTCCAGAAGATGTGTGCTTTATTTGAAATCTTGATAGAAATATAAATTTAAGGACATTTAGGAGGTTCTCTTTTATTTCACACAGTATTTTTTCAAAGGGTGCTTGTTACAGCAGTGTTTCCTGTTCTGGCCCCAGGTCCCTGAGGAACTCATCAGTGGTCCTTTAGGGATCAATAGGAGATTTTTCCTTGGCTGTGAAATTGAGCCACATTTTATAAACAGGGGTCCTTGCAGGACAGTGGAAATCGTTTCTGGGGAGTTTTAAAGCAGAAAGAATGAAATCAATATGTAGTTTTAAAAATAACTCTCTTCAGAACAGAGAGGAAACAGTTACACAATGGAGCATTTTATAATTGTTTATTCTGCAGTATATCCAGGCACAAAGTATAGGATTTCCTGTGCCATAGAAGACAAAGACAACATTTTTTCTCCCCAATGGAAAATAATACCTATAATTGATATACTTATTTGTAGCACATTTCAGAAACAACTTTTTTTTTTTTTTTTTTTAANNTTTTTTTTTTTCATTGATCACAGGACATTCACAATTTTACACCGAACAGTTTGTGTATTCCTTAACTGGTGAACATAACTGGCCATTCATCCTGGAGGCAGGTGTGTCCTACAATAAGAAGACTGTAGCAATTAACACCAGGTTTTCTCAGATTGATCAACTCTCACCTGGTTGTGTAAGCTTTGACAAGCGCTCTGCACTTCACAGTTCTCATTTTGGAAAATCAAATCCTCTCAGTTTCCAATTCCCTACCCTTCTGAAATCTAAAAATCCATTGCTAGATGCCAATCAGCCCCAAAGCTCTTTTGACAATCTGCCCAGACAGTTGCTCAAATCACAGTAGTATACCTGCAATCTGTTACACAGACATCCACAGGCAAAGCATTTATTAAAAAACTACTTTAGTTTTGAGATCTTTGCATAGAGTAGTGTTTTCAGGGAAGAAGGGATCAAGCCTTTTAAACTGTATGGTCAGTGGGAGCTCTGTTACAAGGATCCTTGCAATGACATCTTCAGCTAGATTGGGCAAAGCTCGCTGAGCCACTGCTTTGCTCAGCTCCTATAACGGTCCATGGTCTTAATGTTACCACTCTAGCCCATTCACAATCCATGGAAATTGGCTATGTTAAGCTACATTAAAACCAGCTCTAACATACACAAATCCTACATGAACTTTTCTGAATCTGCAGGAACAGTTTCTATTGACTATTAAGTGTCTTCTCCATGTACGATTTCATCAATTCTGCAGCACAAACTGCCCTAGGGAACTGTCTAGAAAGAAGATGAAGATTCTCCACCATGGATGCTAATCACAATATTTAAGCACACGAAGGGGTCCATGCTGTTCCCACCCCAAGCTCTTCATTAAGTTTAAGTAACTAAAACATTTATCAAAAAATCATTTGAATAGAGCTGTTGGGAAGCACCTGTACCTGAGCAATGCAGACCACTTTTCATTACTAAATCAGGCAGTTACACATAGAACACAAGAGAAACTTTTCTCCATTGTCAATTTCATTTTATAGTACCTTCTATTTCTTCACCTTTTTACAGCATGTATCCTCTTTGTCATCAAAGAAAAACAGAAATTCCTCAGAAAACCGCAACAAATGCAAAGTGATACAAAAGTTATTAATTCTTTACACACATTCCTAGTTTTCCTCTTTTGTTCTTCACTGTAACAATCAGTAAAATATTAGTTAAAAGAGCACACAAGGAAAACAGCAACAGCAAAACCACTAACTGGAGGCAGAAGGGAGCCAAAACCATGTTTTAATGTAAACAAACAAACAAACAAAAAAAATCCTGAGGAAAAAAAAATCCGAAATACTAAAGTGTCTTAGGATATTAATCTCGTTTTCAAAAAAAAAAAACAAAAACACAAAGGGAAAGTAGTAACCTCAAGACACTCAGTGAATTTAGGGAAGCATATTTAGATAGACATACATAAACTCCTCTACTTATGCCCCACAGTAACTAGTTTCAAATCACCTTATCATGCATTAATATTTTGTTTAGGTAGAGATAACACATCGTAGTAGGGCAACTGTATGGTTTCTAGATTGGAGAATGCTTAGACTTGAGAGGAAAAGAGAAAGATATCTTTACAGAAAGAAGAGTTTTTACAAACTATGTGAATAAACTACAGGTTTTTACAAGTAGAGTGAAGAAAAGAAAGGTGTCTGTGGCTTCATAAACAAGAGGACAACAACATTCCAAGCATTCCATTCTCAGAGAAGACCAAGGACAGTCCAGTTAATGTATTCCTTTTCACCACTTGTGAAAAAAGCATCTGCACACTATCCCTTCTGATAACAGCTGTGCTTGCAAACTTTAAAGATTCCACAGTTTAGGCTATTCCTACAATGCATTGGTAAACAAAATAAACTATCTCATTGCTTTTTCTAACAAAACTGTAAATATTTTATATAGGCAGGCAACGGGAAGTCTGTAAACTCCAAGTACCTTAGCCAATAGGGAAAGAAGGAGGGTCACCCACAGATTGGGTAGTAGGGATAAAAAGAGAGCTGCTTCTCCTACACTTTGAAAGACCCCACATGAACTATGTGAACTCTCCCTTTATTTGAATAAAGCAAAATTTTAACTCCTCGCTGTCTCCGCTTGGAATGAAAATGCAAAACACTGAAGAATTTTCCAAACACACTCAGCCAAAGTTGAAGAGGATCATCTGCACAGGAGTAGACCCCCACTGTGCACTTTGGGAATAGTCATGCCTAAGATTGAAGTCGGTAGGCTTCATGCCTCTGAACTGGGATGTGTTTTCACAAGTGTTTTATGCTAATCCTGGTCCATGCCACTAGTGAAAAGAAGAGTTAAAATCTTTTCCCAAGGTATATTTCTGCCCTTTCTACTTCGGTCAGCACTGACCATGTGCAGCCATGTGGTGGGCTGGACCAAATACAAATACCCATTTATTGGATCCCACACTGCTTAAATTGTCTAGCGGGATTTGGGACACTACTACAAAAGAGAGTTAAATTTTTTTTTTTTTTTTTTTTTTTCAGATGACTTGTTCCGCTTTTCAGATAGTAGAAAATAAAAGGGAATTAGACAGAATAGGTTTTCCTTAACATCAGTAATCAAAATGTAAAACTATGCAGTTGCAGAACAAATCCATACTTTCAACTACTATGAAAGCTACCAGAGTATCATGGTTAACCTGGCTGTACAGTTAAGTGCCCTGTACAGAATGGAAAGGCTGGTTTGAGAGGGCTGCTGCAATCACTCATGTTTTTAAGCAATCTGACAGAGACAAGCTTCTGCGTCTTCTGTAACAATTGTTCCCCTGTTCTGCTTGTTCTGAATTTGTGTATGTTGTTATTTAAAGACAAAGAGGATCAGGTGAGCCTCTCTGGTGCAAAGAACCCATGGAGTCTCCTGCAGGTAGCAGAAGAAAAGAAACACAGCAAGGAGCAAGAATTCTGTAAATCATGCTGAAATTTTGAAAATGCTAGGAGAAGCAGGGTGAAAAAACTTAGCATTAGAATTAGAACTTGATGCCTCAGAGGGCTGAATAGGTTTTGCTACAATTCAGGAAGACAAAAGATGGCTAAAACTCATCATGGAAACACTAAGCTTTCTATAAGGACACTGAGGCTGGGGAAGGAGTTAGTTATAAGACTTACTCTCCCTCATGCCTAACTTCACTTGTCTGTTTNCAGTTATTTCTTTCCTGTATTATGAGATGCCTAGCAGTAGTAAGTGGTGACACTGTGTCCCTGCAAACCTTGTCATACAATATCTGGTATAAGGAAGAAGCAGAAGAACAAATCTAAAAACAGAACAAAAGAAAAAACTGAAGGGAATATGGATGACTGCAGTCTAGGAAGTGCAGCAGAAATCTGGAAGAAATTAAAGTAGGAGGTTGTCTCCTTATGGAGTCTGGTGGAGATACACTTTTTTTTTTTTTTCTTAACATTACCTTTTCAAGACTCAGAATCTATTTAGCACTCCATGGCGAAATGAAAATATCAAAACCAGTTATAAGTTTAGTCTATAAATTTTGAAAATATGGCTCTCCTAGGGAGAATTTGTTCTTGAAAGTGAAAAATTTCATCTGAGAACACCAAGATGGGAAGAAAGATGTGGAAGAAACTTGTGAAGCCTGTACAACAAACCTGAAGCCTAGTCCAAATCCTGTTGAATAGAAATTCTTTAGAATTTTTAAATTCAAACAGTAAAGGGCTTAGAAATCAAGACCTGAAAAAAGAGACTATAAGGAGATTTTAACTGAGTATATTCATAAATTAATCAAACAAATAGTTAATAAAATAAATCAGTATCGGAAAGAATAGAAAGAAAACTGAACAAACACACTGATGGACAGAAAACAAAGCAGTGTCCCTGGTTAGTAAATATAATGCCTTAAGGAACATGAAAAAGAAAAACAGCTGAAGGCTAAAAGGAAATATCTGCAAAATACTAATGGAATGAGTTGATGTAAGATGGCATGAAAAGTAACTTAAAATCTTGAAGAGAAAATAAACCCTTAACAGCATTTTGTGCTTGAACAGGGTCATTATACTTGAAAAGAAAATATTTTTCAGAATCTGCAGTTAAAAAACTGAAGTTACCTAAAGAGAAAAAAAATGCATCATAGACACAGTGAACAAAGAATTAAATTCCTTTGTAGAAACTACACAAGGGAAAGCAACATTGAGAGGCTATGTATATCACCTTGAATATGAAAGAAGCTTTATGAGTGACCAATGACAATGACTCTGATACATAATTTAATACGATCTCTTGTATATTGTTAAATGATTTTGATAAAAAAGACAGTCATATTGAACATGAAAAAATCCAGATTGAACAGTGGGAAAAACACTTTTATCGTGCATGAATGTACATTTGTTGTAAAACAAAACCTTAAAAAAGTGATTTGTATTGTTTCAGGAAGCAGTATATATCTCTGGATTGAAAACATTCTAAATTCTACAGCTTATTGAAATAAATGATTTTGAAGAAAAATGGCAGCCAATGAAGGATTTTAAAGTATCTGGAGAAAAAAAATAAGTAGAAAGAGATGCTATGTGTGTGAATACACTCAAAAGCATTTTAGTTCAATGATAATAAGATGCCCTTATGTGGTGAATCTCCTATTATAAAATGGTGAGTAGGTACAGGTTCAACGTTATTTCTCTTGTCATCCAGAAGCTGAAGAATTTAGAAACACAAACCTCTAGCATGCAAGATCATACATGATTTACCGGAGTTGGCAGTTTGGATGGGGTAAGAACAGACAACAGATGACAACTTGATTATTATGCATTTAAAAATTACGTTAGTGAATATGACTTTCAGAGCATTTTAAAAAATCAAGGTTCAGCTTCATATATTCTACAAACCTGTAGAAATCATAGAAACATCTAGGCAGGAAAAGACCTTCAAGATCATCCAGCCCAACAGTCAGACTTACTGATCCCATGATTAACCATGTCCCTTAGTGACATCAGTATCAGTGTGGCAAAGATCAGACTTTTGTTTCGTACCATTTAATTGGCATCCACAAAAAGAGAGTACCTTCTAAATACTGAATAGCTATTCAATAGGATGCTTAGGGGGAGACTGCCTGATTATACAATGGCTTAAAATATATTTTTAGAAATGCCATGCCCATAAAAAGAGCAGGGGAAAAAAAAAGTGCTGTTGATAACTGGCTGCCTGAGCCAGCTGTTGCAGCCAGAAGAGAATCCATATGATGTATATTCAGAGCAGCTAAAGTGGAAACAGCTGGAAAGACTATTTCTTGTCAAGTTGCATCCGAGTTCTACACAGAACCGAGAAACCACTTTCAGCTCCTTCCAGGGAAAAATATGGAAAAAGAAACAGGCATTCAAAACTCACGCAGAGTAGTCAGGGGAGGAGATATTGCAGAAAACAGCCAGGAGAAAGCTTTAGGCCCTGAGGTATTTTGTATGCTGCATGATGTGGTCACCTCACAGGCTATATGTGACACCTTGATGTGAGTCTCAGGGTACAAGTCCTGGCTGACTTTTCTCTTTTATTCGACACCCTGAGACACAGTCTCCCACGTGCCCAGCCTCATCCACTGCAGGTCACACAGTCCCACTACCCGCCTCAACCTTCTGCTTCTTTCTGGCTGCTCCCCTGCCTTGCCTCAGGTGTAGAAGTTTCATTTTCTCCAGGGAGGAAGATGAATACAGCAGTCTGGCAGAAAACATGTTATTTGAGCCTGTTTGTTTACTGTCAAACCCATGAGCCAGCTGGACAACCGAGGCTTGCAGTACTTTACAGCTTAGTTAATCTGATCCATTAATTAAGGAACCAGTTTACTAGTTTTGACAAAAGATATCACAAGAACGTTATATGATGTGGTTTTAGAACGATCTCTATATACTTGCATGTGCCTTTCTGGTTTTGTACTCAAACTATATCACTAGAATAACTATAACAAGGTCTATATCCCTCTATATCTTGAGAGAAAAATTTAGGGGTAGGGGGAAGAAAAGAAAAAAAACACAACTGAAAACCGCAGGAAACACACATCTGTTGACTGAAATGTCAACCATTGATTCCAATGACTGAAATTTTTTTAGAGTTCAGCACTAGCATAGCTCCTTTCCTCACTAAATTTTCCTATCAGGGTATTTCATGTATAAAACTTACCCTGGCACAAGAACAGTTTAGCTGCAATAAATCAGTGGCATGTATATTTTGGAGAAGTTGAAAATAAATATATCAATTCACTGTTTATTAGAAATTGATTTATCCAAGGGTGATTACCTAAGCAACCTAATTATGCTATGCATGAAATTTGCTTCCACTGAACATTCAATATTGACCACTTTATGCAACCACTGTAAACACAGACATAGAGGATGCCTGATGTCTGGATGTGTGCCATGTCTTTTTAAGATAGATGAGGTTTACTATTATTCTATGTAGAGGAATAAAAAAAAAATTGAATAACTCAGACTTTCTCATTTACTACTTTGATCCTCTATACTTTCTTCCCAGTGACTAGGTACAGAGTATAATTATAACCTTTTTTTTTTTTTTTTTCTTTTCTGCCTGGAAAAATGCAATTTGGTTGAAGCTAATTGAAATTGATTCATTTTCACAAAACATTTAAACATTTGTTAGGATTAATTCTTACACAGAAAAGTCTTCGAGGGAGAGCTGGGAAAGTAGAGGCTGGGGGAAGAATACATCAGAACTAAAATAACATTGCATGAATCAGAATGGAGAAAAAATAATAAAAAGCCTTCTGCTCAAAAAGAGGTAAAGAATCTAGTCCAGCCACCCTCACTCCATGCTTTAAATACTCAGTAGCAGATAGCATATAGTCTTTCTTACTGTGTAAAATCCTAGTCCCATACACTTTGCTGAAAAATGAAATAAACTTGAAACCTTCAATGTTACATAAAATGGATCTGCTTTTCCACTTTAATTAGAGCCTTACTTAGAAAGTTGGCCAGCTTTGTGTCACCACAGAACCATGTCTTATTTGAGAAAATCCTTCCCACTCTATGCTAATTGGAAAGATATAGCCCTTGCTAAACCTCTGTCAAGTCAACCAACAAAAGAGTACAATGCACAGTTACATTTTTGCTGGCAACGACTTTCCTAATATTTTATTTATTTGAAGAAACAACTGTTCAAAGAATAATGATGAACTTCTTAGATGAGCAAAAATGCCTCAGGAAGAAAAGATAGAATGGTGAATCAATCAGGTGGGACAGATATCTTTTCCAGTGACCTAGCACATATGTATTCCTTTTTTAAGATTCAAGGATCTAGTTCTGTACTATTTCAGCTAGCTAGTGGGTTCTTTAATCCTGGGAGCCAACAAAGACACCAGGTAGGCCAGATAAAAATTTCGTTGGTACCAGTCCACTGCTTGGTATGACAGTGGCTAAAGTCCTGTACTATCTCAGGGTAGGAAACACAATCTGGAAATGCTGAGGTAGTTGATAACTTCTGTTAACTCTTTCTCTGTATACATTTACAGTATAGTTTGTAACACAACTATGAATTTAAAAGAAAAGATAATTGAATTTAAAACCATCCATATGAATATTTATTATAACATGAGAACAATTGATCTTGTCCTCTCACTGGGACATTTCGAACATTTCATAGAATCATAGAATGGCTTGGGTTGGAAGGGACCTCAGAGATCATCTAGTTCCAACCACCCTGCCGTGGACAGGGCTGACAGCCACTAGCTCACTAGATCAAACTGCCCAGGAACCCATCCAGCCTGGCCTTGAACACAGCCAGGGATGGGGCAGCCACAACTCTGGGCAGCCAGTGCCAGCGCCTCACCACTCTCTCAGGGAAGAATTTCTTCCTGATGTCCAACCTAAGCCTCCCCTCTTTCAGTTTTAGCCCATTCCCCCTTGTCCTACCATTATCCACACGTTCAAAAAGTCAGTCCCCCTCCTGCCTGTAAGCTCCTTTCAAGTATTGGAAGGCTGCAATGAGGTCTCACCAGAGCCTTCTCTTTTCCAAGCTAAACAATCCCAACTCCCTCAACATTTCCTCACAGGAGAGGTGCTCCAGCCCTCTGATCATTTTGGTGGCCCTCCTCTGGACCCGCTCCAACAGCTCCACATCCCCTCTGTACTGGGGGCCCCAGGCCTGGACACAGCACTCCAGGTGAGGCCTTACAAGGGCAGAGTAGAGGGGGACGATCACCTCCCTCTCCCTGCTGGCCACCCCTCTCTTGATGCAGCCCAGGATGCCATTGGCCTTCCTGGCTGCAAGAGCGCACTGCCGGCTCATGGCCAGCTTTTCGTCAATCACAACGCCCAAGTCCTTCTCCGCAGGGCTGCTCTCAAGGAGTTCTTCTCCCAGTCTGTACACACACCTGGGATTGCCCTGACCCAAGTGCAACACCTGGCCCTTGACCTTGTTGAACCTCATCAGGTTCTCCTGGGCCCACTTTTCCAGCCTGTCCAGGTCCCTCTGGATGGCATCCCTTCCTTCAGGGGTGTCAGCTGCACCACTCAGCTTGGTGTCATCAGCAAACTTGCTGAGGGTGCACTCGATCCCACAGTCTAAGTCGTTGATAAAGATGTTGAAGAGCACCGGTCCCAAGACGGACCCCTGGGGGACACCGCTCGTGACCAGCCTCCACCTGGACGTAGAGCCATTGACTACAACCCTTTGGCTGCGACCCTCCAGCCAGTTCTTTATCCAACGAACAGTCCACCCATCAAATCCACATCTTTCCAGTTTAGAGATAAGGATATGGTGTGGAACCATGTCAAAGGCCTTGCACAAGTCCAGGTAGACAACATCTGTTGCCCTCCCTTGGTCCACTGATGCTGTTACTCCACCATAGAAGGCCACCAGATTGGACAGGCACGACCTGACCTGTGAAGCCGTGCTGGCTGTCTCTTTTGCATTTGACCTTCAGTGCTAGGCCGCACACACTATGAATTCATAGCATATCTCTTTATCAGATTGATCACATTGTAGGTGGTACTGTAAAATCTGTGTGGTTACACACTTTAAATGATACAGGATACAGCTGTGTGTGTAATTCCTCATTGTGCTTGTTCAGTGTTCTGCGTTCCTGTGCAATCTGATCTAGGTGTTCCTGCTTCGGCAGGGGGATTGGACTAGATGATCTTTCGAGGTCCCTTCCAATCTCTAGCATTCTGTGATTCTGTGTGATTCTGTGATCAATCAGTGCTCACCATGCTATTCACTCTGAGCTGCATGTTTCAGATAAGTTCAGGCACATTCACACACACACACACACATATATATATATAATATACTCACTCAGCTCCTAAAGTGAAGCAAAAATGCCTTAGCCTGGGCTGCAGTGACCATGCCCTGGATGAGTTTGTGATCCTGAGGAGCATGGGCCTGGCAAGGAGTGGAGTCAGGACACTGAACTTCAGGAAAGCAAACTTCAGGCTGTTTAAGGAGTAGTTGGAAGACATCTCCTGGGAAACTGTCCTTAGGGACAAGGGATCGGAGCAGAGCTGGCAGCACTTTAAGAACATCTTTCTGAGAACACAAAACTCTCTGTCCCCTGGAATAAGAAATCAGGCAGGGGAGGCAGGAAACCAGTGTGGACAGGCTGGAAAAGTGGGCCCGTGAGAACCTCATGAGGTTCAACAAGGCCAAGTGAAGTTGTGGATGCCCCATCCCTGGCTGTGTTCAAGGCCAGGCTGGATGGGTTCCTGGGCAGTTTGATCTAGTGAGCTAGTGGCTGGCAGCCCTGTCCATGGCAGGGGGGTTGGAACTAGATGATCTCTGAGGTCCCTTCCAAACGAAGCCATTCTATGATTCTATGATTCTGTGAATTGTTTTCTCTCTTGGCTGGGGAGAGGAGGAAACATCATCAAAGAGGCTTATAAGTAATCCTGAAAACCACTTCGTATGTATACCTATGTGCTCTGGAGAGAAGCCTCCTCCCTCTGGGTCCCTGGGATGAGAGTGCTGGCCCTTAATCCCCCAGCCCTGGTAGGGCAGTGGCAACCATGAGCTGATGGCATCACCTCCTGCTCAACCCCTACCTCCCTGCCCTTTTTTTCATTAAGCCCAGTAATACATACCCATATCTTGAAGACGAGGCAGACAACACATCTCATTTCTTCAACAGATTATCAAGCTGTTTCATGTGACCACCCTTTTTATAATGAATCCATGATTTTTAGCGAAATACGTAACCTACGTGGGACCAACATATATTCATTGTATTTCCATCATGGGTGAAGATGTTTCATTTTTTTTTCTGCATCATGCTGATGTTTCTGAGTGATGTTTCCTATTTCTGGATGCTGCTCTGCTCGAATGTGAAGCAGCAATCATTAAGTGAAGTATGTGCTGCGTCCTAATTGCATGAGTAGAAATGTTAGTAAAGCTTACAGTTGTAACATACATCTGGGGAATCAATGAGAGTCATGCAAAAAGTATGAATAAAATGTCATAACAGCTTCATACCAAGTCAGACCTAATTGAAGGTCCATATGGCGGCTTAGTACCCTGCCTCAAGATAGGCCAGAAAAAGGCAGTCACAGAACACAAGAACAAAACAGCTGCACAGCAATACCTACCCAATGATTATGGATTGGACTACAACTCTCCCCTCAACTGCCATTTGTTTAGAACCAATTATCTGATGACTTAATTTTATGTCCCCATGTTATCACACTGAAGAAGATGGTAAATGATTAATTTTTACTCGTCTCCCAGCCATTCATCCATCTGCAGGTCTTTGCCATATTATGGCAGGTCCTTCACTGTATGTTCTCCAAAATGAAGAAAAGATATCTTTTCATACCGAATGTTCCACAAAAAAATCAGGATTTTATACATTGCCTTTAACAGCAACATCTTAATGAGCTCCATACTTCCCAAGAAGAAATACACTGATTGCAATTTTCTTGATTTTGCAGAATGTAGAAAAGCTGTTGAACAGTGAGTGGTTCAGCAGCACAATGATGCATTTAATGAAATAAATGATCTAAGTCATCTGAGTATTTAAACATATTTGGTAAAATCAGAAAACTTAAAAATGAAGTAATAGAAATTTAATGTTACTTGCCAAAAGTAGTTTGACAAAAAGTAGTATCTTGGCAAGTAGTTTTAGAGGTTGAATGCCCAAAATACAAAGAATTCTGTTCAAGTCAGCAGTATATCATTAGTATATCATTAAAAATGACTGAAGGTGTTAAAATATTGTTAGGAATTACATGACTTTCCTAGCGCTTTGGAAATAGTGATAAAAGGTTAAGAAATACTTTCTGAGAGGTATTAAACTTCCATCTTTATCTGATATCAGTGGAATTCAGGCATCTAAATTTTTTATTTTATTTTATTTTATTTA
>VXAV01006372.1:104274-119392 GCA_013399715.1 Alectura lathami | reverse complement strand
AAAAAAAAAAGTTTGTTTGAAAGAGTTTTTAAGTCATCAAGAGATCTAAAATAATTGGCAAAGACATCAATCTTTTCTCTGTCCCAAGTGTGTGATACAAGGCAGCAAACTGAGAATAAAATTGCATGATAATGGAAATGAAATGTCAACCAGAGCATTTTTAAGGGACGTTGTTGTTCATCATGATTAACAATTAGAAAAGAACACGCTGCCTTCCTTAAACTTATTAACCACAATATGCTAGTGTATATAAAGTAAGAAAGTCATACTACAAATTATCTTCTCTGTGATCAAATAGATCATCTGTTCAGACTCTTTCTTCCTTGCGAGCTCTAGTTCAGGTCACTGAAATCATGAGATTCAAAACCACATCTTTAGGATGCCAAGGTAATAGAAGAAAAGCCAAACACAGCTTGGTGTTTGCCCCTGCCCAGATACAGATGATCACAACCATCTGGTCTTTCCATTCACAGCTTGCTCTAGGAAGGATATAAATTGCACTACAAGAAGCTTGACTAGATTGTGATTTGAGGCCATGAGGCACCCGGTTCATCAAGATACAATACTAAAAATCTGTGAAGATTTGATATCAAAATACTAGAACATTCCTATTAAAGCATAAGTCTTTATGGATAAAGAACACAATGTCATATAGATGAGTTATTCAGAAACACAAATATCTCCTGACAGCAAAATGCTGAATGCCTTGATCACAAACACTGCAAAAAAGTGCTTCAGAAAAGGAGACAGTGGTAGTTTCAGGCAGATATAACTCTCCGGTATTGAATTTTGCCAGGGACTTAAAAGTCATCACTTTTTTCATCACTTTCAACAGCTATTTCTCTAAGGTATGTGAAAAATTAAAAAAAAAAAAAAGCCAACAATAATAGTAATAAAATGAATAAGAGCTTACGGTAATATAAGTTGTAGCTTTAGAAAAATGTTTTCTGATTTACTGCTCAAAGAGTAGTGACTTCCAACATTATTTCCAAGCAATGCACAAGGTCAGCATTGACCCAAGTGGTCTGCTTCTTCACTATTACAGTGCACAAAAATCTTCTGTAGAGGATCCATATCCAAATTGTTGACAGGCCCCTACTATGCTAAAACTCTCATTTCTCATGAGATCACTCAGTTCATGAAGTATGACAAAAAGAGGTATGGATTTCTCTCTAAGCTTCTCTTCAAACAGTGGATTGTCAATCTCTGAAAGCAAGCAAGCAAGGGAGGGAAGCAGAGGGAGGGGGGAAAAAAAGGCATGCACGTTCACACACATGAAGCAGCCAGAAGGCATTACTGGTGATGGATACATTAGACACTGCATTCTGAAATCAAATCCCCAGATTCACCCTCCCTCTTTTCATCCGTCTTTTATTTATGTACTTTTTGTCATATTCTGTTTTCCCATCTGGTGGCAGTTTTGTGCGTCTGATGAATCCTCCAAAACTTTTGACTTTATATTCTTTGGTTTCTTAGTGCATTTCCTAATAACTTCTTGAAAGCTTTTCTCCAAAGCAGCCACTTGGGTAACATGCTTCTGCTCTGCAGATATGACGGCTACCTTCAGTGCTGCCCGCCCTGTTCTGAAGCCCATTTTATAGCTTTAAGGTTGTAACAATAGGCATACAGCACACAGAATAATATTTGCAAATGGCCACATTGTTCAGTATGCTGCATCCTATACATTTACTTGTGGCAATAAATTCAATCACATTACTTCAGCAATGGCAGATTTATACCTGCTTCCTATCAGTCAAAGCATTGACTTTAAAATTTTGTTCTGATTTTTTCATTATCTGTCTGTAACATCCCTTTCATATCTATCAAAACTGATCTCCATTTATACATACCCTCAGTCCCTACTTTCTAATAATAAATCTCAAATTCATCAGCCCCTTTGTCAGGTCTCTCATCTGTGGGTAGCAGAGCATTTGCCTCTTACGCCCCTGAGCTGTGGGATTCCCTGAACTGAAGTCTCATCTCCAAGTCCCCTGAGCTTTTCTAATCCCTCTTTGATTCACACTTATTAAAAATTACTTTTAGTATTTGATCCACTACTGACACATGCTGTAGGCTTTACTGACATGGAAATATTTCTATGTTCTTTACAGAGGATGCAGTCACAATTTCAAGACTAAATTTTATTTTATTTTATTTTTTGAATTCCACATAGATTCCAATACTTGTTTTTCTCTGTCTTTCATTCCTGGGGTTAAACGTCAATTCATCTGCTTAGGCTATAGTCTCCAGACTCCAAATCTAAAATAATAATAATAGTAAAATTTAAAATGCTGTTTCTATTAGTAATACATCNAAACTGAAGCAAAGAGGGGACGTGTCTAAAACCACACCAGCCCTTTGGCTGAGGATCCCAGGCGTTCCAAGGTCCCAGTACTGCTTTGTTGGCAGCAGATATACCTGGGTCTCTCATCTACACTGATTCGTCTCAGTTCGCATTTTATCACTTGTGGAAGGACTTTTTGTTACAGGAGTGTTATGTGGGAACAGTAAAGTGAAGCGCACACAGCTCTGAAGTGTATTACGACTACAATTCCTGAAAGCAGGTATAATCTTGTCTTGGGATCTGCATCCAAGTGACCTAAGCTTTCTCTCACCCCTTCAATATGAAGTAACTGATGGCTTTAAAAACCTAGTGCAAGTAAGAGAGGAAAAAAAAAAAACACATTTACAGTTAGGGTGCTTTTAAAAAAGAAATCCTTTCAAGTACATCTGATCTCACATACAAATTTATATACACAATCGCACACATGCTGCTTGGGATAAACTGGTGCTGTAGAACTGATGCTGTATCAGAGAACACAAAAAAAAAAAAAACATTTAAGAATTGCTTGAGGAAGGCAGTTAGTAGGACATTGTCTGACAGTTTGGGTAAACTCAGTGGAGATCAAGGACAAAAGTTAATATCAGAAGGTAATGTGGTATAAAAATTTAACAGCAGGTGAAGCTCAGAAGAGCGTATTTGTGGTAAGTGAATATAAGAGGTGGATTTGTTTTCTGATCAAAAGAAAAGGCTGCACTTTCAATTCTATCTATTCCCTGACCAGGTTTAATAGAAGTCTTAGTAAAATGAGAGATTAAATGATACCTCCATCCTTGCATATCCTACTGAACCTTGTAAACCAGGGCACTTCTCAGCTCTGGCTGCACCAGGCACACACACTGGGAATTCTCTCCCTGCAGCCCCACAGATGAGCCAGGGGTGGTGGGAAGCATTATTCTATACTGCTTGTTGCTATCTTAACTGAAATACGGAACAGCAGTGGGCCAAGGCAGAACAAAACACCAAATGGTGATGATTTCGTGTGTGCATTTACATCTCCCTCCACACAGTTAAACAGTTTATCATAACAGGCTACACATATTTATCTTTACTGATTGAGTTCCAGGTCAGCCTTTCTGAGTTTTGGCCAAAGATTAATGCCAGGTTGCGAGCTTGACTTATTGCAATATANAAGCTCTTTTAATACTCTTGGGTGCAAGTTATCTGGCCCTGTCAATTCACAAAAATGTTTAGCTCTGACAGTTGCTGTTTAACATCCCCCCAATTTATTGATTGAATAGGAAGTAGTCCTTGTCACTGTCAGATATGAATATATCATGCTGCTTTCTTCCAAATCACAGCAGAAATATATAGTGAGTTCCTTTGCCTTTTCTGCACCATGGTAGACAGTTTTACCATCCCTATCTAGTATTAGCTATACACTATTGTTAGAATTCCATTTTTCTGCTGCACTGAAATGATTTCATCCTCTCCATCCCACATTATGGTCTCTCTAACTTTTTCAGGCATATCTATAATTCCTAATTAACCATATACACTCCTCCAACAGTCTCCTGGCTTTCCAAATATTTTACACTAGCTTTAACAAAGACTATTTTTCCCTTTTCAGTGATGAAGTTTTCTTACACCATTTTGGAAATGTAATTTTTTTTTTTAATAGATTGGAAAATAAAAATATTTAACCTTAACTATGGCTGGTCACACTAGTTACTATTCTGAAGAAAGATCATTATAAATACTTTAAGACAAAAATTGGCTTCTGATGACTATTTTTAGTTAGAAAAAAAAAATAGTTTATTACAAAATAACTAATTTTCAAAAAAACGTATCTTTTTCTTTAACAAGAGTGAAGCATGTTAATTTTTCTCTCTTCTCCCAAATCTGACAGAGCATTTTTCTAACTTGCTGGAGAATATGGTTAAAGAGTTCAAAGCATTGTAAGGCAGGACAGCCACATCTGGCAGAAGGTAACTTGGCTCTTCTTGTCCTGGCTTCAGCAGCACACCCACCTAGCACCTGCCTATGCAACAGATGAGAACTGCACACTTCCAATGTCCTGCAGCTACTTGTTCTCACTGCACTTTACCCTGCTTTGAGAGAACATTGAGAGGAAAAACTGACTAGAGGAAGGTGTCAGTTTTACCAGGCTAGACAGGACTTTAATCCACATGAGATTAAAGTAGGTCATGTACCTACTTTTCCTCTGCCTCAACACACATCCTCCTCTTTGCAGAGACCACTCCTTTCCCCTTCCTTTCCATTTACTGCTCACTAAACTTGCTCCTTTCTGCCTAAACTTTCCTAAATGCCCCAAATTCAGTAACCATCTTACTATTAACTACTTTGACAAGTCACTTTATCCTTTTTCTGTTGTGTTTATTTAAAAAGTACAGTGAAAAACTGCCTCTACCCTGACTCTATGTATCAAAATTAGGCCATGTTCTAGTTTTCTTTTCAGGACCTGTCATGCTAAAGCCAGTTAGAAGTGGTATTATAAAAGGACAAAGAGGAAACATATATTTTTCTCCTTTTTTCTTGATTAAAGACAGAAAACATCTCCTGGGTTTACAACACTCTTCAAAAAAGCCTGTTGAAGAAACTCCTTTATGCACTGAGCATACATACCTGCTTTAAACTGATGATGCAAAGTGTTATCACGTGATCAGTAACCTCTCACAGTTGTCTTCTCAATTTCCCACAGCACAAGTCCTCAGGGCTTTATATGATAAATGTCTACCATGAGTTACAACATTTCAGGGATCTAGTTACTTATGCTGTGGACGGTAAGCAAGGGACAACAACATTTTGGGCTTTGAACTTCGAGTTTAGTAACAGGAAGAATGGAAAGTGCCTGTTTAGTTTAAGTTTCTGGATGGAGAACTCCTCCAAGCATGACAGGCAGCTCAGGAGTATATACACAAGTGGCTGTTTAAAAATTTAACAAGTAAGCAGTGGAGGCTGCTATAATAGGTTGATCAAAGGCAAGAGTCAGCATTCTGACAGTGAATGAGTGGTAATAGATACAGCAGGGCTGGACTCTAAAGGACCTGGAAGGCAAAAGCAGTTATTTCTGATGTAATATAGAAAAAGGATAGATGCGAGAGAGGTAGACCAAAAGAAAGTGATATTTCCAGCAGTATCCTCCATGGTTACAAGTGGAGCAGAACACTATTTGTCAAGGCCAGAGTGAAGGATGTTGCTGTAGCTGAGATAAAAGAAGAGGCTGAATGAACTGGATAGAAAATCTCCTGTACCAAAATCTTTTCAGAAGTGCTGAAGAGCAAGAAACTGGGAAGTTGAGACACTGTCCAGAAACCTCACTAGTCAAAATGAGCAAACCATGGACCTCAGAGTGACATGTACAGGTGAGAGCTGCAGGCAGTAAGCCCTTCAGTCATACTGAGCTTGCACAATGGCTGCCCATATGAATGCAGTAAAGGCGAGGAAAGAGGTTTGTTAAACAAAAATTTATTACTAAATAAATGAGAGGAAAGGGAACTAAATCAGTGTTTGTAGAAAACATTATTTAGAGGAAAAATGGAGGGAGACAGATTCTGGCAACCAACTGAATAAAACAGGAAGGGTTTAGTAGGGTTAGATCTCTTTGTTGGTTAGTTTGATCCTGAAACCCTCATCAACTAAATTACTTCATTCTTTTGGCTAATTACTCATCTGCTATACAGGCCTGCAGCGGAACTCTCATCTCAGAGTGGGGAGCACCAGTGTCTTTTTATGCCAGTCTCAACTGGGGCTGTCAGAGCAGGAGAGAAACAAAGCACTGGAAGTAAAAAATCCGTCAACTGCATTCATTTGGCCAAGGAGCAACCACAGCTTGACAAAAACAGTCAGCAAGTTTAAGACAATCTGGGAATCTTCTCTGAAATGTAACCTATTGCCTTTTGGTTGTAATGTGCCATTTTTCTTCTTCTAATATTTTGCTTATTCATTATGAAATATTCCCCTTCTCTTTAGTTATACACCACATGGCGCAGTGGGAGTACTGTCTGGTTACAGACTAATTCAAAAACCAATTTAAATCAACATGAGTGTAATTTACTATATATAAGCCTCTGACATTCCCTTGTCAGTTTTACCCTTTATTACAATCCAGGAATCATTGTGCTGTACTTCCCTATTTTTTCAAACATTATTGTTTTAAAATAATATCTTTATTCACTGAATACATATTACAAGTACATGTGATTCTTACAGAAAACTAATCCACTTACATCTCTAAAATTCATCCTGTGAACATGGTAAGCTTACCTTAGATTAAGTTTTTGGGTCTAGTAGTTCTTACTTGCAGTTATTGCAAAAGATTATAGTGTCAAGAGGGAAGATGAGAAAAATAATTCCCTGTATTTTTTATATTTTGTAAGAAAGAGTCAGAGGATGATCTATTAAGAACAGAAGAAAGGAAGCCAGAGAAAGAAGAAATCCCAGGACAAGCATGAGATGCAATTAGCAGTTCAAGAAATATAGTTTTGGCTAGGAAACAAAAATAAAAGGCTTGGGAATCATTGTGAAAAAGAGACTACAAGGGACTGAAGCTAAAGTTTAGAAGAACTAGAATGGAAACTCAGTTGATACACCCCAGACAGAGGGAAATGGGATACCTGCATTTATTTAGAATAGGAAGAAATGAACCAAAGGAGAATGAAGAGAAAATAAATAGCACTGAATGATTTAAAATAAGTGCAAAAAACAACAACAACAACGAAACAAACAAAAGCTATCGAAGGAGAACAAACCAGAAACACCAGTATCTGCAGCAGGGAATGAGAAGGGAGTCCTGCAGGAGAAGAAAGAAATTTAGAAAGTCACTTCTGTCAGTCTTTCAAGGTAATAAATTTGCAAGAACCTTTGCAGAGATTGAAGAAGTCTTCTGAGATGCCAGCTGTGAACTATCATCTGACCACTGAATTAGAAATTTTAGTAGAAAAGGGAAAGAAATTTGAGAAAACAATCTGACATTAGAAGAGGAATGTTACCTGTAATTGCTACAGAACCAGACAATACATTATTCTTTGAATAAGTTCACCCCAGCTTCTCTGAAATTATCAGCAAATCTAACTCAAAATTAACAAATACTTACAGAAAGAGATGGCAACCTGCAGAAGAGAATCTGAAATAACCTTCCACTCTTCTGCACAGAGAAATGTTGTATCACTAGGACACTTTTCAATTTCCCAAATTCAGTGGCTGCTTCATTTGCATAATAACCACCCATTTTTACTGCATTAAATTCATAGTTAAATTCACCCTACACACAGAAACACTGTACTTTTCTCTCATCTCAAATTTATATAATGTACTTAGAAAGGATGTCCCCAAAACCTAGTCTATTTAGACTTATGTTTAGCTTTCATTGCCTCTTTTGTCCCTCAGGAAGGAGTTCAACTTCCAGAGCCTGTTGGTAATGAGGAGATAGGACTAAGAATTATTTTCACATGTGCAGTTCCTTCTTATCAGTGGGAAAAACATGGGCCAAATTTATCCTCTCTTGTATCTTCACTGAAGGTCAATGAAGTTCCCCTCAACAGAAAAGAGCAATCCATACAGATCCACTTGAAATATTGAAGCCAACCAACAGAAAAATTGTTTCTGTGCTAACCTAGAAGTTAAGAAAAGACAGGAAAAGCATTTCCTTGCATACTGCAAAAAAACTAAAAGTATTTCAGTATTAGGCATTATTAGTACAAAGAAAAGGAATGTACAGAAATTAAACGAGGCAGTTATCTTAAGACTGTCTATCATAAACTGTCAGGTCATACCTTTCACTACCATTTCCAAGAACTGTTATGGAACAGAGCTGCATAGGATGTGGATTGGTGCTTTGGATTTCTAGTTAACAAACAGTTTCTAACAGAAAACATCAAACAAACAGTTTTGTAGATGAAATTCCTAGTCAGAAGAGAGACTCTAAGCCCAGTGTTGACATCTTGTGACCAGAGCTCATTACAGGGTGGCAGGTTCAGGATCTGACACTAGTTCAGTGAAGAAATCTGAATATGTACATCTCATACGCAAGCTCTGAATGTGTATGTCTCATATGCAAGGTGTAACTAGCAGCAGATCTGTATACAGGAAGGCAGAACAAAATAGAAGGAAACAAATGATTCTTTCCTTTGCAGCTTCTCTCTACTATGCATACTATGTCAGCATCTCTAAAACCAAACCCCCTGAAAGCCCTGGAAACCTCCTCATTCAAGAATACACGCTCAGAAGCACATTAAACAACAGTAAGCTTAGGCTTTTGATCACAGGTCACCACGAAGTGCACGCCAATAATCTTCCCCTTCTGCAGTGGATCATGGTATGCCATTCTTTAAACTTTTTGAAGGTTTCTCAAAAGTTGCCAAACAGAAACAAAACCAGAGGAAAGAGCAGAGTATTCTTTTAACCAGGAACATCCTGCTGTCCTTTGTTATACGCCTACTTAAAAACAGAGATCAGATTCTTTTTCTCAGTCGCAGCCATTTTCTGGCTTAAAGAAATATATTCCATGTATTTCATTAATGTCAAGTATCTAGCTGCAAATTTTTCCATTTAGGTACAGGCATTTGATCCTAGGTATAGGAATACGCATACAAAGGCAGTTTCATCAGTCCAAGTGTGCTGCTAGAAAGGTCTGAGCTCGTGTCTTCAGACATCATTGAAAATAGCAGACAAATGGTACTCAAATAATAGCACAATTGAAGAGGCCATCTGATTTGAACGCACAGGCTATGTCACCCAGCACCACTCATATAAAGTACAGGAAACATTTATTTCCCACAAACCTGTTTTCAAAATGTACCTGTGGCACAGGATTAAATAAATACATATATATATATATGTCATGGTTGAAAACAGAGTTAAGGAAAAAAAAGGAGTATTCCATAGCATATACATCAGGGCACCCTGCTCTCTGGGAAAAGGGGTGGTGGGCGAGGGGGAAAAGCCGCGGTTTGCGGAGCTGCGTCGGGCTGGCACGAGGCCGGGCGACGGGGCGACTTCCGGCTCTCGGGGCTCGGGCTGGCGCATGGGTAAGAACTTGCCTTTTTCTGTAAGTTAATTGTTCTACTCCAAATCTTTTACATTCTTTTTGCTATCTTTAGTAAAATTAGTTATTGTAACTCTGGAGTTCTACCTTTTATTTTCCTCTCACTTTCCCTCCTACCCCGCTGATACTGGCCGCCAGCAGCACGCCGGCAGCCCCGAGCTTGCTCGGCAGAGGGGGAGGGGAAAGCGAGCTACTGTTGTGAGATGCCGAGGGTTTAAACCACAACAATATATTAGAGTGCACAGTCAATAAGAAGGGAGAAATAGTATTAAGAAGTTATTTGAACAGAAAGGGAGATTAGTGTAATTCATACATTTTAAAATGTTTTTATACCAAGATCCTATTAATCATACGCCACAGAAGTGTAAGGAGTACAGCTTTCACAGAAATTGTTTCCAATTTCCCGTGTCTCCTCTTCCAGAGAAGATACCAATGTTGTATGTAAGAAAGCGACCAAGTTTTGGTTTCACTGAAAGAAAGTGGTAGATGAAGCACAGTGAGAAGCAGCTATTTCCAGTTCTAGCACTGAGAGCACCAGTGCAACCCTACTGTCCTCCTCCCATACTGTCAAAGAGATTCTCTTGATCACAGCCATTTCAAGCAGAGAGCTGAAAATAAGCAAAGAAATCCAGGATATTAAGGAGCAAAGAGTGGGTTATAGCAAAGATCCAGAAAATTTTGAGCCAGCCATTTGCTGTCAAGCAGGAATGACATTTCCTCCTCTTAAAGTATTTGTGCTTCTCTGCATAACAAATGGTACAATAAAGAACAGCCAGCCAGTGTGTGCCAGAACAAGAAATGCCTCCAGAGCTGATGTTCATACACAGAAGACGAGGTAATGCTTGTTTGTCTCACGCACGCTAAATCCAGGAATTTAAGTTAATGCTTGCTCATCAAACAATTTGAATAATGCTTCTTTTGATGTGTATATTGTTTCTTAAAAAGGAGTTGTCCATTTATATTTTCCTTTTCACACCATGAGAAGTGGAAGAACAATTTCATATCTGATTTTCTATTGAATTCTTTTCTTCGTTTGGTTACTGTAGGCAAAAAAGATAAAGCCCTGAATTATCCAAATCCTCATTCCTTATCATTGCTTTGTAAGTAAAAACTTGTTTCTCAAGAATATCATCTTTATATTTCTGAAGAAATACTGGGGTTTGGGGTTTTTTCTTCCTCATTTCTTCCCCTTAGCATGAACAGCCTGACAGCAAATGTGCCAGCAAACAAGCATTTTCACAACTACAGATACAGAATGAAAGTAGTACATTTCTGTAGAGGAAGATACTGAAAAATGCTCTATTTATAGATATACAAAGGTATATGAGTAATAAAAGAAAACATACCTGAGAAGACGGGTACCAGGTTTTGTTTCCATATGCCTCCTATAAGTTATCTCTTTAAAAGATGTCTTTGAATCACCACCAAAAAGTGCCTGCCCTTTCTAATTTCTAGGGAAGAATTTCAATCTAAAAGAAAAAAAAAAAAAAACATATCTTGATAAAACTGTAATTGCTGGAAAGTTGATATCCCTCTGGCTATTTTAATAAGTTATTTAGAGGGACAAAGATCTGTTTGCATGGGTTTTGTACCAATTACTGGAAAGAACTTTTAGCCAGTATAAAATAAACTTATATGCTAGAAGTCCACACAGTTTGTATGCTTTCTAGCCTAGAGAAATAGAACGAAAAAATGCCTTATAAACAATTAAGGAGTTCAAGGTCGCAACTTTGAAAGTTCAGATGGAAACCATCAATTGTTTGCATTAGAAATGGTATAGTTATATACCTCAAATATATTGTTTCTTATATTGTTTGCAACTATAAAATGAAAAGCTGTAGGGTTTTTACAGGAAACTAGAAGTGTTGAGAAATTTAAATGTACTTGCCCATGCAGGGGTTTCAGAAAGTCCTTGATTTGAAGAGGTATGTAATACTAGCTAATTAAACTACCTGTTCTCAACGTTTAGCTAATTACTAGCCATGTATTTATTTTTGTGCAGCTCAGATAGCTTTGGATGTTGTTGAATTTAGGCCAACTTCCCTCACTTGAAAAGTCTGAAATAAGAACTGAAATTAGAACAAAACTTTTCTAAATATGAACCTCAACGTCAAGCTGTGAATTTACACATGTATAAACTGAAAACAATTAGGTCCTCCACCTGAACTGCCTAGAGCAATAGATGATGGAAAAATAATTAAAAAAAAATGAAATAAAAGTAATGGTAGAGAAAATAGGAAGAAAATCACCACGAACCCAGTATGGAACACATTTAAATGACTTGAGATTCTCCTGCATCCATGAACAACAGACCACCTTGGTTTCCCATGTACCATTGGAGATACCTCCTGCAGCTGCCCTGCACACAAATCCTACTTGCGTATCCAAGCCATGGGCAGGGCAGGAGGCAGCATGTGGCATCCTCAATGTCAGACGTTTTCTGCTTGGCCAGCCAAGCAGAGCAAGCCACCAAGCCCTTGGTACAGCATTTCTGTCTTAGGGGCCATGAAGCGCAGGTCACCAAGGTGACTTTTGACCGTGTGTGTAGGATCGTGGTGCCCTTGGGCCTGCTGCCTGAGTATAAAGATCCATCACAAATGGAGGGGTGGAAGGATTGACACAGCAAACCTGTACTTTTTGTTGCCATGAGGAGAAAGGCTTTAGAGAGGGAAATTACCAAGTTACTCACATTTTTCAGTGATATAATACATTTTTGTCCACTCACTGCTATCTGTTCATTATTTCAGTTCCACCACTACCTGCCATGTTCTTCAAGTACCACACTGTAAATTCGTGCTGAGTAGTTCCTCTCTACTCTGCTATTCATATTTCGTAAGGATGCAGCACAGTTCTTACAAGAACAGGCATTTAATTCAGAGCCCCGCCATGGGCTCCCTGCGTGACCACAAACAAGCCACTTAACCTTTCAGTGTTATGGTTTTCCCAGCTCTAAAAAGGGAAGAATAATGATGCATTTCTTACCTTTTATTCATTTTGTCTGCTTAGACTGAATGCTCTTTAGGGTGGAGGTTATCTGCATGACGTTACAGTACTACAGTATTTATCAGTATAAAGATATCAGCAGCCTATGTAAAACAGATCAGATTTTTCTTTTTTTTTTAAACGTGAATTGAAGTTTATCACTATCAGGGGAGCACAAAAGATTCAAATGTTTTTAAAAAGCAAGTAAATTGCTCTGCATTGCCTATTCTTACAGATACTGTGCTGTCAGCCTCTGATGGTGGTGTTGAAGAAGCACAGCACCTGTACCCCCTTGATTTCCTACATCTGGAAAAGGGATTAGGGAATGCCTTGCCTGTGGGTTACTCCGATCTCTTGTTCAGCACATAGTTACTGCAATTTTAATGTAGATTTGCCACTACTTTGATCTTGCTTGATGCAGAGGTGATAATATGCATAGTAGCCAAGACAAACCATATTCCTTGTTTCAGCCCATAATGTGCAACAATTTTAGCTCTTAAACTGTTAGACTACTAACATGTCAATCCAGCTAGCTATTTTTGTATTACAAGCAAAGAGAAAGAAAAAGAAAAAGCAAGTGCACATGCTTGCGGAGATTCCTGATTCAGTATTAAGACAAGTCTAAAACCAGGCATAAATGCTACACCTTCAACGAGAAAATTCCCGACACTATTTTAAGAGTGGTTGGAATGGACACATTTGTCTATACTCAGTCATAGCATGGAAAACAGTAGAATTACCTGATAACCTTGTGGCATTGCAAATGCATTTGTCTCTGTACCATCAATGATGCAGTGGGGCCTACAGGCTTTACTTAAAGTACTGTAGACAGTGTGGCTTTGTTTATCTCTATGAAAGCCCTCCTCCCGCCATTTTATGGAGTTCAGCAAGGCTGATTCACCCTTCCTAGGAAATTCATACTAAGATCTTGAGGAAAACAAGGTGAGAAATTGAGTGAGTGTGAGGGCTGTGATGAAGTACATCTCTTCCAACCACCAATACTGTTACTAATGTGCTTTCAAATGGTTGACAAAAGCATTGGTAATTAGCNAAAAAAAAAAAAAAAAAAATTGCCCTATTGGTAAGGCATCTGGGACTCTCTCAACGTTGAACTTTTTAAAATAGATCTCAGACTGGCTTGAGATGTTTCCCTTGTGTGTTTTTTTGTTTGTTTGTTTGTTTGTTTACCTGCAAAATAAGATTTATCTAAAATATAAATTTATATTCTATGATTCTATGATTTATCTAAAATATAAATTTACTGGTACATTCTGAAATTTGTGCCTAACATTATGACTTATATTTGTAGAAATAACAAAGTTTGAAATCACAGGGATAATACAGAAGCTATTTTAGATTTAACTTAGTACTCTACATTGCTGATGACCCAGGTTTCTGGAAAGCTGGAAGTCTGTAAGTCCCTAACTCCACTCATCAAGAGAATATTCTCTTTAAAGTGCAGGTAGGAAAATAAGAATTTTTAAGAAATTTAAGTTGCAGCTTTCTTTTTAATCACACAAATGGGTTTTTGTTTTTCCTTTAATTCTGTCCTCTGACAGCTCTTTCTGAGCAGCTTCTTTCAGAACCAAGCAGATTTGATTCAAAGACAGAGATAGAGAAGAAATTGTATATATAAACACACAAAGCTTGATGGTTTGACATACTAATAACAGTTTTACATGCAAGCAGAGGTTCATTATTAGCTATAAAGCTGAAAAATCAACGTTTTTGTAGAGTGAAATCATGCACACATTCACACATTAAATATTTCCATTTTAAAGAATGTGTTATTTGGTGTTGGAGATGATGATATCCTGATGTCCTGCCTCTTTGGTGCATCCTAGAAGCTGCAAACATAACAGAGAAAGATCCTTTTCTGTTAACTGGGAAAATGAATATGCCAGCAGTTTTCTTCTCAATGAAACAGCATTGTTAACGCTACATTACTTCAGGAGTAATTCCTAAAGTAATCCTTGTTGTTCATATGCACTAGAACCACAACCAAAGCCCTCTGCTAACAAAACAAAACAAAACAAGAAAAAAACAATCATAAGGCAAACAAATTTCTAAATATTTAATTGAAACCACAAATCATCAGATGAAAACTGGTTGAGCAGTAAGAGAAAAACTGTTCATTTAGTAAACAACTGTAGATGGTAAAATGTAATTATCACAAAAGCAAACTTTACTAAGGGGATAACCATGAAAGCTGTTAGAGTAAAAGGTCTCTTCACATTTTTAATCCGACAGCCTGAGAGCTCTCCAGAGGAAAAAAAATTCTTAATAAAAGCACACATGCAGAAGTTCTTTTTAGCCCTTACACTCCACTGTGTCTCTTGCTTATAAAGCAAATTAAACTCATTTGTTTGCAGTAATGACCACATGTGGAAGGTAAACAACAGACTTCCTCAGTATTTATTGGCAAATTAATGCAATCAAATTTTAGAAAATAAATAATTTTGACAGTTGTTCACAGGATGAACAACCAATCTAGGTTTCAATTCTCTTCCAGGCTTTGAAAACTCTGATAACTCTCTAAGCACACTTTTTGGAAGTGGTCAAGAGGAGAAATAAAAACTAAGTGAGATCAGATTTCTAACCGTAAGTATAGAGCTAGGATACAACTAGATACGGGAGACAGTAGAAGTATCACTTCTAACAGCTCCATAAACATACAGTTTCTGCCTACGTCGTCCCTCTCCAGACATTTTCTAAAAAGTGTCTTTAACACTGTAAATAACATTATTACTACATTTTAAAGGGGAAAATAAGCCTTCAAATTCTTTTTT
>VXAV01006372.1:72826-97839 GCA_013399715.1 Alectura lathami | reverse complement strand
ATCTTTAAAGAGAGCATTTTACTAATCAAGTTAACCACAATTCTGAAAATGTTGTAGTAATCTGTATTCCTTAGTAAGCATACATTTGCTGACTAAACAAACGACGCTTGTTTATTTCCTTGACATAATAGCTCTGAGGCTATATTTGTCTGTAAGTCTACTGCATGATTTGCTGCCACAAAGAAATAAGTATTTTGACAATGAACAAGATCCAGCTGCAGAACAAAACCTTATTTTCACTGAAGTCACCTGATCATACCCTTAAAATGGTTATATTCTGCCGCTCTGCATTAACAAGACTGAGAATTTAAGTCTATTTAGATGTATTTAATTACCTCTGCCAAATGTAAATGACTTTCAAACTTTTCAGAGCAGTAAAGATTTATTGTACAGTTTAAAGAATGATTGTGCCTTCTTTCTTATACAAATAGGATTTGTTTTCATGAGTACATTGTAAGCCATTTAGTAGCTAAAACTCATTGGGCTTGATAAACTCCTTTAAGTATTTGTAAAGGAATTTAAGCAACATCTCACAAATCACAGTATAGTTAACGTTGTCACTGGTGGAGTAATTACAGTTATCAAATACCACACAGTGCAGAGATTAACTCAGTCTGCAACTCCTATTACAAATAAGGATGTTGTTTTATGATAGGATACAGAGCGTTATGGTAAAAGGTAATTTTTATGAGTATATTTTCACCCTCTCAATTTGAAATTTGTACATCACAAAAAAATTGGTTAGAGAATTATGTAAATTCATGTAAACATATGAATGTGTCCTAGTATATGTAGATCAGAAAGGAAATTAAAAGTGTAGTCCAAGTTCAGAACACATACAAGGTTCTGTATGACTTTACCCTGAAAGGTTGATTTCCCCATTTAAGTGGAAAATTGTATGTACTATTAAGGCAACAAAACTTCCCTCAAAACACAGAAAACTCCACAGAGTTACAACCACTTTTACTTAATACCTTCTGCTCTTTGTCCCCACCAGCACCCTGCTATGACAGCACAGAACACAAAACTCTAGCTGCTGCTCCTTCCACTCGCCTCATACTGTTCCTCACCCTCCCCCTCAACCAACAGGACAGATGCACAAAAACTCTAGTAGGTACAGCTGCTAGGGGAAGCATGTATACAACATGTCCATCCCACTGCAGTAGTAATTGTTAGTATGAAGATGAAAGCAGAATAGCTACTCATTTCCAAGCACTGACAAAGATGTTCCTCAGTCACTGGCTGGGGTGAGTGAGTAGCAAAGCAATCCACAGTGACACAACAATAAAGTGTTTAAAAAAAAAAAAAAAAAAAAAAAAAAAAAAAAACTTAGATATTGATTNAGAAAAATACTGAGATACTGATCTCATTAGTTCATTATTAATTTTTTTTCCACTTATTGGTGCCCAAACTGATATCAAGTCTTTAGCAATACTTCTTCAAAAAGCATATTCTTTTGGCATAAAAATATTGACCAGAACTGGAATGCCCAAAATTATCTAATCTTCCAGACAATGCATTTTATTTTTGTCAGCCTCAAATCTGAAGCATACGTGGGAACTACTGACCTGTCAGCCTCACCTCTGTGCTGGGGAAGATCATGGAACAGGTCCTCCTGGAAGCTATGCTAAGGCACATGGAAGACAGGGAGGTGATGCGAGACAGCCAGCATGGCTTCACCGAGGGCAAATCCTGCCTGACCAACTTGGTGGCCTTCTATGACAGTGTAATGGCATTGGTGGACAAGGGAAGAGCCACTGATGTCATCTATCTGGACTTCAGGAAGGCCTTTGACACAGTCCCCCATAACATCCTTCTCTCTAAATTGGAGAGATATGGATATGATGGTTGAACCATACAATGGGTTAAGGGCTGGTTGCAAGATCATACCCAGAAAGTGGTGGTCAATGGCTCAATATCTGGATGGAGGTTGCTGAGGAGTGGTGTCCTACGTGGGTCTGTACTGAGGCTGATTCTCTTCAACATCTTCATCAATGACATTTACAGTGGGATCGAGTGCACCCTCAGCAAGTTTGCAGATTATACCAAGCCGTGTGGTGCAGTCCACACGCCTGAGGGATGGGATGTCATCCAGAGAGACTAGACAGGCTGGAGTTGTGGGCCCAGGAGAACCTCATGAGGTTCAATAAAGACAAGTGTAAAGGCTTGCACCCGTGTCACAGCAACCCCCACCATCGATACAAGTGGGGAACGAAAGGATTGACAGCAGCCCTGCCAAAAGGGGCCTGGAGGTACAGTAGGATGGCAAGCTGAATATGAGCCAGCAGTGTGCCCTCACAGCCCACAAAGCCAAACTTATCCCAGGCTGCATTCAAAGAAGCGTGGCCAGCAGGGCAAGGGAGGTGATTCTGCCCCTCTGCTCTACGCTGGTGAGACCCCACCTGGAGCACTGTGTCCAGATAGGGAGTCCTCAGCACAGGAGGGACATGAACCTGTTGGAGTGCATCCAGAGGAGGGCCAGAAAAATGATCTAAGGGATGGAACACCTCCCCTGTGAGGACAGGCTGAGAGAGTTGGGGCTGTTCAGCCTGGAGAAGGCTCTGGGGAGACCTGACAGCGGTTTTTCAATATCTAAAGGAGGGCTACAAGAAAGAAGGGGACTCTTTAGCAGGGCCTGTTGTGATAGGACAAGGGGAAATGGTTTCGAACTAAAAGAGGGAAGATTTAGATTAGATATAGGGAAAAAGTTCTTTACAATAAAGGATGGTGAAGCACTGGAACTGATTGCTCAGAGAGGTGATGGAAGTCCCATCCCTGGAGACCTTCAAGGTCAGGCTGGACAGAGCTCTGAAGAACATGATCCAGCTGTAGGTGTCCCTGTTCATTGCAGGGGTGTTGGTCTAGATGGCCTTTTACAGTCCCCTCCAACTCAAGCATTTCTATTATTCTATGATTCTATGAATTCAATGTATCAGAAAAGAATGATTTATGCATTAGAATATCTGACTGGATTTGAAGCAGTAAAATGAACATGGATATCTGGAAGTATTTCTACTCTTCAACAGCCGGTAGTAGTTGTTACTCCATTTGTTCTCCTGGAACTCTAAAACAAACACATTTTGCAAACGTAGAGGATAGACTGTATAATGTCGTCTTAATAACTCTGAAACTATGCTTCAGGTTTCAAGCATGGGAAATATTTGAAGTTAATTGCACAAAGGAAAGAGGCATTGGGTAATAAAAGGAAGTTAGAGCAACATATGAGCGCCAGGAAAACTGCAATTTCTCAGCACTGGCTAGGGAAAAAAAAAGTCTTCATTTTCTAATATCAACTTTCTAGAACTGTTCTGGTAAAATTCCACTGGAAAATAAATCTCATTACCCACTTAAAATCCACTTCTGTAGCAGGAAGGCTGCGGACTCAGAAGGCATGAAGTTTTAATACATAAGATGTATATCAACCATTAGTCAATAATTACTTCCCTAAGTGGCTCTCCCAGCCTCAGATTACCTACTCCAGAAAACCTTTAGCTCATCTGTTTCACTATAATGAGGTGTCTGGGACAAAAATCTATTGCTTAGTTTGGGAAGAAAATGGCAGCATAGACCTGTCTGATTTTCAGGTGGATCCAGGAGTTTTGGGGGATCAAAAAGGAGCCTGGCCTCTCTCCACCCAAACCAAGGGTGAGGTAATTCCTCTTTCAAGTCTTCATCCTCACTGCTGGATTCTCCACATTTGTTAGGTTTCTGGAAGCATCTGTAGTTACCAAATACATGGGCCCTGAGCTGCATCAAAACAGGTCATATTTAGAGGCACAGAAGGACCTTGCAGACCAGATCCAGCACCATCCCTGTGCACTGTGCTTGGGCTGTAGATAAAACCACCAGTTGCCAGGGGTTATTCTGAGTCCTCAGGAACTCACTGGTAGGAAACAAATTCTCCTCCCACTGGAAGGAATGCTTTCATGTCCTGGCAACAACCTGATTTCCAGAGTCTAAGTCCGTATCGGTGTAACTGCATCACCAGTTATCGTACCTGAGAAGATCAGTCTCTAAGGCTTTCTGGGAACCCCATCTGCCAATGTAATCTGAAGTAGAGGCTTAAGGATATGCTTCTGATAAATTCTAGCCAGAAAATAAAATCACTGATAAGTGGTGCATAGTTAACATGTGGTAAATTTGCGATGGTTAGGAAAATTCTGTTTTGTTGAAGGGACAAAAAACTGTAAATTTTTTCCTGAGAGGTGATGAACAATATGCTTTCTCCTTGGATTTTGAGTCTTTTAGCTCAAACACCATAACAATTTTTATAAGTAAAACTCACGTAACACACTGTCTCTATGAAGCCATTTTTCACTGGATCAGAATGAAATAGTTACCAGGTGCACTATGCTTGGGCAACAATTACAGGAACATTTAGGCTAAACCTATTAAGGAAGACGCTCACACTAGAGGATTCCACAAGAGAGCATTAATTACATGTCCAACCACTTTCATTATGTTTTGGCTGTGACATGAAAGTGAGATTCTTTCCTGGAATTAATAATTTTCTTTCTTTTTGTTAATGACAGATGCTTCTTTGTTGTTCTGTTCATTTTGCATGCTTGATACATAAAGTATATGTTACACAGTGGATTAAACAGGTGAACACGAAATACACATTTTTACAGGGCGATATATAAAAGCATTGGATAATCCTTCCTTTTATTTAGTAGGATTTCTGGACAAAATGAATTTGAGTGAGAGAAGTTTGAACACTACACTTTGTTAAAAATAAAAACCTTACATTCTATTTAAAAGTAGACATGGGTACATGTAAAGGATTTTTCCCCTGGTGCTATCTGAGGAACTCTTATTCTGGGTATTCAAAATATCATTCTCTTTTAGTAATACTATATTCTCAGAATCCATAAATAATAATCGTACTTTTTATAATAAACTAGACTATGGTCACTCATAACATAAACACTACTTCAACTTGTGGTATGTATCCACTATACACCTTCCTCTCCCAGGAAGGAAAAGGAAAAAGGAAAAAAAAAAAAAGAAGGAAAAAGGAGGAAAAAGGAAACAATGAAAATTACAAGTTAGCATCATTTCAGAATTCTGTCATAGAAACACTCAGCTCAAGTGTGTTGTCTACCCTACAATCCCACCCTAGAAACATATTATTCAAGTTCAATAAAACTGCTAGAATAGAACATAAGCTTTCAGAGATTAGCTTACTGTCACCACACATTCCCAGAGTAGGCATATTATTTTTAAATAAAAATCATGTTCATGATCAAAAAGAGAGTTTTACGCTCTGCCCCCAAGGAAGATTTAAGAGTTCACACCAGATTGACGTAATTCTCTGTGTATTTACTAACTTCAAAATGTTTATAAACAAGAACAGTTACGTTCAAGTTCAACCAAGACCATCAATTTGTACCTCATCTACAACATGAAAGAAAAAGTGAATTTGTGAAACTGTATTTAACATTCTATGATCATCATAATCTGTATGTAAGATTTAAAATACACTGGTTAATCTTAGCTATAGCTTTTAAATTTTAGCAAGAGAACTGGCCAGTTGGTATCAATGCATGCTGCCAGATGGAGAATTTTACATATCTGCATAAAAGCACTGGAAAGACATGAAGTTCTCCATCCAAGCTGTTCCACATGCTGACTCCAGCATAAACTTTTACTGAGGCAAATGTTAGTGGTTGTGAAAGTGAGGTGCTTGAATCCCTTAAAGGAAGCCAGAGTTAATTTGGAGACATACGATGTGCCAGAGTTGTAAAGTTTCGCTCCTAGAAAAACGGGGCATGAGGCCCCTTTCTTGATCATCATGAGGATGTTTGGCTAGATTATTATCAGAATGTATGAGCTGAAGTGCAACATGTTGACAAAACCCTAAGAATCCAAAGAAAAGTTTTCTAATTAGAAGCCTTGCACATGAACTTGTTAGTAATGTTATTTATTTTCTTAGAAAATAATCACAGTCCTGGTTCTAGGTCTACACAAATAGAAGTATAAAATAGTTTTATTTGCAAATTAAACTATGATCTCCAATTTCCCCTGCTCAGTAACATCAAATTACCAAAATACAAACAAATCATATACTGCATTTAATGTCAGATAAATGGATCACAATTTCCTCATGTTTCCATCTTAAATCTCCTGGCACACAAAACTGAGGAATAGAACAACCTGAACCCTATAACATTGTCAGCTATTCAAATACACACAAATCAGATACTGTCTTCACAATCCCGTAAGAACAAATGATACTATAAAGGTGCATTTGGAGCAGCAGAACAAGGCTGTACCTTTTAACTTGGGATTCTAATAGGCACTTCAATAGATGCATGCTTGTGTAATATTCAGATGAGTAACATGAGGTGGGCATCACTTCAGCTTGTTTGCTCTTAACTAGGTTACAAATCCTCACAGAATTAAATAGTGTTAATAAACATTGGATAATATTCAGAAAGTTAGGTCTTGGAAAAAAAAAAAAGGGGGGGACACCTTCAGTTCAGTCGAACACTTCATTATGAAGATATAACAAAGTACAGCATGTAACTGTATTTGGGGAAATAGAGTGATGGCTAACGAACCTCTTCAGAACCAAGAAGCTTGACACAACAATAACATACATTGTACTCTTTCCAGCAAGAAGGCAGCCAGATTGACCAGGTACCAGAGGAAAGAGTAAAAAAGAAGAAGAAGGAAAGTAAAGAGAAATTTTCTAGTAAAGCATTCAAAAGAAAGACTTTGCTACCATGTACCTATCATTTACACCTGAACATAGGAAATACAGAGTTTAATTTGCAGCTGCTGAAGTTAGTTCACTGCCACTTCACTATCACAAGGGAAAAGAATTAAAATGATTGCCTGAAAATGATAATGCAGGACTTCTCACAGGATTTTATATATTTATTTATTTTTACACAGACCGATTATCATCAATCCAGTTTGATAAGCTCATATGAAACAGAAACTCCTACCTTTTCCAGCTCACTTCTAATCCAAGCCAGTTGGCTCAAAAACACTGAAGGAAACAGGGATCCAAAGCAGCCATAATCCAATGAAAACTTCTTTTGTCCTCAAAGTTTTTGTATTAGGGCACTGTATAAGGTAAAATGTTAAAAAATTAACATCTTGTCCTGTACCACAGAAAAATAGAAAGACTAATAGAACGACAATATAGTGCAAAAATCCATTGACTTTTTAACATGTCATAACACAACATTTCCTTATGCTTTTTTCTTAAACCACATTCTGTTCTTTTTCTACCCACCTGTTAGGAAGCCCATATTTCTCCTAGATGTGTGGTGTCTGCAGTCCACTGGTTCTGGCCATTCCAAGTGAGCACAGCACAATGATNTTTTCAATCTATTTCATGTTCACCTTCATGTCTTTCTTCTTCACCTCCTACAAAGTCTTAGAGAACACATTTTAGTTGGCAGCTGGTTTCTATTGTAGCAGCTGTAGCTGAAGATTTGGAATGTATGACTTCAGTTAGCACAAATACTAACATCTATAGCCAATATCACCGAGGTGATCAGACTTTGCAGGGAAGAGGGCAAACCTTCTTGGTTTTCATCAGATGTTCTGCCAATATGGAGCTGAGGCTCCATATTCAGCTGGTCTGAGGCTGAAGTTACTGTGCCAGCCAGACGCAGTCCCCTACCTAGCAAGAGCACCAACAAAATATTCAAAATATCTGCAAAGGATACAAAGGTTTGTGTGCTCTGCATTAGCATTTCTCATGCCAATTGGACAAAGCTCTCACAACTTTAACCCTTATCACACAGAAGATGATTAACCTCCTTCCATCAAAGGAGAACAATTAAGCTGTGCCACCTTCTCCGATGGGCATGTTCAAGCTTAAGACCAAAAGCTTAGTGAAAGCTGAGTGACACTATTCTCATCTTTGTGAGGATCTACAGCCAATGCTTTGCAAATTCATTTTCCATTGAAACCGTTCAAGAGAATTGGCAGAGCTAACAAGCTTGCCTGTCTCACACTCCTACAGAAGACGCAAAGACTGCTTTTCTGTCCCTTTCCTACCACAAAGAAGGCTAGGCTAGTTCTGTTCCCACCCCACCCCCAAATATCTTTATAATTACAGTAATAATACATGTAGGATAGTATGGCTTAGAGAAGGGCTTATGGCTACCTGGTCCTGTTATTGATGTCTGTAACAAAGCCTCAGTCAATTAATAAGTGCTCACTTTTCCTTTATCATTAAAAATTGTGGAATACAGAGACTGATTTACTTTAATCCTCTAGGCAGTCTTCAAAGTATGGTTGTCTAGCCTGTTGCAAAATAGAAGCTTAGCATATGGTGATTTTTATCCTAAAGAACTCTCCCTCCCAGCTGTTTCAGGATTCTTTTTCCTTCTCCAAAAAACAACACTTGATAGCTGTCTAATTCCTGACTGAATTGCACAGTTTCCTCATATGACATTGTGTGTGACCCAGATACGTAACTTACTGCTTTGCAAAGCACATTCTCCTGCTCTGACAGATAAATCAGTTCCTTGTGGCTGCTTAAAAACAGCAGCTAGCAGTTGATGAAGTTCTCTGCAAGTACTGTTGAAAGAGGAAATTGCACAAGTAATCTACCCCACTCTTGACAAGCCCAAGCAGAGCCTGATCCATGCTATCGTGAGCCACACATGCAACCCCACTGGCACAGCGACAGAGCTGAAAAACCCTCACAGTACACCAAAGGCTGTCAACAGCATTAACATGATTAGTTCAGGGGATCTGCTTGTTTTCCTCCACAGATGTGAAGTGCTAATGTGGTTAAACTTGAGCACTCTTGTTAACTAGGTCATCTCTGCTGTAGGCTCTAAGTAGGCATAAAAGCCATCAACCCATGCTAATGCTGTCAAAGCTAGCCTGTCAATTTCCTCAGGTGTCAGCATAGCTGGGCTGGACCAAGAGGTAACTCAACTACTTGTGCATTACCATATTTTTTAGCCAAGGGTACTTCACTGTTATGTCATCCATTACAGACAAACCCCTGAAGTAGAACTGAATAGGTAAAAATAAACAAACTTCTCCAAATTACATTTTTTCCACACTTGGAACATTAAAGAAGGATGAGTAAGGATGGGTGAGAAGTATATGTACTAAATGACAACAATGCTATGGTGACTGATTCTCCTGAAAATATAATACTAAACTCAGACTACCTAACCTTCTGAATTGCTGAATATGGTTTCTAAATTCCAGAATATCTTCCTGCAGCCTCTCAGATCTTGAATATTTACAGTAAGCTGGTCAAGCGGATCTAAATGCAGCAAGAAGAAAAATAAACTATTTGGACAAGTTAAGGTTTGTGGCACGTATTGCAGACATGAAGTTAAGCTCTGATCAGAATAGTCTACTCTGATCTTAAAAGCTTTTTTAAAAATATGTGAAAATACAGGTATGCCCAGATTTTTATCCAAATTGAGTGCTGCTCAGAATGAAAATTTTAATATGGCTCTCCAACCACCATGAGCTAGATTTTTAACCTGTTTCCTGTCCAGTCATTAATGAATAAAAAATGAGTTAAAAATAAATGAAATTGGTGTCATCCAGTTTACTTCATAAAACAGGAAAAATTAATGTTCTTAGTTGTAGCATATCAGACTAAATGACAGATGACAATATATTTTTTTTTCTGCTGCTTTTCTTTGAAGACACCTTTATTCTTTAATTACTTTGTACCTTTACACCCTGCATAATGTTATCCCCATTTTACTCTGACCAATGAGATCAGTCAGCAGAACTCATCTGCCCCAGGGTACTAATTCTAATAGGATGTCCTTCAAATCAACTAGAAACAAACCAGCTCTGGCCAGGAACTACAGTGGTGTTAAGTACAACCCAAACTAAAACACAGTGTTTCTCACCCAGCTTGTGGAAAGGCCAGCCCTGAATTGACACAGTGGTACAGAGTCCAGGTCCCAACCGATCTTCTCTAAGCATGGGTTGAATGGATGCAGGGCTGCCTCTGCCAGAGGGATATGAACTCACTGAAAATGATGCTGAAGCTACACAGAGCTTGAATATTTGCAGCCTACTTCTGAGTCAGTTTCGCTCAATGGGATTGGCATCTCAAGATGGCTCCACAAATACTCCTTTCAGCAGCTCTAGCCTTAAAACTCTCCCTCCCTTCTAGCTTCATGCATCTTTCTTGCTCCAGTTGTTTCCCCATGTCAGTAACCAGGGGGGTTTGTGGGAGCTGTGCAGTAAGCTTCCAATTAAATTGATACTGCTATTGCAGCACTGGTGCAAAGGTGGCCTTAGTGGTATCCAAGCAATAAACTAGAAAGAAGGAAAAGTAATTGCTGAAATTAATGGGTGTTTTAAAACAGGAAAAGATGAGGAAGGAATAAAAGTGTGCTCACTCCCACTATATAGCAAATACCAACTAATGTTACCAACTAACATTGACCCCTTTCAGGGCTGCCTCTGAACTCAATAAAAGCAGGTACGGACCCTTTGAATGCAGGCTAATCGCTTCCATGATGAGAGTCATCATTTCCAGTATCATTATTAGGATGATTAATGGGAACATCAGTGTTGATAGTGCCTCACATCATTTGTGGCAGCATCCACAGCACAGTGCTGCTTTAGATAGTTCCCCTGCTTGGTCACTGTGTGAGGGGACTTGTCTTTAACTTGCCATTGCAACTGACTAGCAGGCATCAAGCCAGCTACAGATTGTCTGTCTTTGGAAAGCAAAACCAAAAAACAGTCCCGTCTATCTCATTTTGTACTGGTCCCATACACAATCATTAAATTACAAGAATGTCTTTTATTTCATGCTTTGTAGATACAAAAACCAAGAGGATATCTTTATTGGATTGTTTCTTCCACTCTGGATCAACTGCCAGAATCCAGAAGCAGAAAGAATGACTAAAATGTAGTAGCAATTTATAGTTGTTTTATATTTAAGAGTCTTAGGAATCTACAAAATATTAATAAAAGAAAGCCTTAATGCTTTATTAAAGGCTATTAAGAATCCCTTCAATAAAAAATGGTTTGTCATTATTGACTTCTGGCTTTTAGCTAATACATGCTTTATTGATAACATTTAGTTTCACTCCTGTAAAATGCAATATTTAATTAATGAATTCTTACAATATCTTTTTGGAATTAATAAACATTCTCACTATCCTTAAGGTGAAAAAACAAGGCAGATAGTTTCTGTAATTCAGTCATTTGTCCTTTACTACTCCATAGCACGGCTACCACAGGAAACCACACTGCTATCATACTCCATCAGTAATTCTCAAAGCTTTCTATTCTAGTAACCATTTTAATGCAAACCTAGAGAAATTCAGGAAAAACAGAGAAGACAGCATTCAAAAAAATTAGCAGCACACAGGCAAAGTGAGAGGCTTAGTTTGAACTCTCTGCCTTGATGGTCTTTGATGACTCATGAAGTTGCTAGAGCTTTTAGGAAGGAAAAAATCAACAACCTCTTGCACTTACTTATGAAGTACTTACATTCACGTTACACCAAATGAAAGAAAGAGAAGAGAAAACTATGTACTGGGTTTAGATATTTGGTAGATGATTTACATAGTAACTGATAGGTACAAAACCCCCAAATCTTAAAACCTGTGACAAAGCAGGCTAATTTTATCTCAGAGATTCATATCTAGGTGAAAATGTAGTAGCCATATCACTCAGCTTAAAACAAATCTCCTTAGGAAGTGATCATATATTTTATTTTTCTGCAACTCTAGAAATACATATTAACTGCACAATTCCATTAACTGCATAACTGCACTGTGTAACTGCACCGTTCTCCAATGTTAAAGATGCCTACAGCAAAGCAGATCTCAACTTATTAGCACAGATTTTAATCATTTCTCCTCCTGTCCTTTTCTCTCTCCCTCTCTTTCATTTTTTCTTTTCAATTGTGACTTGAGAAGTACTTTATTTTTGGTTACATAAAATTTAAGCTGTTTCAATACATAAAAACTTGTATTATATCAACTGGCAATAAATACATTTATCTTACAGATTTGTTTCTTTACTAGCTGTGTGTGCTTCCCCAGTCACACTCCAAGGTTTATTGTAATATATCTAGCTAAACAATCTTGGTTTATTTTTCAGTAAAAATATGGATTCTTGCTGACAGCAAAATTTCATTGCAGAGCTACTGGAAAATAATATCTGTTCACTACAACAAGCTCCCCTGAATCCATGCTATCAACCAGAAACCTGTTATGGACCATTTGTTTCGTCTTTTTACCTCCCCTCTTTCTCTTATGCAAATGTAATTGAAGCAGGAGTGAAAATGAAGGATAGATCTTCAATGATCAGCCTTCAAAAACACTTAGAAGTATACATTGCCTCCTTGGATCATATCAGTTAGTGCACCTCGATTCCCTCTTATTTGAGAAGACTGCCTGTCTCGCATTTCTATTGCATTTTGGCAGCTAGAATTTCCTTTCAGGCTTGTGAAATGAGAACATTCCTTGACCCAATACAGCTGTTTGCATTAACACACAGGCACACACAAACACACACACACACAAAAACAAAAAAAAACACAAAAAACACAAAACATATAAGCAAGGAATTCTTGTTTACCAAGACAACTCATCTTGAGCTCAGAAAACATAGGCTCGGTAGAACTGACTTGAAGTAAGCATCAAGTCTCAGACTAATACACTGGTTCATATTCTTACTTACATGCAGGTTTTTTACGAGAGGGAGATATATTCCTTACTGGGCATACTGAAATATGGGAATATATATTTAACTGATCTGAACTGCCATTACTGTAAGAGTTGGAAAGCAAAAGAAAAAGCAAGTGAGGTAACCCAGGGATGGGATAGCACATACACCCACTCATCGTCTTTAATTTAATTGTGTCAGTATTTAAAAGATCAACTGCAGGGATACTTAAAAGGGGAAATTTATGTAATAAATAATTTAGCTGATTAACTTCCCCTAATATCAACAAGATAGTTTTGCCCCAAGAACCTCTGAAGAGACAATCTTTATCCTTAGCATAGTATAAATAGCAGCATGTTTTGGCATGTGATTCATGTTGTCTGGGGACAGGAAAAACAGCACTTCCTCCATAAAAAACCAATCTAACTCACTAACTAAAAAACCAACATTTTCAGACCACCTAAAACCAGCAGCAATTGAATAAATGAGCAGTGACCCACTGGTCTTTTTGCATAGAACTAACTAATCACTCTAGGACAGCTAAGTATTAGTCCCAAATCTGAGTCAACGATACACTCAGATGCCTTCCTTTTTAATAACATAAATGACAAAGTGAAAGAAACTAAAAAGATAAAAAAGAATAGGCCTGTGAGCATATGAAGAAAGCTCAGGAAGAAATCTCAGAAGGTTTAAATACTTTTTGGACCTTTAAAATTATTCCTATTGGTGGTATTTTTATGCTCCAAGACAAATCTGCCTTACTATTCACCTTGCAACTCCTCTGCCCCACAGGCAGGGCAGATAGGGGTTGAAGTTTAATAATATTACAATGACTGGCATTTTTCCTACACAGATACTGTTCTTTTTGACACATTAAGCCATTTTACTTCCCTTGTATCTTTTAAAAGCAAAAGATTACTATAAGAGATATGAGGTGATTCTTAGACATAACAGTTCATCGGCAAATTTATGAGTTACAATCTTCCCCACTCAGCATGGATGACAGTTGCACTGGCTGTAATGAAAGTTTGATGTATTACCTTTACAGTGTGCCAAACAATAAACATAAAGAAGCATTTCTGGGTAGAAAGTTGTCTGTTTGTCATCACCTACTCATAAGGAGTACATAAGTATTTCCTGGACACTGTTCCTCCTTTAGGTATCCGAAATGTTAATGCACTGTTAAAATATCAAGAAGTAAATATGAAAGTTATCCTTCCCTTTTCACATTCTTCTAGGAATGGGAGCAGTTGCAGTGATGCCCTCACTCCAGCAAACAGATCAGTGACAAGGCTATTGGCAGGAGCCCATGAGCTCAGTTCTGATCTGCCCTCAGATACCCATCTGACCTTGATAGTCATCCTGAAACAGATCCACTAAGCTCTTTAGACACTTACTTCCTAACGATTGCTATAAAACAGGATAACCCTACTGCTGTGTTATTTAGCTTTTAGGTTGTTCAGAAACTGCATGAATGAAATGAATGCATCTGTCCAACACCTACAATGAGTCAAGGCCTTCTGTTGTGGTCTGAATACAAATAAAGCAACAACAGGCAGAACATGCTGCAGGAACTCATCTCTGCTCTTACAGCTTGGGTAGTTCCAGCTCTCTGCGTTTAGCAGTGCTTCACCTCCCCATACTCTAAACTATTCAGCCTTCTGTTCTTTGAGACTTTCTCTCTTTGCTTTCTCTCTCATTTTCGTCTCCTCAGCAGGCTACTCTCCACCCATTTAATACTTCATCTAGGAGAGGCTTAGAATGCATAAAAGATGGAACGCATTCCAGCAACATGGTGCTTCTTACATATCTTGATCAGAGCTAACTTACTAAAATTCAAAAAAAAATCTAGATATTCCGCAACTCTCTGCAGCAGTGCCTGAAGATGTGTTATACAATAATGGTGCATGGCATGTATACATACTCATGAAACACACATTGCCCATCAGAGATAACTGTTTCTTCAAAGCGATATAGATATGGAAGTTGATCATGACAACTCAAGAGGTAGAGAGGAAAACAGAAAATACTAAAGAATAAATTACTTTCTTTCAAAGAGGTCGTGTACTTTGTCTTCAAAATTATTGTAGCATAACAGATATGCATCCATGTGTATCTAGATACAGAGACTCTTTTTCTGCAGTTATAGATACTAATCAGACAGACTATAAAAGCAAATTTGAGTTGTTTTTGATATACTTGTATAAATTTGAATACACACTCTGTCGTGAAATGCTTCATAATCCCAGGACTTTTTTTTCCCGTGTTTAGGGTCAGAATATCAATGTCGGCATTTACTATGAAGAGCCTCCTGTTTGTCACATATTCACATCAGAAAGGTGACGAATCCAGAGCAATACTGACGGATTTTTAAAGCCTTCAGAAGCATCAACCATATGGAGTCTAAACCCAAGACCCACACAGAAAAGTGGAAATAACAACAAAACTTGAACAGAAATATTGATATAGCACTGATAAAATACCTCATACAGATTTTCAAACACCAGAAGACAAATCCATTTGGATTAAGAGGAGAAATATTTTATCACCATCTGAAGCTGATTTGCAGAATGCTTGCTGTCAGCCACTTTACTCTGTAGAACCTGTACGCTTTGCTATGTTGCTGTCTACTTACGTGTATGTTCAGCATCAAGCTTTAGCACCACGTTTTGTTGAGATTATGTCAAATGCAGTGGATGCACTGAATCATAATAATGTGTTAGTCAGACAAAATTTTAAGAACATATATGAAATAAAAATGAAAATAAGATTTTTTTTTTTTTTTGTAATCTAAGGAATAATAATAATAAAAAAAGCCAAGAAAAGTTCAGTTGATATTTGAAACTAAAAGCAGATTCACAAGCGATTAACACAATTATACTGGAAAGTCAAGTTATTCTTGTCATAAGGTGTGATAAAAGAAAAATGATTCAGATATCACCCTGACTTATTAGTTTTTATGCCTGAGAATACAGATAATTTCAAGTTAGAAGTATAAAAATCTGGAGAAATGTCATCTGACATCCTCATCCCCATTTATTCAATTTTACTTGGGAATTCCATAATGAACTTCTAATTTACTCCAACCTGACATGGCTAAAATGACAAAGATTTGGATTAATACATATTTTAGCCTGTGCAAATCTGACAGGTAAATGTACTGTATAACAAGTGTCAAAACAGTCAGGCTAAACCCAGAATACCTTCTACATAACTAACAGAGGATATGCCATCATATGCCGTTTTCTCTCATGTTGCTTTACTCAGTAGTCAAAGGGGAGCAGCACACATGATGGCCAGTTTTGCTGGATTCAGAATGCTGGCCATTAAAGCAGTACCATGTTCAGGAAATCTACCCTTAACATATGATCTGTTTATCAATGCAGGTGGTCTATATTTTAACACTGATCAGACAAGCCTAGAACAGATTTGATCTTCTGCTATAGTATACCTTAAGCAACCGCTCTAACGTGGAACAATTTAAGGCACTGGAAGCCTGGCTCTTATTCGTTGGTCTGGGTCTACCTGTTAAAAGAAAAGGAAATTTCCTAAACATCCCTGCAAATATAGCTGGACAATCAGGCTGATAAATCTTTCCTGCATAAATGCTAACTCATACTAACAGGACAGGGAGCAATGAATTTTTTTGAACTGAATCCTAAATGCTGTTGACTAAATCTGAATTCCAAAGAGGACTGTATAAAGCGGTCATTTACTTCCCAGTTACTTAAGAGATGCTGAGTTTCACAGATTCCAAAACAAAATTGCCTTAGAGTTTCTTGCTGATACTGTACATATTCCAGATTATGACAACAACAACAAAGCTTCACCCTTATCTACAAGATTTATTAACTCTAATATCGATCTATGCTCAGACGGTTAAGGGCCTGACATTCACCCTCATTAAGTCTAGGAAAACATTTGCAACTTTGTGTCTCTTAGAGGCAAAGAATTCCTCACTCCTAAACACTCCCAAACTGTAAAAAGCATTTTTGAATTAATTCAAGCATATGAAGGAAAGGTATTTGCTTTCTAAAAGTCAAATGTTTGTACACAGTAAAACAGAAGTTGTGACAACAATAGAATCTGCTTGGGTAAACTGTCTGGACAAAGTGTCTGTTTCCTCTTATCATACAGCTGGAACAGCACAAAGTTCCCCTCTAGATATAAAGGCAGTACCAATATCCAAAAGTCCAAGCTTTTCTGAGGAGTAGCCCTCCATCATCTCCAACCTTTCAATATAAGGCTATTTCAAAGACTCTAGGCTTGCAATCTTGAACATTCAAATAATTTTAAAGCACCAATAAGTGCTTCAGTGGGAAAAAAATGCACATGGAAAATAATTTGCAGCCTGTCTGCTGTCAGCATTCTTTTCCTAATGCTAAAAAGAGAAAAGAAAGCTGGTGTGATTTTAATGTCATAGCTGTTTGAAATATTCACTTTTCATAGATGGTAAGGTGTTGCTATTAATAATTTTACAGCATTGTTAATACCTTACATTAAATTTGACCTAAATGACTAAATCAATGCTCTTTAAAATCAGGTTTGATTTTAAATCAATGCTCTTTAAAATCAGGTTTGATCAGGTTGATGCCTTGATCCAGCACCGTATGAAGTCACACAGCTAATTTCATGGTGGTGAGTCATCCCCTCTTGTTCCTACAAAGCCCACTGCTGCAGTATGGTAGAGACACCCAACCTCATTGCTAGCACAGCACACACCTGAGCAGAGATCTTGGATTTCAAAAGCATTCCAGCTGAGTTAGAAAGGTATCACACTTTGCTGACCTGATGCACTGCTTCTGGTTCTCGAAGGAGAATATAAAATGGTGCTGCAGGGATTTGATGCATTTTGCAGGGTTTGTGTTAGAAGAGCTAAGTAACACAAATCTGATGTTGTTCACAGCTTCATTTAAAGGCCTTGTCTGCAACGGAAAACTACTTTGTGCTGGAACATGGCTTGAGGAGTACCCGTAATTAGGAGAGTTTTAAATGAAACACATCAAAAGCGATTGCTAAATTTAGCAGTATGTCAGATGGTCATGCTTAATTCAAGGTTAGTCTTTGCTAACAATAAGAATGGCCTCTTCAGAGATTGTTGTTTTTTTTTTTCAAAAGAAAGGAGCTTACTGTCTTAACAAGTAGTGACTACCCCAAAATATATACTTAGCAAAAAAATAAGGACTTGTATGACTATAGGTCATTAGGCCAAGTCACAATGTAGTCTTCATTCCAGTGTTTATCTCAGCCTAATGTTGAAATGGCAGCTTTTACTAAGATTTCTCCTGTGTTATTTATTATATAATGCCTATAAAAGCCTTTTACTCTACTGTGAGTTTGCTCTGTGTGTTCAGTCACATCTAATACTGTCTTCATTACTTGACCCAAATGGCTGCTCCAGCATCACGTGATTTTCACTGAAAGGCCAACACTGGGCAGGTCCCACACATGCACTGCTCATTCCTTCAGCTCTCTGATGAATCCAGAAAGAGAAGTGTCTGCAAAGGCAAGCAAATAAAAAGGTGCATAAAGATCTGTATAGAGCTATCCACAGGGAACAGAAACTAAACAAAAAAGAAATTATTCCAAGTAAGAAGAATAGAACAAACTAACAAACAAAATATCCTTTCAGGTTTTAGCCCCACTTGGTCATTCTGTATGTCAGATTATCTGTAGATGTACTACCTATAACTGCACCTCTAGGGCTGCTTTCTGTTCAGCCTTCCGGAGTTTGTCTATGTGCACTGATTTATATATAGATTCCATAGCACTGAAAATCAGGACAAGATGCTGCTATTCAGATGTTTGACAGATCCAGCCAAATCTAATTATAAATGGAATTACGAAGAGTCATCTACTTCTTCCCATCTATTCTGGCATTTTGCTAGGGAAAAAATGGTAAGGAATGTAATGAGCATGCTCAAAACCTCTGTTAGGCGTTTGTCTTTTACTCTGCACTCTATTTTTTTTTTCAAGGTTTTCTTTCAAATCTTCTTGCCTGAAAGAATATGTATTTTTTTTTTCTCCTCTTAAAAACAACAGCATATAGTTAGGTCCTAAAGGGATAGGGAAGTCAAAGCATAAATTCTAGAGAAATTAACTATTTACTACAAGGCAGTGATAAGCAGACTGAGGTTTCTCCTTGTTGCTGCTTCATGCAGATATGATGATCCCAGAAGAACAGCCTATATTTTCACCACACAAGTGAATTTCCATCAGGGCTACAAAAAGATTGGGAGAAATCACCTTGCAACTCACTTCACTTTATTTTAAAAGCTCACCAAGGTCACAAGCCCAAGGAAAGCTTAATTAAAGTCGATGGAAGATGCAGAAGTGAGGCGGAAAGAATAAGATGGCAAGAAAAATCATTTTTTAAAACATATTAGATTATGTGAAGCCAGAGAGGCTTGACACCATCGATTTCAGAAATGGGTTAAAGATAAGGAACTGAGTATTGTAGGAATTACAATGAGGCAAAGCAGGCTGAGAACACCTGCTACACACAGCCACTTTCTAATTCCAAAAGATAAAATGAAAGTTAAGACTTAAGAGTGCCTAAACCCACCAGGCTTTCATTAGGAGCTGCACACTTAACTCATTGGAATCCAATTAAACAAACAAGTAAACAAACAAACAGCAAAAAACCTCACACCAGCCCATAGCAGACCAATCATGTTACAGAGCAATTTTTAGTCTTTCTTGTTGTTAACAGCTAGTGGAATTCACAGAACTTTATCCCCGTATACACCATGCTATCTCAGCGTTTTATCTCTTCCCATCCCTTAGTCCTGGAAAAGGCATAAGAATAATTATTTCCTATCCAAGAAAAATAATACAGCTTTCCAGCAAGGTAGCTTGCTCAGGAAAGAGTAGAACATGAAACAACCCACAAGCCAAACTAGCACTTACTATACATTAAAATATTGGCAAGACATGATATTTTCACGAAGACTCTCACCTCATTGTACAGCAATCCTAAAAAAATACAGGTAATATGGAGTTATGTTTCAAGCAGACTTTTATACAGCTGTATCTTAAGCTGACTTGGATGCCTATATCATACATAAGGTCAACTTCAAAAGGTGTACCCCCCTTCTTGAGAGCAATTTTCATTGCCTGGGTAAAGATTTTGCATGTTAACCTTAAGACACTCAACCCCTCTCAGCACTCGTTGTCTGCTCATGCGTTGTGCAGCAGTTAGTAACATGGCAGAGGGACAAAAGCCAAGTTGAAAACGAAGGATGGAAACACCTCACATGTTGCTGTGAGCTGGAGTTAGCAAGGACAATTACAAACTTTGAAACCAGCCTGAAGGAGGGATTTCAAGAGTTTGTGCAAAAACACAGAAGAATCTGGGAGTCCGTGAGTGGCTGAACTCAATGGCTATGTGCATTTGTAAAGTTGTTTAGAAACATTCTCACCCAAGGAACTCTAGAAAAATTTCCAGGAAGTTTTCAGATTAAAGATGAATAGAACTGTTCCCTTGATCTTTTAAACAGCACAACACTGACAACTTGCGTTTACAAAATATTTTAAAATGCAGTTTAGTATTTCATAACACAGAGCCAGAGGTGCTGGAGGAAGCACAAGTGTTGTCTGATTCTCACATGTTAACTGCTTTTTAGCTTGAGGCTGTGCTGACTAGAGGAATACTACATTTGCAGTCAATTTTACTAGCCCCTTTGTTGTTTTCCAGATGTGCATATTAAATATTAGTTTCAAAAATTAACAGTTTGAATAATGTAGTAAAGAATTACGGACACTTAATTGTTTGTTTGTTTTAAATGTGGGTGAGTTAAAACACTTTATGTTTATCAAAATCTGTAACACCTTTTGTTACAATGTCATTTTCTTCCAGGAAGCTGCAACACTTGCTGGATAGCCAGGTGAAGTAAGAAGATAATGGAGAAACTACATCCACCTGAAAGTACTGGAGGACTTTCAAATGACCTGATTGTTCTCAGGATTACATGCCTGATTATTAATCAAGGAAATAATTTTGTCAAATACTAATTTTGTAGTAGGTCTAATACTATTAAATTTATGAAAAAAACATTCTTGTGTTTAAATTAGCCACACTGTTTTCTCAGGTTCACCTCCAGTCAAGGTCTTCTCATTACTACTGAAAGCAACCATCAGACCCTGAGTAGCAAGAGCTATACATTTCCTACTGCCATTTGTCCCACATATAGGCTATGTGAAGAAAACAATTAAGAAAATGAATTGTTCACAAACATACTTTTATTTTTATGAATCTGACTGCAGCCTATAATTATTTGGAGATCTTATGTCAATAACATTTGGCCTATGACATGCTTGTAAATTGTGTTTAGAGAATTAATGTGGCTGTTTGTAGTGGGTCACCTTGGGATATTTTTCTGCTCTTTCTTTACTTGATGATACACTTCATTATATTTAAGTACATTCATGGAGGAAAGAGATTGAAGCAAAGGCAATTAAGGGAAGTGAGGTCAATGGATTAAAAAGCTAAGGGGGTTCTCTTTTAAAGATGCTCCCGAAGTATATCTGTCTGGGTCCCTTTGATTATCTATGGATAGAAGTTTTGTATTATTGTAAGTAAACTCAAGTCCTTAGAGTTAATATTCAGGTTTTCTTTCAGTGCAAGGGTACATGGCTGCATCACTTGGAGTCCAGCCTCGCTCAGAGATTTCTGCTCCAGCTTCTGAGAAGCTAAAGGAAAGTATCCATAGGCATTACAAGAATATCTTCTTACTGGACCTCTGGCAGAGTTCATTTCAATTAAGCTTTGCTTGGTTCAGAGCAGCACTGCTTTTCTTGATATCTCTCTCTAAGTCATTGGCACACAGATACTGTCTGCATGCAAATGACTGAAAATAGCAAGAGTGGGGGGGGGTGTGGGAGATAGGGGGAATTTCTTTTGAACTGATCCTCCTAGACCTTGAATAAATATTCAAGATCAAGATTCAAATTGTAACCAATACCATGTCCCTCAGACCACCAAGGTACTTCTGACTGGGAAGAAAAAAATTAATGATAGATTGAAAGAAATAGAGATATTATGGATTAAACACAATCAAGCTAGATCGCTGTTACCCTAGGGAGGGATATTAAAAGACTTTTCACAATAAGACTTTTAAAACATCTGAGTTGGTTGGAGTTTTCTGTAATTAAAATGAAAAAATATTACAGGTGTTTTCTCATTACTGGAAACAGTGAATTGCTATATGGAGTACTGAATGGGTACACGGAACTATGTGATGACAGTAGTTGGGACAGTAAGGAACTGGGCTTCATGGACCATTCCTGCTGTTTTCTACATAGAGAAGAGAAAGAGGGAGCAGGGGAAGACAGGAAAGAGCCTTTTGACAAATTGAATCAGAAAACTGAAAATCTTTTACTTCCATTTTACCCGAAATGGATTTGGTGTACTACGTAACAGATTTCAACCTATTATTCTAAGCAGCCATTTCTCATGAACATTTGTATAAACAAAGTTTCACTCACACAAATACAAGTATTTGTGAAGAGATGAACACGAAAAGAAGGCAGACTCAGCCAGCGGTTTCACTTTCTGAATTATCCCAAATATTCATGAATTATTTTTCTTATTAATTACCCTGCTTTAAGTTGAACTTAAAGCCTAACTGTTCACAGCCTTTAGGGGAAAACACAAAGATTCCTGTTCCAGGTAGGCTACAGCAAAACCCTTAGTCTACTTCACAACAAAGAAGCTTTACTGTTTCACTGGCTGATCTCCATGATCCCTTACTAGACTCTGAATACTGCACCTTGATAACACGATGTAACTGTTTAAGGACCCCTTAATTTAGCTTTTAAATATTAGGTTGTCAGAGTAGACAGAAACTTTGGCTTCTTATGCTTCTCACAGGCCACTGTACTTAAAATCTCCCATGTCAGGCTTAGGCAGTTCTCACAGTACTATGTAATGTGAAAATTTGCCACTGGGCACTGCCCTCATAACCATGACTCTTATCAGCAATGATTAAATGAGAGAGAGATAAAAGGCACATTTACTTGGTCTTAGTTTTGACAGGGTTGTGGACAGAGTATAATCTTAGTGAAAACGAGAGATGCAAAGCATGGTTTGATCCTGAAAGTCATTTCAGTGCAGGAAATAGATGCTTTTTGGAATAACGCCCAGCAAACTGCAACTTTCACAAAGTTGAGCCTGTCCTATTAAATCTAAAAGGTTGGTTTGGCTGCTATACAGTAGATATTAAACTCAAACTAGAAAAGTCAGATTGATTTATTGAGATATTTATCTGCTGGAATGATAGCCCACCTTCTATTCTGTTCTGCTGAACAACCCTGCTTCCAATCAGATCCATATGCCTGTGGAGGTGTAAGAATGACACAAGGCAACTATCAGCCCATAGATCCCAAGGCGCATGACAGAATTATTACCGTTTATTTTTCCCCACTTAGGAACTAAAAGAACATATAATGTTTAAACACTTGACAGGAATGTTCTTTTATTTTCAGGACTTACTTTTATGCTGTGTGACCAATTCCTCTCTCTGGCGTGAAGTTTCCTGCTCTGTTATCCATGTTAAATTATTGCGGAGAAAGCAGAACATGATCTAAGTTCTACCAAACACATGATATGATTCCACAAACAGAGGAAAGGAGTTGCTATGAAGCAAATTACTTTGTTGTGTGTGTGTGCATTTACACAGAACTTAGCGTACCCAAGGGTGCTGCTTCATTGGGTTTTGGTGGCTAAATTTAAATTGAGGGAACAGTGAGGAATTTCTGTGGCCCCAAATGGAATTTTGTACTCCACAACATCCTAATCTTCTTCTGAAATGAAGAAGGACACATACATCAACCACTTTCTGCAGCCTTCGCCTATTTCTACAGAAAAGAAATCCTGCAAGCGATACAAGATACATGTAACAGCTGAGGTAGTAATGGAGAACTCAGGCTGCATTGTGGAGTGCACTCAAAGGTCATATTGGACAATAATTATTGGGCTTAGTTTTACCCCCTCTGCCCGACACAAAGACATGTAGTTCTTCCTTATAGGCTAGCATATCATAAAAATAATTTTCGCATAGCCAGGTATTGTCTTTACTTGGTCATCAGTAGAGAATACTAAGTCATCTGATTTCACAGATATTGGAGGTGCCACTTGATCTGCTCCGTCCTCATTTTCCTTCAGTCTCAGATTGAAAATGAGAATGAAACTGAAGGAGGAAAATAGCCTTTAGGTCACATGTATGGACATGTGAATGGGATCTGTGTCACCATAAATAAGTGCAAATAGTTTGTTTCAGTTCTGCCTTAAAAGCAGTCAAGAAAAGTAGCCCAAGATTCCTAAACCTTGTTCTTGGTTTTAATGAGCAAGAGAGAATAACACTGAAAAGACTTGTACATTTCAAGTCACAATACATCAGGCTGTCAAAAACATTGGAATGCTACATACCCTAATCTTTTTTTCACTCACCGTAACACAGGCAGTACAATTATCTTGTTGCAGTAAAATGGGAGAAAAAAATATCAAGAGTAAATTAGTGTATAAGAGATATAAATTCTACATTGCAGCTTGTCCCCTTTCCTATTAAAATTAAAGGATTGTTATGGAAGAATTAAACAAGGATGTGATTTTTTATTATATTTGAATAACTCTTTTTTTTTTTTTTTTTCTCTTTAGCATTGCAAATACTTTTGGTGCACAGTCATGACAATCTGTAATATTGTCGGGGACAGAGGAAAAAATATATATTAAATCTGGATGAGACCTGTAATTTTCGAACTAAGATGCAACAACAAACAAATCTGATGGAAAATGCCATGAATACTGATTATTTGCTTGCAACAGATATGAAGGTCAGGCAAAACACCAGATAAAATTAAAAAGATGAAAATACATAGTGGGAGAAAAAACCAAAAACTGATGTTCATGCATATNGGTTCCCAGTGTTTATGACACTTTTCAAAACTACCAGGCTGAATTCATCTGCCTCAACCTGATCACAGCAGCTCAGATGACCTATGCAGTTTTTGGACACTCCATCACCAACAGCCCTCTGCCATACTAAAGGCACAAACCTAAAGGAACATGGGAAAACATAGCAATTAGAGACTAAGGCTCTATTTAGTCTCATCATTATTGTCAAGATGAGGAAGAAGAAAATAGTAGAAAAACATGTGGAAATTACCTATTTGGAGCTTTTTNTGTACTTTTGAATTAGAGCACAAGATCTTTTTATCTGTAGACTTTTCATTATTTGGGAAGCTGTGAGGTGGGGCAGGGGTAGGGGGAGCAGTACTAAAACCAGAGTTTACCAAAAGGGCTCTTAATGGCTGGTGTAATACATACAATAAGTACAGCATTAAAATAAATAAATAAATAAATAAATAAATAA